>VDFB02270651.1:484433870-484558145 GCA_007258455.2 Sequoia sempervirens | reverse complement strand
GGTAGTTTGGATAGATACAGGTTCCACTAGTACCACAACCTTTCTATAGATAATTAGTGTGGAGTTCTTATAGGTTTGGTGATACGAGATGGCTCATAGTCAAAGATGTTGTGTCTAGTGATTCATATGATGAGGATCTCAACATGCCCCATCTTCGATGCTGATGACATGGGTGTTACATATTTTTATGAGTGGTGGGCCAAAAAATGACCAACTCCATTTTTTCCCATGGATCAACCTATAGGCTATGCAGGACCTCTTCTAGATCATAGGATGATGAGGAAGAGACTAGTGAGGAGATTAAGGTTGTATATTTGCTTATGAATGAGGTAGAGGATTATGATGAGGAGGAGGACTTAGACTATGAGGAGGAGGAGAACAAGTAGGATGAGAATGATGATGAGGATGATGAGGAGGAGAGCCATATGATGAGTGACGATAGTGATAAGTAGATGAGAATCTAGTTTCCCTCAAGTGGAGATATTCAGTTCCTACATGGGTTACCAGATTACAGTCAGCAATCACAATGTGTTCCAACACTTATGAGCATGGGGAGGGTAGCAGATCATCTATACCTCCTACACAGGAGGGAGCTATTGATACACAACAAGTTGGAGACCTAGATGATAGCACACATTGTTTATGTTTATGACTTTGCTTTTATGATTATGCTCATGTTCTCAATTTTATCTATATATATCACGATATGTACTAACTATTCTTATGATTTCCATTTTGCAGGATCCATGAGAGAGCTACAAGATATCTATCAATAGTTTGTCAAAGAGATGGTTCCTTCTTTTCCCTCAGATGAGGTTGTCACTATAGAGTACATTCCCCCATCGATCGTAGAGAAACATGAAGATCTATTCGAGCCTTTCACGAGGTTGAGAGTAGTGTACGTGAGCACTAGTAGGCATGTCGATCGAGCCATGGGTGAGCTATCATTACTGTAAGCTGCCTATGATGAGCTTTGATCATCTCAAGATCTGATGAACATTAGGGCATAGGACACCCAATGGTCAAAGCTCAAGAGATTACAGGGAGAGGTTTTCAGGCTATAGGTGGAGAGAGACCACATAGATTAAGAGTGTATGGAAGTTGTTGTACGGGAGGCTAGGGATGTTGGACGAGTAGAGGGCCTATATGATGCAGTGAGATCCATGAGTAGATCATGATCTCATACCACTGTTTCATGAAGGATGCCACCACCAAGCCCTGAGGGGTCTAGTATTGATAGGCCATAGTAGCAATGTATTATTGAGGATATGTACTTACAAATTTCTTATATATATGATCTTTTATGTTTGGTTGTTTATGTTTATGTGTTTAAGTTAGATGGCAATGTGATTTATCAAATAATATTTGTAAGACTATTTAATAATGTCTCCATGATCTAACATGTTTTACGTGATCTAATTAAAATTATTTTAGCTTTCCTTAAATGCAACATTATGATTGAGTATGTTATGCTAAATTAAATGCACCTATGATCTAATTGTAGAAGATTAATGCATATAAGGATCTAATCTAACAAAACATGCAAGATTAACTTGAATAGTATGAAACTTAAATTAACAACCTAAAGCTAATTTGAATAATTACTTTAATATTCAAGACACATGAATAATTTTTTGTCAAGAACAAAGTAATGCAAGAGAAAATAGCATACTATCTTCTAACTCTAACATCACTACTTTAACATTCATACTATTCAATAAGGAAGGTTAGACATAGTACTGGCACAATTGTGTGACATCAATAGGTTCTTTAAAAGGTGTACCATCCATTTTTGTTAACGTGTATGCTCCAAACCCATAACTTTCATTAATTACGTAAGGTCCTAACCAGTTAAGGCTAAACTTTCCTTTTTCAATAGGGGCAACATTGATGTTACATTGATTCAAAAATAACAACAAATCACCTTTATTAAATGAATGAGGGATGACATGATCATTGTAACTACATTGTATTCATTTAGAGTAACCTTGGAGATGCTCAAGAGCATTGATGTGTTGTTCATCAAGCATTTCAAGCTAATGCAATCATTGTTCTTTATAAATATTTTCATCAATAGGTCCTTGAAGAGCAATTCTTAATGAAGGAAACTCTAACTCCAAGGGCATTATCACCTCAACACCCTAAACAAGGTTATAAGGGGTATTTCTCATTGATGTTCTAATACTAGTACTATAAGCCTATAATGCATATGTTAACTATGTGTGCCAATCCTTATTATGTTTTCTTACTGTTTTCCTTAGGATTTTCTCAAGATTCTGATTAGTTAATTCAGCTTGACCATTAGATTGTGGGTAGTAAGTATTGAAAAATGATGTTGGATGTTAAACATTTCTAAGAACTTCTTTAGGGTATGTGTAGGATCATGATGGGCCAAAAAGTGGCGATATGATGGGTATTTGTAGGGTATGTGGCTAGCAACTTTTTTTTACCCAAATTTGATAAAATGAAAAGGGTTTTTAAAGGATATTCTCAAATTTCCATCAATATAAATTATGCTTTACTTTGAATTTAATAAATAATTATTATTCATTTTCTATTGGAATTACAACTAAAGTCCTGATTGATAGGCTGATTGAAAAACATCTATATCTTTCAAACAGTATCACATTTTTTGAATCCAAAACATGTGTCACATTCTATGCTTTGCATACTATAGGATTAAAAAAATAAAAATTGAATTTCATGAATTTTTGACCAAGTTAAGGTGGTCAGACATACAAGTTTTTATATTTTTTAAAAGTTGTAACAAAAAATTCATAATTAATTATTTACTTAGAAAAAAATTACAAAAAAAATATGCATCACCTTTGGACATGAGTCCTCTACTTATGTCTAAAATATTATAAGAAAATATTATCATTTTATTGTGGTTAGGGTGGTCAGACAGACACCTACTTCTTATTTTTTCCTTGAAATTTAAGTACTACTGCATTGAAATTTCAAATTTTCACCAAATAGATTTTTTTTTTTTTAAAAACCTAGTATTTTAGAAACTACATTCAATTTTCTGCAGATTCTATTCTTACATATTTTTGAAATAATATAGATAACTTATTCAAATTTTTACATCAAGTTGCCTAACTCTAATTTCTATGATTTTTTTGCCACTTAAGGGCCTATTTTTTCCATGATGATCCTGCACATACCCTTCACATCATTATTTTTAAATGGTTTGCCATTGTCTAAAACCAATGTGGAAGGGATTCCAAAGTGAGCCATGATATGTTCCAATATGAAAGGGCATATTACATTAGTAGCTATTGAATGAAGGGGAACAACTTCCACCCATTTCATGAAATAATCTATTGCAGTAATTATAAATGTATGTCTAGCAAAAGAGGGTGGCACTATTTTTCCAATAAGATCTGAACCCCATATCGAGAATGGACAGATAGGAGCTTCGGCATGAAGCTCAAAATTAGGAGCATGAATCAAATTGTTATGTTCTTGACATTTGTGGCATTTCTTAATATTTTTAAAGCAATCTTGTTCCATATGTCTCCAAATGTATCCTCTGTGTATTAGCTTTTGAACTAATGATCTTCCTCCAAAATGGCCTCCACAAGCACCCACATGAGCTTCTACAAGTGTGATAGGGAATTTGGATTGTTTAAGGCATCTAAGCAAAAGACCATCAAAGGACCTTCTATATAGAATGTCTACAAGAATTATATATCTATACACAAGTTTTTGAAGGAAGGCTTGAATATTCTTAGTTGTCAACTCAAGAAAGGTACCTTCTTTCAAATAATTAAATATTGGTGTGTACCATTCACTAGAACTTTCTGTGATGGTTAATAACACTTCTTTTACCTTATCTTCAATTGATGGTTGCATAATTGTATTCACAATTAATGTGAAATTTGTTGAAGGATCTTGAGGAGATACAAGGGAAGCCACACTTGTCATTGCATCCACATGTAAAATATCTTTTTGTGGCATATTATTAATGGTATATGAATCAAATTTCTCTAAGAGAGTCATTGTGAGATCCTTATATTTTGATAATTTTTCATTCTTTGCTTGATATGATTAGTTTATTTTCTTAATGACTAATTGTGAATCACCAAATATTTTAATGCTTCAAGTTCCTAGAGTTAAAGCGATGCGTCTTCTACCAATTAAAGCTTCATACTCTATTGTTTTATTTGTGCATAGGAAATTAGTAAAACAAAGGAATAGGATTTCCTACAGGAGGGACTAGTATAACCCCTGCATTGGAGCCATTCTACACTTAGAACCATCAAAACATAACTCCCATGTATCAATTCTAGTTGCCAACACATTATCATCAAGGAATGATTCAATGTTATGTGATGCTAATGGTGAAGGAGCTTCAACTAAATGTTCGGTCAAGGCTTGTCCCTTAATTTATTTTTGTATGAAAAATTTAAGGTCAAACTCTATTAACAATATTACCCATTTGGCTAAGAATCTTGATAAGTTTTTTTTATTGAAGAGATGTTTTAAAGGGTTGAACTTGGTCACCAAATGCACTTCGACATTGAGCAAGTAATGTCTCAACTTACTAGTGGAAAACACAAGGGATAAGCATTGTTTCTCTAGAGTGGTGTATTGAGTTTCATAATCAATCAACATCCTGTTAATGTAATAAATTGGATGCTCTTTATTCTCTTCATCTTTTTGAGGGCCAACAACCTTGTGGGAGTGTGGGAAAACACCAATATATAAAGAATGAAATTTTTTCCTTGGATTGTTGGTTGTAATATTGGAGGGTTGGATAAGAACTCTTTTAATTCTTCAAAAGCTTTCTTACAATTTTCATTCCAATTAAATTGTGTTTCCTTCTTGAGAAGTTGAGTAAAAGGTAAGGCCCAATCCGCCAAGGATGCAACAAAGTAATGGATAGCTTGAATCTTTCCTTGTAAACTATGCAATTGCAAAATATTTCTAGGAGGTGGCATGTTTATGAAGGCATAAATTTTCTTTTTTTTCCATGTCTATTCCACTCTGTGACACAATTAAACCTAAAAGCTTTCCACTTTCAACTCTAAAAACACAAATTTTTGGATTCAACCTCATATGTACTTACTAATACGTTCAAATATTTGTCAAAGAATATTAACATTGTCTTCATGAGCCAAGGATTTTTCCAAGATGTCATCAACATAATCTTCCAATATTTTGTGTATGTAATCATGAAATATCAATGCCATAGCTCTTTGATATGTTGTACCAATATCCTTTAGTCCAAAAGGCATTACAACCCAACAAAATGTTCCCCAAGGTGTAATGAAATTTGTCTTGTATTGATCTTGAGGGTTGATAAAAATCTGATTATATCCTAAAAAATCATCCATGAATGATAATAGAGTGTGGCCTACAGTTGAATCAACTATCATGTCAATATTAGCAAGGGGAAAGTCATATTTTAAAGATGCTTTGTTCAAGTCACAAAAATTCATACACATCCTAATACGATTGTCAAGTTTAGCCACTGCTACAATATTTGAAATCCACGGCGAATAATGGATAGGTCAAATAAAACCAACATCTAAGAGTTTCTCAATTTTAGCTTTGACCAACATAGCTACTTTAGGATTCACCTTACGTATCCTTTGTCTCATTGGTTTGGCATCATTTTCTAGTACTATGTTGTGTGTCATGATCTTAGGATCAATACCAGGCATGTCTGAATAATTCCAAGCAAAGATTTCATGAAATTCTTGTAACAATGTTGCGTGAATTTCTTGTTCATCATCATTAAGGAATTTTCCTATTTGAATCTCTTTTTCCTCATTGTATATGTCCATTGGCATATTGATTATATCTCCTATAAGTAATACACTTTGATTTTTATTTTCTAATATTTGTTCATCTTTTTCTTCATTGTCACTTGTTTTCTCATTATCTACAAAGGATTTTTGTGCACTTAAAGAATGACAACTTCATTGCTTGTGATGATTCCTTGGTAAATGATCATAAAATCCTAGAAATTGTGCTATAGCTTCATCATTTTGAAATTGGTCTAAATTCATATAATTACTTGTCATGTCTATCAATTTAGGATACTTCAATGTAGGATTTGTTTTAGGAGTATCTTGTGTGACAATGTTGACATTAAGTGAAGGATTTTTGATGATTTTGTAATATTTGAAGGGAAATATCCGAGACCTTTTGTGCTTTCTTGCGGATAAGGTTCTATAGGAATACGAATGCCTTGCTCATTCATACCACATCCTTTTTCCATTGTGACCTAGTTATTTTAAGAGTTGATATAATTTTCCATAAAGCTCATTCATTTCTTTTGATGTCAGTGGTGGGTCATAATTATTTTCTTTAAAGTTGGTTGTGTAAGTGTTTAATTTTTGAATGCATGTTGAATCTTCACCTTTTAATGGTTCTTCCATGTGTTGCATTGACATTATTGTATCCTCTTTTTCTTTTTCTTTTTTCTTTTCCACTTTTGTTGAAATTTTTTACTCTCCCATGAATGAAGGTGTGAATTTTAGTGAACCCCAATCATATTCCAATAACTTTGACACTCTTTCCATCTATTGTTGCTCTTCTTTCATATGTTTTATCTTTGAATCTGGGATTAATGTTTTTAGAGGAATTGTCATTCCTTTTTCAATTTATAAGAAACTTTCAATCTTGGGATCTATTTCAATTTGGTACACTTTATTTTTATAAACATACTTCATGATACAATGAAGATTTGAAGGCACCGCATGCATCTCATGAATCCATGGTCTTCCTAAAAGAAGATTGTATGAAAGATCATGAGGCATAACTAGGCTAGGAGTTTGTAAGGTGACCTTTCCAACTCTAATAGGAAAAGTGATCACACCAAGCGGTTGCTTTCCCACATTGTAAAATCCTTGAATCAATAAGGAATTGGGTTCAATTCTTGACTTATCCACATCAAGTTTATCCAAAAGGGTTACAGTACACACATTAAGAGATGGTCCATTACCAACAAAGGTTCAATTTATCCCTATCCTATTGAAGATAACTATTATCATGAAGGATTTATTTTTCTTTCTCACTTCCAAGGGTGGTAACTCATTTTGATGATAGATAATTTCAATGTTAATCACATTCATCCTTGAGTTAGAGCTACTACATCACTTAGATTTTCACTAGAGTGAACCACAACTTGTTGCAAGGTTGTTTGAAGTATAGTCTGATAACTAGGTGAAGTTTGAATTAGATCCCATAGGGATATCTTTGTGGGGGTGTTCTTAAGTTGTTCAACAAGATCATACTCCTTCCCACCATGGAAAGGAATATAAGGAGCACTAAGCAAGATGGCTTGTGGAAAGGGGAGGGATGTTGAAGTTGTTTGTCTTGGTTGCAGATTGTTTCTAGTGTTATATGCATAAGCAATGGTATTATAACTTGATTGTTGTGAAACACTATTCTTAGGTGGTTCAAGGATGTGGATGGGTTTTTTTTGAGATTGAGATTGGTTTAAGCATGGGTAAAGGATGAGTTGAGGTTGAAAAACATTAACTTCTCTTTTTTTCAATTTTCTATAACAAGCATTAGTGGATGAATCTTGTGAGATGAAATCCTCAAGGGATTCATCTAACATCTCAAATTCATCACTACTAAAGGGCTTGCAGGATAGATTAGTTTTAAAAAAGATATTTGACATACTCAAATAACTATGCTTTCTCGAAGGGGTTCATCAGTTTATGGTTGTTTTGGTTTTGATGATTTTTTATTTTTTTCTTTTATTTTCTAATGAATGCCAAATGTAATCTAATATTATCAAACTATGAAATAAATATAGAAATTAAAACAAAGTGTAGTAATATAATTCTATCACAATTGAAACATGTACTTGAAATGAAATCAATTACGAAAAGATTGCTAATGACAGTAATTTTGCAAACTGAAATGATAATATAAAGACAACAACTAGAAGCACAAATGACAAGATTTTAATGTTGTAAAATATAGATTTAGACCTAATCAAGGAATAATATGCCCAGTTGGGCATATAAGTCCCACTTAGGGTTTTGGAAGGTTTAGATAGTGAAAAATTGAGAGCACAAAATACCCAAAAATCTGCAAAAGAGACTTGTATAGGGAGTAAATCACCCATCTAGGCGAATGAGTTTCGATTATGGTTTTTAAGCCTAAATCAACAAATTCTGAGTTGATTTTAATGTGTTTGGGTTGTATGTGTTCAATTGAATGTTTGCAATTACAAATTTCTAATGAAATTGAACGATGCAAAACACAAAAATGCAACCAATATGCAATTTTCACTAATGCAATATTTAGAATTCCTAGATGCAATTCAACTTTAATGTAAATCTAATGCAAAGTTAATGCAAGCTAGATCAAGGACTACAATGTTCTCCAAATTAGAAATTCAAGGTTCCAAAGGTTGGGTTCCACCTTTTGGGAGATGGAATTGGGCCTATTTCACACTTTAGTTGATTAGGAAACTAGATCCCTCAACCAAGTGACTTGATTGAGGAATGGCTAGTGGATTCCTAGTGTAACTGGATGGGGGTTCACCATCAAATGAAGCTTCAAAAGAGAGAAATACAAACACTTATGCAAAATCACTATGAAACCTAGAAAAATGAAAGCATAAAATAAAATTGATAAACTAACTAAAATAGGAAAGTACCCAAATGAATGGAGAGGCCAAGACAAGATTTGAAAACTCTAAAAACTATTGTTAATGTTTGCACTAGGACTAATACACTAGGTTGGATGATTTAGTCCCATTCTAGGGTTTTCGGGATAGAATCTAGAATTCATTCGCCAATTGTCAAGATCTATAGAATGACAATAGAAAATGTGTATTGGAACTAATACACCTAGTTGGGCATATGAGTCCCACTCTTTTTTTTAGAAAAAGAACGATCTAAATTTTCTCTTTTGTTTCTACACTTTCTTCTTGTATATTTCAAACTTCACTTCCATATCTGAACCTATGAAAAATCTACAAAACAAAATATTGGGTTGATTGTTTATAGGGGTTTTCCTTGCTCAAACCCCTATTTTGGTAATTAAACCTTGATATAAAGTATAGATTTGAAATGTAAATGTGTGTGAAATCCCTAATCTTAAGTGTTTCTAATATTATAAAAGCTAAAATGCAATAAACCCTACTCTAATGTGCTAGAATAGGATGCATGAATGAAACATGAAAATGATGATGACTCACTTTGGGAGATCTCTAATCACCCTAATAAGCCATAAGAATGCATGTACTCTCTTTTAGGTAGAAAGTAGAATGATAATGGAAGATGGAATCACTTAGGGAAAAAGTCATTAGGCTTGGTTTAATGGCTAGTTGCATCTCCCCAACCTATAATCCATCACAATCCTCCATAGGTAACCATCATCAATCTTTGGCAATGCTTGATCTTGAAATGAAAGTGAGCTTGGAGACTTGCAAAAACACTATAATGTTACTCCAAGACTTCAACTTTTCTTGCTCCTTGCTCTTGAATGCAAATGCTTGTGATCTCTTGCTTAATTTCTTTCTTGTCTTGTTCTATCTAGTTGAAAAAAATGAATGTGAGACTTAGATTTAAGAGGAATCTTCTCTAATTGACAATATATTAGATCCCAAATGCCAACATTTGCAAAATTTGAATTAAAAACCTTAATTTCCTACTCAAACCCCAAAAATAACCCCAAAAGGGACCTATATACCCAAGGTGGTGTATGGGTCCCACCTAGGGGGACCTATAAGCCCAAGGTGGCATATGGGTCCCACCTAGGGGGTCCTATATTCCCAAGGTTATGTATGTGTCCCACCCTAGATTTTCAGGGTAAGAGAATGTTGGGGTTTGAAATATTGAATGCATTTATTGAATTTGTCAATATTTTACTTGGAATAGGCCTTGGGTGCATAATAAAGGGTCTTAGGGGCCTATTAATGATGATTTAAAGGACATGAAAGTAAAGGTACTATAATAGGTCCAAACTAAGTGTGAATTATACTATCTCCAAGAGGGGAGTATAATTTTCTACACTACATTTAGCCCCCACTTTAGTGCCCATGTGACACTATGCATATGAAAGCTAAAGTACTTTGAAAAGTAATTTTATCTCATAAAAGGATACTCATATGGATTCGTTTGAAAACATGAGAGAAAAAATCCTCCATTGTAGTTATCTACAAAACTACAATGTTAGGAATTGTATCTTACAAAACCAATTCGTTAGATGTTCAAAAATCCTATTATCTAACTTGTTCATGTAATCAAATTTGAGGGTAGATGTATGCCCCCCCTTGATTATGCTTGGTTTATGGAGATAGAATCAAGGTAGTATTATAACCATATTGAATTGCATAGGTCATATCATAGGGTATTTCCACGTACCATACCACATAGAGATAGACATTTGATGAGACCAAGAGTGGAATTATGAATCCAATGCAACAAATGACACCAAAAATAGAATTCTCTAGCCCCCATCAAGCTAATTTGAAATTAAATGGCACTTTTTATTTTAACATTCAAATAACCTAATTGAGTATAAAAGAATTAAATGTTAGGTATTTTGTGATCATTTTTTTTTACCTTTTTTTAGTTTGACTTTGGTGGAAGTGATTGACGATGTCAAGCACATGACCTTGCATGCCTCCAAGACTCAAGAGCCTATGCAATGAGGTGGTGTGGGGTGAGCTGCAACATAATTTCTACCTTTGCTTCATTTTCATGCATTTTCCTTATGTTTGCACATATTTCTAGATAGATTTAGGACCTTGGAATAAAAAGGTGCAAAGCATCCCTTTTTTGGAAAAGTGTCCACTTTTTGTATCACATCTTGGTGCACATTAGAGAGAGAAAAATAAAGAGATAAAGAGAGAGGAGGGAGGGTGAGAGAGGGAGGAGAGGGTGGGATAGAGTAAGGGGAGGTAGGGAGAGGTAAAGAGGTATAGGTGAAATAGAGAGGTAGGTAGAGAGAGGGAGAGAGGAGATATAAGTAGAGAGGTGGGTAGAGAGAGGGAGAGAGAAGATATAAGTAGAGAGGTAGGTAGAGAGAGAGTGTGTGGTATGGAGTTATAGAGGGAGAGGTAGGTAGAGATATGGAGAGGGGAGATATAGAGTAGAGAGGGAAGGAGAGAGGGAGGGAGATGTAGGGAGGGAGAGGGAGAGGTGAGATAGATGTGAGATAGAGAGAGAGAGAGAAAGAGAAAGAGAAAGAGAAAGAGAAAGAGAAAGAGAAAGAGAAAGAGAAAGAGAAAGAGAAAGAGAAAGAGAAAGAGAAAGAGAAAGAGAAAGAGAAAGAGAAAGAGAAAGAGAAAGAGAAAGAGAAAGAGAAAAGGTAGAGAGAGGGATAGGAAAGAGAGTAGGGTAGTTAGAGAGAGAAAGGAGAGAGGTGAGATAGAGAGGAGAGATGGAGGGATAGGTATTGAGAGAGAGAAGAGATAGTGAGAGGGGAGGAGATAGGAGAGAGAAAGAGGGGTAGAGAGAGGATGAGAAATAGGGGGAGGGAAAGATAGGGAGAAAGAGAGTTGAGATAGATAGAGTAGAGAGGGAAGGAGATAGAGATAGAGAGAGAGGTGATAGAGAAATGCAATATAGAGAGAATTAGAGAGGGAAGAAGGTAGAGATTGAGAGAGGGAAGGAGGGAGAGGGAAAAATAAATAAGTATATAGGAATAAGTAGGTAGAGAGAAGTAGAGAGAAAAGATTAGTAGAAGAGAGAGAGAGAGAGATAGTTGAGATAAATATGAGAGAGAGGTAGGTAGAGAGAGGGGAGGAGAGAGTGAGAGAGAAATGGAGGGAGGGATGGGGAGAGAGAGGGAGAGAGAGGTGAGATAGAGAAAATAGAGAAGGGAAGGGAGAGATCCCTCTTCCCTTAACTCTTAACCCTTAATCCCTAAACCCTTAAACCCTAATCCCTCAATACTATATTTAACCCTCAAACTTCAACCCTCATCCCTTTAACCCTCAACCCTTTAACCTCAATCCTCAACCCTTAAACCCTCATCCCTCAACTCTCAAACCTTTAACCATCAACCATCAACCCTTAATCCCTATACCCTCAACCCTCATACATGAACACTCAACCCTTAAACCCTTAAACCCTCAACCTTTAGACCCTGAAGCCTCTAGCCTCAACCCTTAAACCCTTAAGCCATCAACCCTTAAAAATTTCAACCATAAATCCTTAAACCATCAACCCTTAAACCCTAATCCCTCAACCCTCAACCCTTAAACCCTTAAACCCTTAATCCCTAAATCCTTAAACCCTAATCCCCCAATCCTACAACCCTCAATCTTCAACCCTCAACCCTTTAATCTCAACCCTCAACCATTAAACCCTAATCCCTCAACCCTCAACCCTTAAACCCTTAATAAATAAACACTTAAACCCTAATCCCTCAATCCATAACCCTTAAACCCTATACCATCAACCCTTTGAAACAATAGAAAATGGATTGCTTTATGACCTTTAGGACATAGAACAACACATATCACAATCATTTCATTGAAAGGAAACCCTAGAGATCTCAATCCAATGAAGAAAGGCGAAAGAGATATGACAATAGGCATATCCTAAGGTCTAATTAGAGAATAAATAGTTGTTCACCATCAAGCTAGGGCTTGGAAAAATTAAAGAAATGCAAGATCTAATGAAAAAACCTAATGATGTGCAAAGCTCAATTAAGTGACTTAGAAATGCAAGTAAATCAAGATAGAAAATTGTAAAATCAAAAGTGTACACCTGGAAACCTATAGACACTTGAATGAGGAATGGAAATGCTAGAAATGTTGATTTTAATGATGAATATAATGCATATTCCAGTCTGGGAAATTTATTCCCAGATTGGATTTTCTACACCAAAACTGCAATCTGACAATGCTTATTTTGAATCTCCTAAAACCCTAAAAAATTGATTGTACTAAGAATCATATGCCCAAGGTGGCATATCAGTCCCATTATGCTTTTTTGAAGGATTAAGATATGATTCTGCTCTCTAATCTCTTCTCTTTTTTCCACACTTTGTTTCTATATCTAAAACCCTGATTTTGGATCTCTAGAAAAAAAAATTGTGACCTTGCAAGGAGACAACTCCAATAACTTCCTTCAAGCTTGTAACTAATCTTCAAAGATCTTTCAATCTCCAAGACACCTAGATTTGTATTTACACATGTAGAGAGAGAAAAACTTGTCGATTGTTAGTGAATGAAGGTTTACCTTGGTCAAACACCTTTGAGGTAATTAAACCAAATGATGAGATAATGAAATAAGGACATGAAACATGAAACATGAACAATGATACCTTGAATGATGTCTTGAAAATATGCAATCTTACATGAAGTGGCCATGAAGAATGTAGATCTAGATCTTGAACATGGATATGAAACAATGCTTGCAAATGGATCTTCAATGGTACATCACAACAGTAGCTTAACGACATGCTTGATTCTTGATAATATTGAGATGATGATGGATCTTGAATTGCTGCAATAATTGATGAAGAAATCTACCCTTGAATGCCTTAGAAATGCTTTTGTAAACTCTCTTAATACTCTTGTGAAGTCTTAGAATGCTTAACTCTTGAGTGCATGATTTGATATCATGAAGGATCAATGAAATAATGATTTGAGACCTTGTTTATATAGATAATCCATCCAAGTTACCATTTATTAGATCCCAGAGGCCGACATTCAAGAAATTTGAATTTAAAACCCCGATTTCTCGCTCAATACCCTAAAAAGGGGCCAAATGGGACTTATATGACACCTTTGGTGTATGGGTCCCTCCTGGGTGGGACTCATACACCCAAGGTGGTGTATGGGTCCCACTAGACCTTTTTAGAGAGAGAAAGTGTCAAAGAGTTAAGAAATTAAGTCTATTTGTTGATCTTGTTGAGATTTTGGTTGAAATAAGCCTTGGGATGCATAATATAGGGTCTTAGGGGCCTATTAATGATTATATACAGGTCATAAATTGAAGAGGGCCCAAAACTCAATGTGAAATTGTAAATTAATATACTTTGCAACATCAAATTAAGGAAAAATTAGGTCTATTTAGCTTAAAAGGGCCCTAAATCCAATGTGAATGTGTAAAACACATTACAACACTAGATTAAGGAAACATTAGGTCCAAGGGCCCTAAATTTAATGTGAAGTTTAAATGAATACACTTTACAACATTAAATAAAGGAAAAGTTAGGTTTATTTAGCTTGAAAAGGGCCTAATACCTAATGTGAATGTGTAAAACACATCACTGTTGGAGTTTAGTTAACACTAAGAGGGGGGGTGAATCAGTGTTAACAATCAAATTGAATTTTTAATTCTTTAAATGATAATCAGATCATGAATGTACTTATGCTGAAAATATAAATGAACAGATAATGAAGCAAACACATTTAAAATTTTGACATAGAATTTGTCTTGAGTGGAAACCCTCCTGGGGAATAAAACCACTCAAATTTGGTCTCACTAGCCTTATCTAAAAAAAATATTATTTGTACAAAGCCTCACTGGTTGATTTGTCTCACTAACAATGGTGCTATCTCACTGATAGTATTATTGACAAATAATCAAATATGAAGCAATTTGAATACTTAGTTGATCTCTGTTTCTCTAATTATAAACTTTGTTCTATCATGACTTCAGAGTCATAGTTTCAATGTGTCAAATTACAAAAATAGTATATATATATATATATTCTTTTCTTTCTAAATGATATATTATGTGATTTTCAAAAACCTCTCATCGAATCTTTTGAATTAGCATTACTAATAATTTTATATGATCTCTATTTGAAACAAAGAACCTGTTTGAAAAACTGTATGAGCAACTATCATGTGAAAACCAAAAATGAAACTTCCTTTCCCAGTTGTCTCAACTCTAATCCATCGAAACAATATTGTCAAGAATGTATCAACAATAAATAGTATATAACTATCATATAGTTTGCAGAGCCAACACAACATAACAAACTCAAAAATAAAATTGATAGACACATAGCCAGACCCACAAACATAAAAACAGGGTTTTCTAATGAAGGAAAACATTTGATATTTTAAAAACAAAACACCCTTAATAGTAGACCCAAATTGGGTTCATTTTAACAAAGTATATACAGATCAATTTAGGGGTAAACCAATACTTGTTTACAACACTTCTTCAAAACATAAAACTGCCAGAGACCTGTGGGTAACAACTTCAAAAACTCAACATATAATACTACCTCATTCAATCAACCACAGACTCAACAAAACACTATATGCATGAACCCTTTATTAAGAAGTGCATGAGTTACACAAATGGAATTGCAACCTATTAATAATAGATTTAATCAAGGTAAAAACCAAGCCCAAACAATTCAAAGATTCCAAATCACCGAAAAACACAAAGAAGCAAAATAAGGAATACACCTGATCTCGGCGCAACCAGAAGGACTCACTGTTTCTCTTTACAGATACTCCTTGTTTCCTTGTTTCCTTTTTTTTACTTATTTTAAAATAATCTTTGAAATAAAACAAAACACTATCTGCATGGACCCTTTATTAAGAAGTGCATGAGTTACACAAATGGAATTGCAACCTATTAATAATAGATTTAATCAAGGTAAAAACCAAGCCCAAACAATTCAAAGATCCCAAATCACTAAAAAACACAAAGAAGCAAAATAAGGAATACACCTGATGTCGGCGCAACCAGAAGGACTCACTATTGCTCTTTACAGATACTCCTTGTTTCCTTGAAAATCAAACAACTGACCTCTAAAACAAATTGTGCTTACCACTGCAACCATAATTAGGGTATCAAACCCTATCTATCAAAGAATGAATCAAATATCTATGCTCATCGAAGTCTCATAGAAGTTTCTTCATTTTGACATAATGATTTTTGAAGTTCGGGTATTATGATGGGAAATATTCCCATTTTAAAAAAACAAGAATCTCCACCCAACAATGCAATAACCACACCACATTTTGACTTTTTTTAACAAAAATCATTTCAACTTTTTGTTTTGAATTATATCATTGTGAAAATAAACTTTTCCACCAACAAATGACTTCATAATAATAATGTCCATATTACACTTGCAATCACCAAACCTTATTTGTAGATGCACTATAGCAATGTGTTGCCTCATAAACATGCAATGTGATTTTTGAACATGCTTTGGATAATCAACTTATTATAACACCTGATCAAAACTATCATGAAGCCTGAACATGTTAGAAAACAAAACATGTAGATGGATATTATCACCTGAAAGTAAACACTGAACATATATCATATGCAAGTGATGATGCCAAGAGAGATCAACATGGAGATCATGCAAAGAGACTGAACTAGAAATCACCATGTATATAACCTGATACCTCATCCTTGGTGTTATGACATTAATTCCAAATAATACAGAGGGATAACAAAATCCCCCTTTGGCATTGATGTCAAACACAAAAGGTGATCAATAATATCATAGCTATAATATACATGTTCCAAGCATGATAACTATGTGAAGTGCATATCCATCTTGTCACATATAAAAGAAACCATCAGACACAACTGAAAATTGTATAAATAGAGAAAATCACCAAACACACTGCATATTCAGTGCTGAAACACATGAAATCTTACCAAATGCATACCACTATGAAACATAGCACTACCAAAAAAAACACAAGCTTCCAAAATCTCGGAAGAAACCAAAGTCTCTATCAACATCTCTGCCAAATTCTCCCCCTTTTGACACAATTCCAAAGACAAAAAACTAAGCCAAACATGAAATGCACTCTGAAATGCCAAATAGATATTGAGGGATAAATGATATGCAAGAACTACTCCCCTAGCCTCCATGCACTGGAGTTAACATGGAAGAGAACTGATAGAGACAACTCCAAGCTTGTCTCTGAGGGTCTCAAACTGAGCTTTAGGAAGGGGTTTAGTAAATATATCAGCTACCTAATCATTTGATGCCACAAAATCTAGTATAAATTCATTGGTCAACACCTTTTCACGCAAAAAATGATACCTTATATCAATATGCTTAGTTCTAGAATGTTGCACAGAGTCTTTAGAAATATTAATAGTACTTGTATTGTCACATAAAATGTGAAAAGGTTTAGCAACATCAACCTATATGTCTTTCAAGGTCTAAACCATCCAAAGCACCTGAGTACAATAGGTAGCAACTACTATATATTATGCCTCAGTAGTTGACAAGGATACTGAATCCTGCTTCTTGCTATGCCAGGCTACTAATCTACCTCCAAGATAAAATGCACCCCTGAACGTACTTTTCTTATCATCAATATTTCTAGCCTAGTTAGCATCAGTGTAAGAAACCAATGTGAAATCACCGTGTTTAGGATACCACAAACCAAAATCTTGTGTCCCAACAACATACTTTAAAATTCTTTTTGTTGCATTCAAATGTGACAACATAGGTGCAGATTGAAAGTGTGAAACTAGGCATATAACATGCATAATATTAGGCCTTGTGGTAGCCAGATATAAAAGACTACCAATCATGGATCTATATAGGGTATGATCCACAGTAGGCTGATCAGTGTCCTTTGAAAGTTTATAGCTAGTTTACATAGGAGTCCCAATTGGTTTACAGTCAATCATCTGAAAAAAATTCAACATTTCTTTAGCATATTTGGTTTGTGAGATAAATATCCCTTTATCAAGTTGACTAACTTGAAGACCCAAAAAGAAAGAAAGTTCACCAATCATTGAAATTTCAAATTTAGACTTCATGATTGTTGGAAATTCAGAGCACAGAGCATCATTATTACTTTCAAATATAATATCATCAACATAGACAACAACATCTATAATACTATCATTTTTCACTTTGAAGTATGAATTGCTATCTACTACACCTTTTGAGAAACCTTGTTCATGTAAATAGGTGTCCAACATCGAATACCAGGCTCTAGGAACCTATTTCAGACCATAAAGGGTCTTTTTCAGCCTGTATACATAACATTCTTTACCTGCAACAACAAATCCTTCAAGTTGTTCCATATAAACTTCTGTTGTCAAGTCACCATTGAGAAAATTAGTTTTGACATCATTTGGAATACTTTAAAACCTTTATACATAGAGTAAGATAGAAACATTCTAATTGCTTCCAACCTAGCCACAAGAGAAAAAGTTTCATCAAATTCCAAACCTTTGATCTGAGAATAACCTTTACAAACTAATCTAGCTTTATTTCTGACTATATTCCCTTGGTCATCCATCTTATTCCTAAAAGCCCATTTTGCACCAATGACATTTTTATTTTTGAGGTCTAGGAACTAGTTCCCAAGTTTTATTTTTCTCAATTTGTGCAAGTTCTTCATGCATAGCCTTAACCCAACAAATATCATTACTAGCCTCAGAATATGTCTTAGGCTCTATTTCTGAAATCAAAGATAAATAAACTTGTTCATCATTACCTTTTGTACCTGAAAGTTGTCTTCTAGTTTGAACTCCTTTTGACACATCACCAATAATCTAATCAAAAGGATGCTTATTTTTCATTAGCTTAGAAGACAACTGAGAGGAGGGTTCAACATTATCATCAACCACATTTTGTTTAGTTGATTGCTCAGGTTTTGTTGAACTTGAAGGTTCATTTTGATCTTGCAGATTTGTATTAGGTTTCTGCACAATAAAATCATCATCATCATTAAGTTTCTTTTGTTGTTCACAATTTTGTAAGGTTTCATCAACCTTAACATTGGAACTTTCCACAAATTTTCTTAATCTTTTATTGTAACATCTATACGCTTTATTGTGTGTAGAATATCCCAAAAATATACCTTCATCACACCTTGATTCAAAACTTCCAATGCTATTAGTATCTTTCTTAATAAATCACTTGTTGCCAATTTTTTTGAAATATCCTACATTAGCAGTCCTACCATACCATAATTCATATGGTGTATGTTGTGTTTTATTTCTTATCTAAACTCTATTCAGAATGTAAATAGTTGTATGCACTGCTGCTTTCCAGTATGTATTTGACAGAGCTGCATCATGCAACATAGCTCTTGCCATTTCTTTCACTATTCAATTTTTGCATTTAGCAACACCATTTTGCTGTGGTGTCCTAGAGGCTGAATATTGCCTTTTTATTCCATGATCTTCACAATAATCAACAAACTCTTTTGAGGTAAATTCACCTCCTCTATTTGACCTAAGACATTTGATTTTCAGATCAAATTCATTTTTGACCAACTTTCTGAAAACTTTAAATTTATGAAAAGCTTCTCCCTTATGTACCAGAAATGTTACCCAAGTCATACAAGTATAGTCATCTATAAATAGCATGAAATACCTCTCATTGTTCAAGGACTTAGTCCTTGTTGGTCCACATAGATCAGTGTGAACAAGCTGCAGAGGTCTGGTTGATGTGTATTCTTTAGTTTTGAAACTTTCTCTAGCTTGTTTTCCTTCCTGACATTCTTTGAAAATTTGATTATCTAGTTTAGATATGATAGGCATGTTTCGAACATTTTGACTTTTACTTATCTTTACCAGATTATCATAGTTAATATGGTCAAATCTTCTATGCCATAATTTAGACTCATCAACTTGACTCATGAAGAAAACATTACTTTCCTGCTTATTATTTGAGCTCTCTTGCAGGTAATACACATTACCATTTGTTTTGTAACCTATTGCTACTATTTTACCAGATTTCCTTTGAATCTCACACCCTAATTCAAAGAACTTTATTTCAAAGCCATTGTCACAAATTTGACTTACACTCAAGAGATTGTGAGTTAGCCCTTCCACATAATAAACATCATTCACAGGAATTTCATTTTCAAGAGAAATAGTACCTTTTCCTACTATAGGAATACAATGATCATTCCAAAACTTAACAAAACCACCAGAATAGTCTTCATAGTCTATAAACTTGTTTCTCTCACTAGTCATATGATGAGAGCAACCATTATCGAGAACCCAAAAATTTCTCTTAACAAAGTGTAAACTTGTTTCAACTATCAAGGATTTAACATCTTTAGGCCTCCAAACAAGTTTAAATCCATTAGCTCTATTTAACTGTACTTTTAAACTATATTTATAAAATGTTGCAATATGACCTACTTCTTTGCATTTATAACATTGAAGATTAACAAGAAATTTATAGAGATTTCCATTAACAATGTTATAACTTCTCTTAGAAAAAACCTTGCAATTGCTAGCCTTATGACCAAATTGTTTACAATTGAAACAATAACCATTGAAACTAGAGTTATCATTAGAAATATTACATTTTCCTTTACCATTGTGATTTTAACATTGACCCTCATCAGGACAAGCAAGCTTATTTCTCATCTTAACAACTTCTACCTCCAAAGAGCAGGATCTATCCTCCTTATGTTTCAATTTTTCTCGAGTTATCTCAAGAATTTTTGTGGTTTCTTCTCCTTTAAGTGTCAAATCAGAAATAATTTGTACATTTTCCTGATCTTTATTTTTTAAGATAACTATTTATTTTCTTAATTTTTTAATTTCTTTGAGAGCATATTTCAATTCTCCCTCAAGGTCAATTTCTGATTCAGAATTAGATTCATCTTCCTTTATAGGAACAACTTCAACCATAAATAGAATTTCTTCAATTTCATCACAAGATTCAACTGATTCACTATCAGTTACATCAGCATAAAGGCTTTTCATCTTTTTGAAAGTATTTTTCTTTTTAAAATTAGATTGCTTCTTCTTTGAAAATATTTTATTGCTTTCATCATCACTTTCAAGATCTTTATTAGGACAATTCGCAGCATAGTGTCCTATCTTCCCACAATTAAAACATTTAAAGGGTAATTTCCCTTTATATTTTCCTGAGCCTCTTTTTAGTTTACTTGCAAAAGAGGATTTTGTTTCATCTAAGACATTATACTCAACTTTAAAGGTGGATTCCTTACTAACAGAGTTATATGTTCATTTAATCTCATCTCATAAGCTGTAAAGAAACCATGGAGATCATCAAGAGTTACCTTATTAATGTCTCTTTCCTCAACTACTACAATATTTGGATCAAACTTAGTGGGTAAAGATCTCAAAACCTTTTAACCAAAAAGCTTTTCAAGAATATTTTCTCCAAACCCTCTTATTGCATTTACACTTTCTTGAATCTTCAAGAAAAAATCAGCAAACTTTTCATCGTCACCCATTTTTAGACTGTCAAATTTAAATCTATAGTTTTGAAGTTTTGCTTCTTTAACTTTCTCATCACCTTCATAGATAGTGGAAAATTTATCCCATATGGCTTTTGCATTATTACAATCCATTATTTTTGTCAAGACATCGTTAGTCAGTCCACAACAAATATCATTTTCAGCCTTTGCATTGCAATCATATGCTCATTTTGCATCAGCATCAGAAGGGGGTGATGTAGCAGTATATGCTTTTTCTACTACTGCCCACACATCATATCCTAGATATTTGATATTTTTTTTCATCCTAAACTTCCAGAAAGCATAACCAGTACCATTAAAAAGTGGTGCCCTGGTTGTAGATAAACCTTCTTGAGTTGCCATTAGCACTCCTAAACAGAAACCCCTAGTTGACTTAACAACAAGGCTTGGCTCTAATACCAATTGGTGGAGTGCAGTTAACACTGAGAGGGGGGTGAATCAGTGTTAACAATCAAATTAATTTTTTAATTCTTTAAATGATAATCAGATAATGAATGTACTTATGTTGAAAATATAAATGAATAGATAATGAAGCAAACACATTTAAAATTTTGACACAGAATTTGTCTTGAGTGGAAACCCTCCTGGGGAATAAAATCACTCGAATTTGGCCTCACTGGTCTTATCTAAAAAAATATTCTTTGTACAAAGCCTCACTGGCTGATTTGTCTCACTGACAATGGTGCTATCTCACTGATAGTCTTATAATGCTATCTCACTAATAGTCTTAGTGACAAATATGCAAATATGAAGCAATTTGAATATAGAGTTGATTTGAGTTTCTCTAATTACAAACTATGTTTTGTCATGACTTCAGAATCAGAGTTTGAATGTGTCAAATTACAAAAACAATATATATATTGTTCTTTCTAAATGATATATTCTGTGATTTTCAAAAACCTCTCCTCGAATCTTTTGAATGAGCATTACTAATCATTTTATACAATCTTTGTTTGAAACAAAGAACCTATTTGAAAAACTGTATCAGCAACTACCATGTGAAAACCAAACTGAAACTGCCTTTTCTAGTTGTCTCAACTCTAATCCATTGAAACAATCTTGTCAAGAATGTATTAACAACAAACAATATATAATTTTCATATAGTTTATAGAGCTAACACAATGTAACAAATCCAAAAATAAAAATGATAGGCACACAACCAAACCCACAAACATAAAAATAGGGTTTTCTAATGAAGGAAAACATTTTATATTTTAAAAACAAAACACCCTTAACAACAAACCCAAATTGGGTTCATTTTAACAAAGTATATATAGATCAATTTAGGGGTAAACAAATACTTGTTTACAATATTTTTTCAAAACATAAAACTGCCAGAGACCCATGGGTAACAACTTCAAAAACTCAACATAGAATGCTACCTCATTCAATCAACAACAGGCTTGACCAAGAACGGTTTCCTTTTTTTTACTTCTTTTAAACTAATCTTTGAAATAAAACAAAACACTATCTACACAGACCCTTTATTAAGAAGTGCATGAGTTACACAAATGGACTTGCAACCTATTAATAACAGATTTAATCAAGGTAAACACCAATCCCAAACAATTCAAAGATCCCAAATCACTGAAAAACACAAAGAAGAAAAATAAGGAATACACCTAATGTCAGCGCAACCAGAAAGACTCATTGTTTCTCTTTACAGATACTCCTTGTTTCCTTGCAAATAAAACAACTGACCTCTGAAACAAGTTGTGCTTACCACTGCTGCCATAATTAGGGTATCAAACCCTATCTATCAAAGAATGAATCAAATATCTATGCTCATTGAAGTCTCATAGAAGTTTCTTCATTTCGACATAATTATTTTTGAAGTCCGGGTATTATGATGGGAAATATTCCCATTCAAAAAAAAACAAGAATCTCCACCCAACAATGCAATAACCACACCACATTTTGACTTTTTTTTAACAAAAATCATTGCAACTTTGTGCATTGAATTATATCAATGTGAAAATAAACTTTTCCACCAAAAAATGATTTCATAATAATAATGTCCATATTACACTTGCAATCACCAAACCTTATTTGTAGATGCACTATAGCAATGTGTTGCCTCATAAAAATGTAATGTGATTTTTGAACATGCTTTGGATAATCAACTTATTATAACACCTGATCAACACTATCATGAAGCTTGAACATGTTAGAAAAAAAGACATTCAGATGGATATTATCACCTCAAATTGAACATTGAACATATATCATATGCAAGTGATGATGCCAAGAGAGATCAACATGGAGATCATGCAAAGAGACTGGACTAGAAATCACCATGTATATAATCTAATACCTTAACCTTGGTGTTATGACATTAATGCCAAATAATATAGAGGGATAACAATCCCAACACTAGATCAAGGTGACCTTAAGTTCATTTTAACATTAATCATTTCCAAATCAAGTAAGGAAAAGGGATACTTTTTTCATTTCCACATTTATCTCCCACTTTAGTGAGAGGAGCAACTTGCTTCAAACTCACACTAAATTTGACATTTAAGAGGGGTCCAAGTGTATCGATGTGGATGGTCTAGGATTTCAAAGATCAAGGGAGTCATAAAACCCCCAACATCCAAGATCCTACATCAAACCAACATAAGCACAAAAGGACACACAAGGTGTATGGTATGCAGCATCAAGATGCACAAACATGCAATGTCAAAGACAAAGAAGAAAGGAAAACAAAACAAAAATAGGTGGATCAAGCCTTGACCATTTTTCGAATGCAATGTGGATCAAATCTAAGTTGTTTTTCCAAAAATGCATGCTCACTCTAACGCATTGGAACTTTAGGGTGTCCATTGGGTGAGTATCCAAATGGGTGGCTTAGTGATAAATTCATGCCTCTATATCAACTTCTCACCATATAATGAGAAATTCATGCCCATGTTTAGGTTTCTCATCACACATTAACCATACCAAAGCTATACCTCCTAATAACTTTGACAAGGTGCCACATAATAATGAACTTTGAGCTTCATGAGGCAAGCAAAGATTTTTATGCTTGAAACTCATGAAAAAACAAGATGGCTCGATCGACAAGCAAAGTGTGCTATGCAAGGTGGCCATATAATAGATATTGTAAATGTGAAATAGTGTAATGTACATTCAAACAGATTTGTCTTAGTTCATGTCAGGTCTTTTCATAGGGAACATCATGCCTAATGTCTCTAAGAGAGGAAAAGTCAAAGAAAAATAACGCTCTTGGAGGATATCAAGCCTAGTGACACCACCATGAAAAGGAAACTTTACAAGAAGAAAGAAAATCGCATGGTGAAACATGATTTTCAATGTTTTCCCCCACTTTAAAGTGGTTGCTAACACCATTATTGTGAGAAATTTATTTAAAGTAGAAGAAGACATGAGATCTTACTTAGAAAGCCCTATGCCAAGTCATATGTTTTTGAATCAAACTACATCATGAATAAGTATGTCACATGTGAGCAAATTAAGGCATGTCTTCCACATCCCAAGCTTTCTCCTATACATATTCATGAAAGGTGGTCAACTAGCCAAAAGAGACAATGACAAGTGGCATACGAGGACAAGCCTACCTAACCTCTTGTCCCCACTTAGTGCAAGATAAGGATGAGTTGAATAAGATGAAAATTAATATCAATTAGAGGGACTAGGTGCTCCAACACAAGGAAGATCACCACAATCCTTAGGATGTTGAAGTTTGTTTCTCAAAGCCTTACATTCATTAGTAGAATGACCATGGATTCTATGATATGCAAAAAATGAAATCTTGTAGTAAAATTTATTTAGTGTTCTTGGAGGGAGAGATATCAAGTGATCTTGGAGGACTCTTGTCAAGATACTCTCTTGATTAAAAGTATAGGCTGATAAGTAGGAGGTATTTTCCACAACATGTCAAATCATGATATTGCTATTAGGATTTAGCCATGTAGCTTTACGAGTCAAACTCATTGACCCATGTTTTATGAGTAGTGGTTCACAAGAACCCATCTCTCATGATAATGAATGGTCCACTTAGCACTCATTGCATCTAGGTGATGCTCATAGAGGTGAAGCACTGGGCCTTCCCATTAGGTCACCCATCCTAGTACTACTCCAGCTCAAGCACGCTTAGCCATAGAGTTTTCTCCAAGGTTAAGCCCACTTAGGTTGCAACCCCATTTTCAAAACCTTCATCAAGTGTTGTGCCTTATGAACCATTCATTATAGAGCCCCTTTAGCTCATCAATTGATAAGTAGGAAATAGTTAAGCCCACTTAGCCTGCAACCCCATTTGAAAAACCTGCAACAAGTGTTGTGCCTTATGAACCATTCATTATAGAGCCCCTTTAGCTCATCAATTAATAAGTAGGAAATATTACTACTTATTAATTGATGAGCTAAAGGGGCTCTATAATGAATGGTTCATAAGGCACAACACTTGTTGCAGGTTTTTCAAATGGGGTTGCAAGCTAAGTGGGCTTAACCTTGGATAAAACTCTATGGCTAAGCATGCTTGAGCTGGAGTAGTACTAGGATGGGTGACCTCTCGAGAAGGCCCAGTGCTTCACCTCTGTGAGCATCACCTAGATGCAATGAGTGCTAAGTGGATGATTCATTATCATGAGAGATGGGTTATTGTGAACCACTACTAATGAAACATGGGTCAATGAGTTCAACTCATAAAGCTACATGGAAAAATCTTGATAGAAATATCACAATAGTAGAGACCGTTTCATTATTTTGTGACAAAGATATCTCTTGCTTAGTAGAGGATGTCATAATTACACAAGACTCTTTAGATTGTGATGTTTTATACACTCCTTTATGGGAGGGTGTAAAATCTATCAAATTCAAATCATTAGTGTTTTGCATGATGACATTGATATTAAGTGAATATTTATTTGTTTCTTTTGTTTCTTTCAAAGGATAATAATCAAGACCACTAGTGTCTATCAGTTTAGTATGCACTATTTCTAGAGTTGGATTAAAGGAATATTTTGTAATAGTGTTGATATTAAGTGAAGGCTTTTTTATTTCTTTCGAGGGGAAATAACCAAGACCACTAGTATTTTCTTGTGTGTGAGGCTCTATAGGGACACGTATACCTTGTTCTCTAGCACCACATCCTTTTCCACTATAATCAAGTTGTTTCATCATTTCATAACCTTTTCCATAAAGCATTTTGATTTCTTTTGGATTTGGTGGTTGTTTGTAGTTAGCTTCATCAAAGTTTGTCGTGTAATTTTCTTGGTCTTCTAAAGTGGTTGAGGTGGATGCTTTCAAAGGGTCTTCTAAATTTTTTGTTGACATTATTGCTTTTTCTTTTTCATTTTCTAAGTCTTTGTTTATGATCTTGTATTTCCCATGAATATTGGTTCAAATTCTAAGGAACCCCAATCATCTTCTAATATCTTCATGACTTCCTCAATGTGTTTTTCTTTATCTTTCTATAGCATGCATTCTACTTGTGTAGTTGGTGTCAATGTTTTCAAAGGACTTTCCTTACCTTTTCTAATTTTCAAACAATTGTTTGGTTTAGGGTCAGCTTGAAGTGTATACAGTTTGTTATTGTAGACATACTTCATTTTACGATGAAGAGTAGAAGGCACACCATTCATTGGATGAATCCATGGCCTTCCTAAAAGAATATTATATGAAATATCATGAGGCATAACATGGATTAGTGTTTATAACGTTACCTTTTCAACTATAATAGGAAAAGTAATCACATTGAGTGGTTGTTTTCCTACATTGCTGAATCCATGAATAGATAAATAATTAGGTTGAATTTTTTATTTATCCACAACAAGCCTATCCAAAAGGTTTACACTACAAACATTAAGAGCGTATCAGAAAACAATGTCAACATTCATTTCTTGAATTGTGTATGCTATGTCATTCAATTGTGCATTAGAAGGGATAGGAACTTGTTGTAAAGCACTTTGAATCATGTTGTGATAGTGATAGGAGGCTTTAATAAGGTCCCATAATGATATCTTAGTAGGAGTATTCTTTAGTTGTTCAACAATATTGTACTCATTTTCACTTTGTAAACAAGGAGGACCAAGAAAGATAGGGTTAGGTAATGGGAGTGATTTTGAAGGTGTTTATATTGGTTGTGGATTGTTTCTAGTATTATATGTATGAGAAACAATATTATAACTCGGTTGTTGCAAAACATTATTCTTAGGTGGGTAAAGGATAATTTCAGGTTTGTTTTGAGTTTGATGTTTGTGTGAAGGTGGGTAACGGATGCATTGAGGTTGAATAATATTAACTTACCTTAGTGAAGGAGAGTCTAATTTCACTTCACCATATTCATCTAAAGAAACTATATCACTATTGTCAATGTTATCATTTTCTTGCACCATGATATCCTCCCTAGGAGGATAGTTTTTAGGAGAAAAACAAACTAGATGTTCATGACATTCAAAGTTTGGTTCCTCTAAAATGACTTCATTGCAAGTAAGGGAGTTAACAACATTTGGTCAAAATATCTTCTTTATCAATAGTAGGGATGTTAAGAGAAGGCTCAATTTTATTTCCCATGACTTCATCCTTTTTCTCTAAGGTCTCATTCTCTTGTGCCATACTATCTACCCTAGTAGGAGAGCTTGTAAGGTGTTCATCACATTCAATGGTTATATTTTTTAAAGTAGCTTCATCACCAGTAGGGGAGGCATAAAAATAAGGACAAATATGATTTTCATTCTTACTAAATAGATCTTTCCAAATGGTAGGAGCATTAGGGAAGGGAGGAACAAGATTATCATGACTATCAAGAGGTGTAGCTTCTAACACCAAATTATTAGGACAAATTTGATTGTCATTGTTATCTATGATTTCATCATCTTTTACTAAAACATTCTCACAAGCAAGGGATGAATGGAGACTAGTTAAGGTGATGTTTACAAATGTGTCTACAATCTCATTTTCTTGTGTCATAATATCTTCCCAAGAGGGAGGAGGAGAGAGACAATCAAGAATTTCATGATTCTCAATGATTATGTCTTCTTTCACCAAGACACCTTTGTCAAGTTAGTAGGAGAGGTATCAGGGAAAGAGCTATTATGGTTGATTGTCTATGCTTGTATCTTCTTCTATCATACCATCCTAACCAATGGGAGAGATAATAGGATTTGATATAGGCAATGTTATATTAAGGATTGTGTCAATGGTTTAATCTGCTTGCTCTAAGATGTTCTCATAACAAGGAAGGATAGTGGAAGGATGACAAACATGTTTTTTAATGACCTCATAGTTGTACTCTAAATTGAACTCATAAGAGGGGATGTTCTACTTATGCAATCTATTCTTAACCATATCAAAACCACATCTCTTAAAAGGAAACATGCTATCATGAAAAAGTAAGCTATCTAAAGTGTACAATGCTTCAAGTAAAGTGCAATGAAATGACCTAAAGTGAAATGTGTAAATGAAATTTTAATATTATACTATGAAAACCATCTGAAAATGAAATGTTGTAAATGTAATTTTGAAATTAAGCAATGCCTTTCTGGAACTACATTAAGCTAGATCTAGGGAAATGCATGTAATAAAAGTCATCCAATTGAAATAGATAGCTAATGACAACAAATAAAAGTGTAGAAACAAGGTTTTTAATGCTATAAAAGTTAGTTTTTGATTTGCACTAGGACTAAATCGCCCAGAGGGGCGTATAAGTTCCAATGAGGGTTTTTCACACAATTTTTTTTTTAAATTAAGTGATTTTTATGCTTTTTGGTTTGAGTGATGTCTAAGTCAAGTGCAACTATATATTTTAGATGAAATTTAGTGATGCAAGATGCAAAAATGCAACCTATATGCAATTTCACTAATGCAAGATATAGAAACACTAGAATTCCAATTTATTAATGCAAACCCTAATGCAAGGTAAACTAGGATGATGATGCACTCCAAATAACAATTAAGATCTTCTAAATGTAGGTTCACAAAAATGAAACAACAAAAAATGGATTTCTCTATGGTTTAGGACATAGAATAACACATTTCACAATCATTTCATTGAAGGGAAACCCTAGAGATCTCAATCCAATGAAGAAAGGGGAAAAAATATGATAGTAGGGATATCCTAAGGTCTGATTAGAGACTAAATGGGGGTTTAAAACCAAGCTAGGGCTTGGAAAGACTAATGAAATGAAAGATCTAATGAAAAAACCTAATGATGTGCAAATCTCAATTAAGTGACTTAGAAATGCAAGTAAATCAAGACAAAAAACAATAAAATCAAAAGTATGCACCTAGAAACCTATAAAGGCTTGAATGAGGGATGTAAATTATAGAAATGTCAATTTTAATGTTGAGTGGGATGCACATGCTAGTCTAGGAAATTTAGTCCTAGATTGGGTTTTCTACACCAAAACTGTAGTCTGGCAATGCTTATTCTTAATCTCCTAAAACCTTGAAACTTGACTATACTAGGAATCATATTCCCAAGGTGGTGTAACAGTCCCAGTATGATTTTATGAAGGATTAAGATCTAATTCTACTCTCCAATCTCTTCTCTTTCTGCCACACTTTGTTTTTGGATCTAAAACCCTGATTTTGGAGTTGTAGAAGACTTTTTGTGACCTTCCAAGTAAGGAGACAACTCCAATAACTTCATTCAAGCTTGTAACCTAATCTTCAAAGATCCTTCAATCTCCATGACACCTAGATCTACATTTACACATGTACAGAGACAAAAGCTTGTGGATTGTTAGTGAATGAGGGTTTGCCTTGGTCAAACCCCTTTGAGGTAATTAAACTAAATGACAAGATAATGAAATAAGGACATGAAACATGAAACACGGAATATGAACAATGATACCTTGAATGATGTCTTGTAAATCTACAATATAACATGAAGTGGCCATGAAGAATGTAGATCTAGATCTTGAACATGGATATGAAACAGTGCTTACAAATGGATCTTCAATGCTACATCACAACACTAGCTCAACAACATGATTGATGCTTGATAATCTTGACATGATGATGGATCTTGAATTGCTGCAATAATTAATGAAGAAATCCATCCTTGAATGCCTTAGAAATGCTCTTGTAAACTCTCTTAATGCTCTTGTGAGGTCTTTGAATGCTTAACTCTTGAGTGCATGATTTGATATCATGAAGGCTTAATGAAATAATTATTTGAGACCTTGTTTATATAGATAATCCATCCAAGTTATTGTTTATTAGATCCCAGTGGTTGACATTCAAGAAATTTGAACTTAAAACCATGAATTCTCACTCAAAACCCTAAAAAGGGGCCAAATGGGACTTATACACCAGCTTTGGTGTATGGGTCCCACTTGGGTGGGACTCTTACACCAAAGGTTGTGTATGGGTCCCACACAACCTTTTTAGAGAGAGAAAGTGTTGAGGAGTTAATAAATTGTCTATTTGTTGATCTTGTCAAGATTTTGGTTGAAATAAGCCTCAAGATGCATAATATAGGGTATTAGGGGCCTATTAATGATGATATAAAGCTCATAAATGTAAGAGGTCCCAAAACTCAATGTGAAATTGTAAATAAATATACTTTACAACATCATATTAAGGAAAATTTAGGTGTATTTAGCTTAAAAGGGCCCTAAATCCAATCTGAATGTGTACAAATAATTATAACACTAGATTAAGGAAAAGTTAGGTCCAAGGGCCCTAAATTTAATGTGAAGGTGTAAATGAATACAATTTACAACATTAAATTAAGGAAAAGTTAAGTTTTTTTAGCTTAAAAAGCACCTAAGACCTAATGTGAATGTGTAAAACACATCACAATAATAGATCAAGGTAGCCTTAAGTTCATTTTAACATTAATCATTCCCAAATAAAGTAAGGAAAATGGATACTTTTTCTATTTCCACACCCTCATACCTCAACCATCAACCCTTAAACTCTTAAGCCCTTAAACCCTCAATATTTAGACCATCAAACCCCAAGCCTCAACCATTAAACCCTAAACCCTTAAACCCTTAAACCCTAAACCCTTAAACCATAATCCATCAACCCTATACCTTAGACCCTAATCCCTCAATCCTAAACCATTAAACCATCAACCCTTAAACCATAATCCCTCAAACCTCAACCCTTAATCCCTTATCCCTCAACCCTCAACCATTAAACACTATACCCTTAATTCCTCAAACCTCAACCCTTAATCCCTTATCCCTCAACCCTCAACCATTAAACACTATACCCTTAATTCCTCAACCCTCAACCCTTAAAACCTTGACCCTCAACCCTAAACCCTCAACCCTAATCCCTAAACCCTCAACCTTTAAACCTTCAATCCTTAAACCCTAATCCCTCAACCCTCAAACCTTCAACCCTCATCCCTCAAGCCTCAACCCTCACCCCTTAATCCCTAAACCCTAAAAAATTCAACCCTAAAATGTCAACCCTAAAACCTTAAACCCTCAAAATTCAACCCTCAACCTGAACCATAATCCCTCAACCCTATACCTTGGACCCTCAACCCTCAACCATCTACCCTATACATTAAACCTATAACCTTAATCCCTCAAGACTCAACCATATACCTTAAACACTCAAGCATCAACCCTTAAACAATAATCCATAAAGCCTCAACCCTTAAAACCTAAACCCTTAAACCCTTAAACCCTCAACCTCGACCCTCAGCCTTAATCCCTAAAGCCTATACCTTAAACCATAATCCCTCACCCCTCAACCCTTAAACACTCAACCCTCAAACCATAAGCCATCAACCCTTAAACCCTTATCCCTCAACCCTTAAACCCTCAACACTCAAGCCTCAACCCTTAAAACCATAAACCCTTAAACACTCAACCCTCAAACTAAATCCCTCAACCCTCAACCCTTAAACCCTCAACCCATAAACTCTCAACCCTTAAACCCTAATACCTCAACCCTCAACCCTTAAACCCTTAACCCCTAAACTAGCAACACTTAAACTCTATTCCCTCAACCCTCAACCCTCAACCCTAAACCCTTAAACCCTTAACCCTCAACCCTAATCCATCAACTCTATACCTTAAACCTCAATTCCTAAATTCTCAACCCTTAAACCCTCAAGCCTTTAAAACTAATCCCTAAACCCTATAAACCTCAACCCTCAACCCTTAAAACCTAATCCCTCAACCCTCAACCCTTAAACCTAAGGAGGGAAGGAAAGGTAGAGAGGGTGGGGAGAGCGGTGGGTAATGTGACAAGGAGGGAGAGGTAGAGAGGAAAAGAAGCAAGGAGGGAGAGTCATGGAGATAGGGAGAGAGAGAGGGTGGGAGGAAGAGGTAGTGATTGAGATAAAGGAGATAGATAGGAAAGAAATAATAATAGAGGGAGAGAGAAGAAGTGAGAGGTAGGGAGGCACGGATATGGATGGGGCTAAGGATGGAAGGCAACATAGAGAGGGAGATAGGGAGAGAGAAGAGAGGGAGAGTGAAATGGAAGTATCGATAGATGAGTAACAAGAAATGAAGGGAGAGGTACACATGGAGGGAGTGAGAGACATAGGGAGGAGGAGATAAATAGGTGATGACCTAGAAAGGGAAGGGGAGGGAAGATGAGAGAAAGAAGAATGAGATGAGAGATAGAGGGGGGAGAGAGATGGATAATGTGACAAGCTTGGATAGACTTGGAGATGGGGAGAGAGAGAAGAAAGAGATGGGTTGTGAGACAAGGAAGGAGAGACTTGGATATGGGGAGAGAGAGAGGTTGAGAGGGAGATGTAGTGATTGAGAGAGAAGAGATAAATGGGTGAGAAATAGTAACAAAGGGAGATAAAATAAGAGATAGGTAGGGAGGAAAGGATGTAGATGGGGTTAATAAGGGAAGGCGGGGTATAGAGGGTGGGGAGACCTAGAGAGGGTTGAGAGAGAATAGGGTAAGTATTGGTTAAGAGGGAAGGAGACAAAGAGGGACTGAAAGGTAAAACTTCGACTATCCATCATTGATCATAAACTATAAACTTTAAGTCCTATCAAAGTGGGGTAGTGAGAGAAAAGTAGAAAGTAGAAAAGATGGTTTTTTTTCAATACATAACCATTTGGCAAGGTCCAAATTTGGAGAGTGCCAAATTTGGCATTTTCCAAATGTTGCATTGCATTTAGCAAGCTCCAAATTTTTTGAGCCTCAAATTTTGCACTTACTAAATTAGCTAGACTGGGAAATACCAAGCCTAAGGTTTGGATTTTTCCTTGGGCATCCAATCCAAAGGGTTGGACTACCATTTCATGCCAAGGATGTTATTTTATGAAAGGGTAACAAAATTTCACATATTTTTGGTTGTGCTAATCATTAGGTTTGCACGTATATCAATGCAAGTTTATAAAAAAATTTCAATGATGTTAGGATCTCTCTTAGCTATCTATCTATCTATCTATATATATATATATATATATATATATATATATATATATATATATATATATATATATATTTGATTATGTCAAGGTTTTCATCCATAACTTCTCTTGTTAGTTCCTTCATTTTTTGTCAAAAACCAACATGTGCTAGTTTTGGAATAGATTTTTACTCATTCATCAAATTTTGAAACAAATTACATTTTTGTAAACTAGACTCCACTCTACATGTAATGAAAAAAAATGATTTTTTATTATTTTTCAAAAAAATTAAGGGGGAGAACGCTTTAATTTCAGCTTTTCAAGATGTTTCCACTTCAAAAATTCATAAAATATTATATATTCATTAAAAAATTAGCCGAAAGAACTGGGATAATCTACATGGTGATAAAAATAGGACATATTTTGGGCCCCCCTTTTTGAAACCTTTAATGTTCATTATTTTCAAAAAGAAAAAGTAGCTTAGAAAGTAGACTTAGAGCACTTCAACTCTTGTTCTTGTTTTATCTTCAAAATTTGAGTGTAACTATCTTCATTTTCTCATGAAGATCAAAATTTTCTAATTTCACAAAAAATTGGCATCTTAAGAGCCATTTTTGTGTCATAGATTGGTGCACACACCCTCATGGCATTCCATGACCATGAGGCCATATTTCTTCGAGAAATTTTATTCAAACATTTCACTACCTTGTCTATGCTACCGCATTTTTCATACATGTCTACTAATTCATTTTATTAAACAATTCATTGTCTTGCTACTATGGCTAAAAGCATAAAATAGGTGCTTTTTAAAAAGCTATGGATGCTTGGAAAAAATATATCAAAGCATAATAGTAAGGAATAGCATAGAAAATTTATTGAACTATTTTAAAAAATGCCTCAAATAAATGTGGTCTCATGGTGATGGAATGCCATGACAAGCCATAGAAAAGGAAGTGAACTATTTGAAGAAATGATTTAGAGAAATGTGGGAAACTATCACTCTCATCATATATACGTTCTAATAAATTATGGTCTTCAATGGTATCTTTGGATGGTTGATAAATTCACAAACACAAATAATATGTATGATAGTGAAATGACTAACTGTAATGAGCAATTTCTATTCAGTAGACAATAAGAATTTATTGAAGTTCACCTTCATATTTTATAACCCTTAGTTTGAGTAAATATTGCATTTCAATATCTTCATATGATTGGAAAAAAAATGCACAAAATAGTTGCAAGTTGGAAAACATAGTGAGTTGTGACTTCTCAATTCTTGTTCAATGCTTAAGGGTGTAGATTTCGGGGTGGAGTTGTAGTGTGGAGCTGAGGGCTGACTAACTAATTGGGTTGTTGCATGTAGAGGGTTATACAAGTTTATGTGGCTTGCAAGTTTTATAGCACACAGTGTTTTCCAACATCCAATTGTACATAAAGAGTATGGTTGTAATGAAAAGCTTTTGTTATTTGGACATTAAGGATTTATTGAAAGGAACCTTCAAAATTTATAACAACTCTTACCTATAGACTAAAGTGTGTGTTTCAATTTCCTCATATGATAGTAAAAAATATGCACTAAATAATTGTAGATTGGAAAACACAATGTGGGATGTCAGTAGATGATTTTATGAAACCTGCATAAATTCCAAAAATCTCCTCATTTATTCAGTACAATAGAATTTGACAGACTTATCCCTTCTCCCAATACAAGGGCCATGGTATAAAACCCCACCTACTACTCTCTTATCCTAAAACTAAATTTTCCCCTCGCTTCGTAAGTGACTCCTTATTCCAAAAGAATAACTGATTAGTAAAAATTAGTGACTAAAGAAACCTCCAATTCTACATAGAATATGAAAAGTATTACCTTTCATATATTACAAAAATAGTATATTGAGACATCAATGAACATTGGTTGAATATTGGGACAAGACAGATTGTGGGTAACTGTTAGACCGATGAAACCCTTTTCATATTTTGTAATAACAAACAAATATAAAAATAAAATTACAGACTGAATGTTTGGGCAGTGATCAAAATAATAGAAGTTCATGGAAAAATATTGTTGAAATGAAAACTAGTGAAACCCTTTTCATATTTTGTAGTAACAAAAAAATATAAAAATAAAATTGTAGAGTGTAAGTTTATGCAATAAATAACAAAAAATTAGAAGTTCATGGTAGAATATCATTAAAATGAAAACCAATGAAACCATTTTCATGTTTTCTAATAACAAATATAAAAAGAAAATTGCAAAGTGAATGTTTGTGCAATGAAAAAAAAGAAGTGCATGGCATAATATCCTTGAAATGAAAATCAATGAAACCTTATTCATATTTTGTAATAAAAAACAAATACAAAAAGAAAATTGAAGAGTGAATGTGTAATGAAGAAAAAAAAATTAGAAGAGTGCATGGAAGAATATCCTCAAAATGAAAAATATTGAAACCCTTTTCATATTTTGTACTAACAAAAAAATATAAAAAATATGTTGACCCGCTTCTCTCTCCTCCTCCCACATTTAAATTGCTTGGGTGCATGGTGGACTCTATGTTGGGGGTACCTCATACTTCCCCGCTTGTCCTCCCCTAATCTAATCCTTTCCCAGAAACACATGTGATCGTGTCCCTCAGGGGGGGCACTCATGTCTTGTCTATTTCTGGTGCTCTTGTGATTCCAAGTCAACTTAGTTTACCCATGATTCCAATTTTATCTAATGGAGATATGTCAGTGGTCATTGTCTCACCAAAAGTTAAAGGTTGGAAGAATGTGTTGACTAATGGTAGTCAAAGTGCTAAGGGCCCCTCTCCTCACCCTAAAGAAGAGATTACTACTATAGGCACTGACCTCACTATCCCTAATATAGTTAGCGATTGGATTGTCTCCTTAGTGGTAAATACGGTGGTGGGTTGTTTCCTCTCTTTTTGTCCCACGATGGATATGGTCAAAAGATGGGTTGCGGGTAAATGGCACCTCAAAGGAAGTGTAGATATTTGTACAATTGTAGGTGGGATTTTCCTCTTCAATTTCATGGCTTTAGAAGACCTAATCTCGGTCCTCTCTTTTGGACCTTAGGTCTATGGAAATCATAGTCTAGCTTTGTGCCAATGGAAGCTAAGGTTCGAACCTACAATGGATCTCAACAAATCTATGTTAGTTTGGGTCCGTTTGCTTGGTCTACCTCTAGAATACTGGGATGATACCATATTCAAATCTATTGGGGACTCCTTAGGCTAGTTCATCACTTTAGACTCCATCACTAGGTCCATATCCAAGTTATTTTTTTTTGTTTTGCACGTGAATATTGAAGTGCATAAATATTTTCCTACCTTAGTGAAGCTCTGTTCTAAGTTTGGTTCCTAACAACAACAAGTCTATTATGAGAATATTATATTTATTTCCAGAAATGTGTTAAACCTAGCCACCTAATCATGGACTACAAGTCTATTTTGAAGCATGTTCCTAACCCTAGTGAGTCTATTGTTGATGACCACAACCCTTTTGAAGAGGACATTCTAAAGATTGTAGACTCCCTAGCCAAGTTTGGCTCTCCCTTGGTGGATTCCTAGGTCAATTCTGAACCCACTAATGGGTTGAATGCCTCCTTCAGAGACTTGGTTCTAGTTCCTACTACCCTTGCTCTAGCTAATGGCTTGGTTTCTCGTAGTGGTGGGTGACTAGTAGGAAAATGGGTGCTTTATGGCCTAGGTCATAGAACACCACTTTTCTCCAACTATCATTCAAATATGTCCTAGGAGTCCCAATTGGATTGACTATCAACCTCACAAGGTGAGTCAATTCTCAATAAAAAGGACCTAGGAGGGGGTTCTATAAGCTTTTAGGGGTTCACCACCAAGAAAATGCTTGGAAAAGACAAATAAACATTCAACTCACTAAATCTAGCAATACAAGCTAAATAATGAGTGCAAATGATGGAATTAAGCTACACCAAGTTAGGGTATGCGTACCTGGGAAGTCTAGAAATGTAATGAGGATTCTAGAGATACAAAAATGTTGTCTGAAATTTTTAGGTAGGACTAAGATTCCCTTACTGTTGTCTTAGTCCCACTGCTGCTTTTCAGGGTAGATGCAAAATCTTCAAATTCCAAAACAAGATTTGAAAGAATCTCAAAAAAGTACCCTCATGAGGACTAAGATGCCCTTATTATTGTCTTATTCCATTTGTATTTTCTAAAATCTCTGAATGTGATCTTGAGGTTTAAGGTGTACACTTGCTTCTTCTCATATATAAGGTCCCAAAAATTTTAAATATGACCTATAGGTGAGTTTCTGTAAAGATGACAACTTTGGCAATGCAACTTTGCAACTTTGAAAACTTTGCACTTTAAAGGATCTTCAAGTATTCAACCTAGATTTTCAAATACAAACACACAAGAGAGGAAAAACTTGTTGATTGTTAGTAAATAATGGTTTTCCTTGGTCAAACCCCTTGTAGGTAATTAAACCAAATGATGAAATGAATGAAATGATGCATGACATGTGAAATATATAAATGATATCACCTTGTATGATGTCTTGTGAAGCAAATCCGCAATCTACCATGTAGTGGCCATGAAGAATGTAGATCTTGGATCTTTAGATATAATGTGAACAATGGTTGCATATGGATCTTCAATGTTACATCCACAATATTGGCTTAACAACATGAATGGATGCACTAAACCCTTGACATGATGTTTGAATCTTGATGGTAGCTCCAAATGCTTGATGAATTGCTCTTGAATGCATAAACTTTCCTTAGGAATGAATACTTGAATGCTTGTTATGAAAATGAGTGGAGGAACCTTGTAGTTATACTTATTCATGATTAATATCTCAAAATTACACCACACCAAGCTGACATATGAATTCATTAAATAAAGGAGGCTAAATCTTGCCAAAATTTGAAATTAAATCCCAAAAATAAGCCAAGGACTAAGATGCCCTAGGTGGCATCATAGTCCCAAGGCTCAAATATTGAGGCACAAACTCTAAAAAGGGTCCTTTTCAAGTACTTTCAAAATCAAGGTCCCAAGATCCATGTAGGACAAAGATGCCCCAGGTGGCGCTTTAGTTCTAGTCCACAAATCAGGGACACAGAAAAAATCATTAAATGATCATTTATCTTTTGATGTTTTTTGAGATTATCCATAAAAATATATAGTTTATTAGGATCATGGATGTAAAATAGGACTAATTAAGCCATAAAGAAGCATAAATAAAGCAAAGTGGTCCCAAACAACTGTGAAAATTCAAGGGTGTGCATTTTTATACACTTCATATAGCTCCCACTTTAGTGAGAGGATGAAGTTACTTCAAAATCACACTAAAGTATCCAACCACTCAATCAAGAGGGGTTCCCATGTACTAATGCTAGTAAGATAGGATTAAAATGACCAAGAGGGATGATCAACCCCAAGGTTGAGATCCTATGACAAACCAACGTAGGCACAAAGGAACAAACTTGTGGATGATATATGAAGCCATAACCGGATTGCTAACATACACCATCAAGGATAGAAAAAGGAAAACAAAGAAAAAGGAAAAGAAAAATGAAAAAGGAAAATTCCATGGATCAATCTTTGACTGGCTGTCCAACGTAGTGTGGATTGGGTCTAGGTTGTTTGTCCAAACAAGTTTACAAGTGGAATGCATTGTCCACTATGCAAACAAAGCACACACTCACAAGAGCTAGTGAAGCTAGGTGTTCACTAGGTGATCCCCAAGAGGTCCATATCAAATTCATACCCCCATGACTATGATAAGGACAAAAGGAAAAATGAATGCTTACAAGGGCTAGTGAAGCTAGTTGTTCACTAGTTGAGCCCCAAGGGACCATATCAAAGCCATACCTCCATTACTTTAATAAGGTACAAAATAAAATGCAACACAAAAGGGATGTTCAAAGGGATTTCACTCAGTTCATGTGAGGTCTCTTTGTATGGAACATTGTGCCTAATGTCTCTAAGAGAGGACCAATCAAAGGATAAAATATTTTCAACTTAGGGAATGTAGTGTGTTGCATCACCACTAAGAGGAATGTAATATGCTAAGATAGATCAAGCTCTTGAAGGACATTACTCCCAATGTCACCACAAAGAGAAAAACATATTGCATGAAGTAAGAAAACCACATCAAGGAACATGGAAAAAAATGCAAATGCAAATGAAATCATGCCAAAATAATGCCAATGTATTCCCCCACTTTAAAGAAATTTCTAAACACCATGCTGTTGTGAGCAATTACTTCAAAGTAGAAAAAATGGAAAAAAAAAAGGAAAAGAGGGTTGCCCCAAAAATGCATAACTCAGTACATCACATGTGAGCCAACTTAAGGCATTTCATCCACATCCCAAGTTTTCTCTTACATATACATGGAAGGAAGTCAACTAGCAAAAAATTACAATGACAAGTGACATATGAGGACAAGGCTACCTAACCCCTTGCCCCCATTTAGTGCAGGTCAAGGATGTGTCAAATAGGATGATAAGTATCAGTTAGAGGAATTAGTTGCTTCAACATAAGGAAGAGCACCACACTCCTTTAGATGTTGGATTTTATCACTTAAATCCTTACATTCATTAGTAGCATGACCATGAACTCTATCATATGCAAAAAAATGAACTCTTGTAGTAAAATTTCTTTTATGTTCTTGGAGGAAGGGATATCAAACGATCTTGGAGTAGTCTCACCAAGATGCTCTCTAGATTAATAGAATATGTTCCTTTATTTTTTGACAAAGATATCTCTTGCTTAGTACAAGATGTCATACTTACACAAGACTCTTTAGATTGTGATATTTTATTCTCTTCTTTACAGAAGGGTGTAAAATCTAATGAATTCCAATCATTAGTGTTTTGTGTGATGACATTAAGCAAGGATTTCTCTATTTCCCTCAAATGATAACAAAAAAGACCACTAGTGTCTATTAGTTTAGGATGCACTACCCCTAAAGTCATCTTAGAGGAATCTTTTGTTAGAGTGTTGATGTTAAGTGAAGGCTTGTTTGATGAGTTGATTTCTATGAAAGGACAATAACCAAGACTATGAGTTATTTCTTGATGGATACCTTTTTCTCTAACACCACATCCTTTTCCACTATATCCTAGTTGTTTCATAAGCTCATAACCTTTTCCATAAATATTCTTCATTTCTTTTGGATTCGATGGTTGCCCTTGATTAAGTTTATCAAAGTTTGTTGTGTAGGTTGAGGTGGATGCTTTCGAAGGGTCTTCCAAATTTTGCATTGACATTAATATATTTTTTTTTCCCTTTTCAGGTTCTTTTTTTATGATCTTGTATTCTCCCATGAATGTTGGTGTGAAATATAGGAACCCTAATCATCTTCCAATAACTTCATGACTTTTTTAATGTGTTTTTCTTTTTCTTTTGGTTGCATGGGTTCTAATTGTGTAGTTGGTGTTAATGTTTTCAAGGGATTCTCTTTTTTTTTCTCAAGTTGTAAGATACTATAAGGCTCATGATCAATGTCAAGTGTGTACACTTTGTTGTTGTAGGCATACTTCATTCTACGATGAAGAGTCGAAGGCACCCCATTCATTGAATGGATCCACAGTCTGCCTAAAAGAAGATTATATCAAAGATCATGAGGAATAACATGGATCGATGTTTGTAATGTGGCCTCTCAAACTTTAATAGGTAAAGTGATTAAACTAAGTAATTTTTTTTGCACATTATCAAAGCCATTAATAGATGAAGAGGCAAGTATGATTTTTAACTTATTGACACCAAGCTTATCCAAAAGGTTTATGCTACACACATTTAAGGTTAAGCCATTGTCAACAAGGCTTTGTTTTATTGTTGTTGTATTGTATTGAGCTATTGTCATGAATGCATCACATTGTTTTTGCACTTCAAAAGGAGGAATCTATTGGATGTTGTGGTTGTGTTGCTAATATGTGGTTGTTATTGATGTCAACACTATTAACATTCAATACATCAGAAGTTGTATATGTTGAGGATATTAAGAACATTGTTAAAATAAGTGTTTCAAGTTCTCTGTGGAACTGTGAAGGTCGTGAAGGTACCTTGTTCTATACATTGAAGATCAGTTAGTGTGGATTAAAGGTTTTTTGTTGAGTATATCTAGTTCATCCACTAGAAGTTTTAGAGGTCTGCGTGAAGATCTGATCATGTAGTAAACAGTATTTTTGTGTGTTCTGTCAATGCTGCTAAATGAATTTTGTATGTTTCTCTGTTAGTTCTTGTTGTTTTTGGATGCTTCTAGATCATGCTCTATCTTTTTAATACGTCCACATTGATTTGTGTGTTTGTGGTTGAATATTCTTCTATGTATGTTTGGTTTTTCATGTTCTTGGCCAACATGATGGTAGTAGCGTGATGTGGATCTTCAAGGTGGAATTAATTGAAATATTTTTGTTGTTAATTTGGGTCTCCACTATGTTGTGGCTGACCTTGGTGGATTCACATTGCAAATTTATTTGTGATTTGGCTGACTTTGAAAATATGTTTTATATTTTCTAGCCGACTAAGTTGTTGATGAAATCTCATGTTGTGGATTTGTAACAACGACTATTTGAGCAAAGTTAGTGTGTGCATTAGATCGAATGTATGCTAGAGAAAGTGAAGATGTGTGAATAGTGCTCCTATCATTTGATTGTAGAGTAGAGTGAGAAGAAATGAAGAAGTTTTTTTTGCGCTTAATTGGAACTATAATCAGGCTTGTATAGAAGCTATTATTTTAGTTCATACCTTGTGGATCTAATCCATATTGTTGTATTGTTGGGTAGTGAGTCCTCTTGTATTTGAGCAGTGAGCTCTAGGCAGTGTGCCTGAATGCATGTGTATTCCCATTATTTTCTCATTATAATTTTAATAGGGTATAATATTGTGGACTAACATCCACCGTGGTTTTTCCCCTAATAGGGTTTCCATGTAAAAATCTTGGTGTTCTCTATGTTTATGATGTGTTGATTGTTCATGGTTTATTATCCATTCATCAGCTATGAGATTAAGTAAACTAAGGTTTGAAAAGTTTTAATATTCTGTGACAACTGATTCACCCCCCTCTTAGTTGTATGTCCTTGTTTTTCCAACAATTGGTGTCAAAGTAGGTTCCTCTAAAGAATTTTAAAAGCTTGAGGTGATTCGAGATGGCATCATACAAGAAGGACAACCCTAGATTTGATGGAACAAACTACTCATTGTGGAAAGATAGGATGGAATGTCATTAGAAGTGCATTGGTGAACCTTTCTAGAAAATTACAAGGAATGCATATGTTATTCCTTAGAATGGTCCTTCCACTGCTGATGAAGTTAAAGAGGCTAATAATAATGTTTTGGCTATGGAAGCTTTGCTAAGTGCTCTAACAGATTTAGAAATGACAAATGTATTAGGTCTAAAGACAGTTCATGAGATGTGGATGAAGCTAGAAACTTTGTATGAAGTAGATGTGCATGTGAAGATGGCTAAGCTACAAAGTTTGAAAGGAAAGTATGAAAATTTGATGATGGGTGAAGATGAAAATATCTCTTCTTTTATGCAAAAATTAAATGAAATAGTGATGGCTATTAGATGTGCTGGTGGAACTTTGGAAGAAAATGAAATTGTGGCTAAGGTTCTTGTTGCCTCCATTTCATCGACAGTTAAATTAGGTGAGATAACCAAATGTTAGATCTTTAGAGGCTAGTGGGACATTCACACGAGGGAAAAGACTCTACATCTATTGATAAGTCATGGGGAACTCAGTGGGAGAAGCCACCCTAGGAAGATTCAGCATGAAATTCATTCGAGGAGAAAGCTAGCTAGACTCTCCTACTGTCTAGCCGACCGACTATTTGATTCATTCCATCCTTCGCAGGTCGTTGAGACCTAGTTTTTGTCATGTCGAATGAGCCTATAGAGCCTATCGCTATAACGGAGAGGGTTTGATATGACCTCTTACCACATGGATTTCCTTGGCTGATTGGCCATTCAATCATCATTCACTGAGACCCTTGGCAACCATGGGCTTCAAGGACACCTACAGTGCTTGGTGAGAAGTACCAGCAAAGGTTCCATGTCTCGCCGACATGTCAAGAGTCTCAGAGTGAGAGATGCTTTCAACAAAAGTGAGGGACTTCGCGCGGGAGGTCTTGGCAAGGATGAAAGTCTTGTTGAAAGGAAGGGATGGACCTTGATGTAGTTGTCTTTGGTAGGAGTCCCACCGACACAAAAGAACCTTGGTGTAACTAAGGGACTTTTCCAAAATGTCCCACCAACATCGGATGTCTTGCCGAAGGGGGATAAGGGCTCAGAAAGAATGCAGGAGTTCAGTGAGAGTCTTAATGAAGGTAAAGAAGAGCTCTGATAGAATGAGGATGGGGTTGGCAGGATGTCTTGTTGACCATGCAAGCTTTCTCCAAACTCAAAGTGAGCTTTCGGTAAAGTGGGGAGACTTCGATATAGAGTCTCAACGAATGGAGTATGTCTTGGAAACAAAGGGAGATGGCGGTATGACTACAGGCACTTAGTATGAAGTCTAGAAAATAGGCCAAGGTCTCAGTGAAGTAGAAAGAAGCTCACTAGGAGGTTTTGGTAAGGTCGAAGGGTCTCACCGAATAAGTGGGGCCTCCAAAATGAAGAGAGTCTTGCTAAAGTGGTTCGAGCTCACCGAGAGATAGGGAGTCTCACTAGGAGTCTTCTCGACCTGCCATGGTCTTGGACAGGGAAGGAAATATAAAGCTCGGTAAGATAGAGTGAGTCAGGGTAACATCAGCAAACTCTTACTGATATGGCTTTTAAACATCAGGTTCGATGCGACATTGGTGTGAGTTCTAAAGCTCGATAAAGAATCTCGTCGATATATCCATGCTACACCGATAGTTTCCAAATGATGTAATCACATCGGCAAGACACTTTCAGTGTCTTGTTGAGATGCAATTCCTTTCAAAAGGACTTTTGACCAGCTTTAGGGCCCACGTGGAAAGTGCTTAACTAACCAAATGGATCTGAGGCGAGCAGTGGCAGTCTGATCAGAACGTGGAATGCCAATGCAGGACAAATGCAAGATGAATACAACATATATTTATTCTGAGCTCGAGGGGCATTCAATGTGGCTCTTCAATAGGGGACTTGGTAGTTGGACATGATGGATCAGAAGAATTAATGCTACAAAAATATTTCAAGAAGGCTTCTACAAGGGTAACTCTTCACCGACACATACAGCAGGGACACACAGGCTTTTGCAATTAATTCATCAAAGATCTGAGATAGATCTTTTTCTGAACTGGGATATTTCTATAAGCCCTAAGGGGCCAACATACAATCTATATATAAGGAATTTTTTGCCTTTTTGTAAAGAGTTCTGATTATGCATTCAAGGGAGTTAGTGATTTTTTATCAATCCTTTCTCAATTAATGTATGTTTTTGTAACTCAGTTGGAATCCTGAATACAACACAGAGTTTACCTTGGAAGATTGTGTTCATGTTTGTATTGATTCTCATTTCTCTATCTTTCTTTTGAACATGTAAAGTCTTTAACTGTGTTTTATAATTTTGTATTCATATCTTAGAGCTTTGAAATTAATCTTTTCTTCCTGAGATGTGTATGTAGTTCAAACCTATTAGGACTAAAGCATTAAATCTAAAAGAGGTTGTTCTAAGAATAGCAATTAGTCTTTCAAGTGTATGTTCTTCTTGTGTTCATTTCATGATTTCTCAAACAGTTTGGTGTATCACCCTAGTGTAGTCCTTTAATTTATGTACTCCTTATCCCTTTCCCTTCAAAGAATCAATAGTTTAGATGATTACCCAACAAGGAATTCGGCCTTCTCCAGAGGTTCATTTTAGTTATAGGTGACCCACAGCCTTGAGATGATCCCATGTTGCTCTAGAATGCTCAGTTTCTTGTAAACTTTGCACAGGGTGCAATTCTAGGTGACAACAGTTTCTGGCACGCCTGATGGGACTCAAATTTATTTTAACTACTAGTTTGGTATGCAGCCAGTGAATTATAAGACTTTATACAAACCTTTTTGCATACTTGGTGACTCCAAAGAGAGGAAGAACTCTAGAAATCCATGCCTTCTATAGTATATGAAAAGAGTGCGAACAAGAAGCAGCTTAGGCCCTTTTGAATACTTGTAGCTATAACCACCAAGAAGACAAGGAAGAGTTGAGGAAAGGCAAAGAACAACAATTATCTATTCTAGAAAAACTCAGTCCACTCCTCCACCTGTAAGGTTTCATTTCGTTGCATCAACAAATCCACCTCAGATACCTTCAATGGATGCTCCAAGGAATCAACCCTTTGTTGCTTTCAATGGAGGGAGTCCTTGGAACTTGGCACAACACAATGATATTTCAATGGCAGTTTTGAAGAGTTTGCCAATTTTCACGGGAGAAGACCAAACCACTCCAATTGAACATTTGAGAGATGTGGCTTCATTATGTAGAGTCGACCACATAACACAAGAGTATGTTGTGGTGAGATTGCTAGCTGCTTCACTAAAATGAAGAGTTGTGCAGTGGTACAGAAGCCTACCATTTAGTTCAATTGCAACATGGGACGATTTTGGAGAAAAAATGCATAAGCAATTCCAAGACATGTCTGACAACTTCTCTACTAGAGCAATTGACTACAATTAGGAGGGCTCCACAAGAGCAGATTCAACTTCAAATTTTATAGAACCTGGGATAGAATACCTACAATAGTGAGGCCACCTCCAGAGTATGCATTCCTATACTTTTTGAGAGCTCTAAACAATGATATAGTTGTTATGATTCAGTCAATGGGAGGGGTCTCTCTACTAGACACCTTCAAAATAGCTATCAAAGCTGAAAAAACTTGATATAGGTAGGAAAACTCTCTCCTAGGCCACCAATGCCAATATTTCCAAAAATTCATGTAAACATTCCTTTGCAAATACCTCCTTTCACACCTCTACCAGCTGTACCAACGTTACCAGCCACTATTCCAGCCATTGATAGACAAGAGAGTGTTGCTTCAGGCTCATCATAGGATCTACAAGAGATCAAAAGTATTTTACAAACTTTTGGCAACAAGTTGGTGAACTTGGAAAAACAACAGACCTATTCTAGGCCTTATCAACAATAGAATCAAGCTTCAAGCCAACCTTTTCAAGGTCAAAAACAGCAATTCCAAGGGAGTAGACAGCAGTATCAGGGCAATTATCAGGGCCCAAGATAGAGTGTGAACACAAGGCCTTTTCAAGCCTATTCTCTAGCACCTGTTAGTGCAGTCAGGGACCTGGTTTCCACTCAAAACAAATTAGCAACATATTATGAATGGTGCTACCCTTGCAATCAGCCCCATAATCAGGCCACTTGCTCAAATGGACTAATCAATCAGGCACTTATGGTGTAGAATGCCTCAATCTCACAATAGCATGCACCTAACGAGTCATCTCCACAACACCAAGATCAATTTGCAAATGATGCTACTCTACTTAACTGGCAGGGTGAAGAATTTTGTGGATTGAATGTGGATAGTTCTCCTATTGCAGCTAATATGAGAGCAAAGAAGAGAGCATTTGAGCTTGATCCTATAGCCTACAAAGGAAAAGTATCAGCTATGGAACCATCTTCATCTCGAGTGACTAGTGTTTTGCAAGGAAATCAACAACTATTGGTTAAAGAGCAGCCACACTTACAAGCTGATCACACTGGTGTAAAGGTACACAATAAAGTAAATCCAGTTGTACCTTTTAACATTCTTGAAAGTATGAAAAAGTCAAATGTGACAATGTCCATGTGGGATTCATTAGTCATCCCTGGTCAAAAGGATATTCTATGTTCAACCTTGTCAAATCTTAAGTTATTAGGTGAGTCTGAATCCCCATTAGGTCAAGATAGGGCTATTTTGACAAATAATGCTTAGGTAGATGATAAATAGTCTAGCAAAGAGACTGAAAAACAAGTTAAACCACCCCCTTTCTATGTGTCTATGATTATTGGTGATAAATTAGTCCATAACTGTATGGTAGATAGTGGGGCTAGCAGCTCCGTCATGCCAAAATAGATTGTTGACAAACTTGGACTAAAATACCAACCTTTAGAGAAGGGAGTGATCCAATTGGATGGAACTTCGGTTAATACTTTGGGTATTATCAAGGATCTAAATCTCACTTTGCATGCTTGTCCAAATTTTTTAGTCCCTCAAGACATATGTGTCATAGACCTTCCACCTTTCTTTTCCTTTTGTTTATCTAGAGACTTTACAACCAAGATAGGTGGTTATGTGTCAGCCGATTGGTCACATATGCTATTTAGAACAAGATATGGGACTAAGGTTACCATCAAGTCTAAAAGGTTGGCCAAAGACCACATTGAGCGATATAACCCAAGCCCCATCAATGTTGTTCCTACTATTGCAGACACAAATTATGTCATTCTTTCTGACAATGAACTAGTTGCTGCTCAAGAACTCCAATTAGAAGTTGTTTTTGACATGCTGCTGCATGAATGGGTAGTTGAGAATGTATTGGATAGTCCTGAGGACCTTATTCAAGATTTTGGTATGGGAAACTATGTCATACTTGAGCCTGACACAAAGATTCCAAACTTGGAGAAAGATGTGGATTAGTTGTTGCAACCACTAAATGGACTATGGGAAATGTATTTTGATGCTTCAAGAAGCAAAAATGGCGCTAGAGGAGGTGCAATGCTAGTATCTCTGCAAGGTGATAAGTACTATACTACTTTTCATTTTGATTTTGCATGCTCCAACAACACTGCTGAATATGAGGGACTGGTTCAAGGTCTTGAGTGGGCAAGAAAGAGAGGAATAACCTACTTGAAAGTGCATGGAGACAGGGAATTAGTTGTTAATCAAGTAAGGGGCATGAATGTGGCTAAAAATGACACACTAAAGTCTTATAGAAAAAGAGTGTGGAACATGCTTGAGGAATTTGATGCCTTTAATTTAGTGTTTATCCCAAGGAATCAGAACAAACATGTTGATAGGCTTGCAGCCATTGGAGCACAATTTGATATTCTAGGAGATATTAGAAAAGAGAAGGTGCAGCAGTATGTGAAGGTGCAGCAGTTAGACCATCAATTCCTAACAAAAACATTCACTGGCAAGTCTTTGATAGTGATGAACAAATCCTTTCTTTCCTGCTCGAAGAAGATCAGTTCTCCGTAGTGAATCAAGCAAAACTCAAATAGCAGTATGGTGATCAAGTCATACAGCTAAAGACAAATAAATTACCCAAAGGCCTTGTTACCTTAGAGTCAATTTTCAATACTGATGATCAGCTTAAAAAGGGTAAATTTGGCTTGCAAATCAAACAAGAGCACTATGAAGAGTTGGAGATTTTCAAGGGTAATCTCCTTAAGATAGGAAAAATTTGTTCACCTGAAGGTAAACAAACTTTTGTTGCTTTATGCAAAGAATATTATGATGTCTTTGCTTGGGAATATTTGGATTTGAAAGGGTTTGATCCCCACATTTCTCAGCATACAATTGAGTTAGAGCCAGATGCTAAGCTAGTAAGGCAGAAACAAAGGCCCTTGAATCCTAAACTTGAGCCCCTAATGATTAAGGAGCTGATTAAACTAGTTGAGGGGGGTATTGTCTTCCCTATCAAGCACACTTCATGGGTTTCTAATCTTGTACTAGTTAGAAAGAAAAGTGGTGAGATAAGGCTTTGTGTAGACTTCAAGGATCTTAACTGATCCTCTCTAAAATACCACTACCCACTACCCTCCATGGAACAAATCTTACAAGAGGTTGCTGGTTCTGAAAGGTTTTCCTTACTAGATGGTTTTTCAGGATATAATCAAGTGCTGGTTAAAGAGGAAGATTAGTTTAAGACTGCTTTTACAACTAAATGGGGCACCATGGCATAAAAAAGGATTCCTTTTGGTTTGTCTAATGTTGGTGCCACATTTCAGAGAGCCATGGACATGGAATTTCAAAGTTTGATCAACAAGATTATATTGATTTACCTAGATGACATCACAGTTTATTCTAAGAATGTTGATGAACATCTGTTACATCTTAGGCAAGTGTTTGAAAAATGTAGAGTTTGGTATCTCCCTCAACCCAAAGAAGGGTATCTTTGTTGTCCATGAAGGGAAACTATTAGGACACATAGTGTCAAAGCAGGGAATCACTATTGACCCTGAAAGAGTTAGAGCCATACTTGAGTTGCCACTGCCTAATCACAAGAAGGGTCTGCAGAGCTTTCTGGGATAGATCAACTTTCTGAGAAGGTTCATCCTAGATGTGGCGAACCGGCTACAACCTCTAACAACCATGTTAAAGAAGAATGCAGTCTTCAGTTGGACAAAGGAGGCAAGGCACAATTTTGGAGAAATTAAGGAGGCATTAGCATCTGCCCCGACATTGGTAAACCTAGACTTCTTTAAAGACTTCTTTTTATATGCTTTTGGTAGTAGTGGTTCAATCTCTACCATGTTGGTTCAGAAGAATAGCGACAATTTGGAGGAACCCATAGCCTTCTTTAGTCAAATACTTGCTGATTATGAAGACAGGTATACATTTGTTGAAAAGCACATTCTCTCTGTAATTAGAAGTTTGAAGAAATTTAAACCTTATCTTTCAAACAATAAGGTTCATATTTTGGTTGCACACTCATGTGTGAAGGAATTTATATTGAATAGGGATCTGAATGAGAAAAGAGCAGGGTGGATCACTAAGGTCATGGAGTATGGTGTAGATATTAAGATCACCAAGCTAGTTAGAGGTAAAGGTCTTTGTGAATAGCTTGCTTCAGGGTTGAGTAGTGAAAGTGAACTAGAAAAGGAAGCTATACTTACCAATACAAATGAGCCTCAGAATGCTCAAGATGATGTGCCCATGGGGATAACTAATTGGGTTCAAGATATGACCCAATTTCTACAAACTGGTCAATTCCCATTAGGTCTGAACATAGCCAAAAGAAGATACTTTAGACTATAGTCCATGCCATATGTGTTGATCGGAAATGTTCTTTTTAAAAAGGATCTAAATGGTGTCCTATTAAGATGCATTCACAGTGACCAAATTGAAAAAGTGCTTCATGAGTTTCATGATGGAGCTGCAAGAGGTCACTTCGCTCCCAGAACTACTGCCTGGAAGGTCATGAGAGCTGGTTACTACTAGCCCAACTTGTTCAAGGATGCGTATGCCTGGTCAAGAAAGTGTGTCAAATGTGCTCTATTTTCAAAAAAGGAAAAGCTACCTACTATGCCCCTACATCCAATTCAAGTAGAAAAACCCTTCATGAAATGGGGCATTGATTTTATTGGACAAATAAATCCACCTTCCAGTGCTAGTCACAAATGGGTACTTACAGCCACTGACTATTTTACAAGGTGGACAAAAGCGGTTGCATTGAAGGAAGCAAAAGAATCTTTAGTTTTGAACTTCTATGAAGATATAGTCACTAGGTTTGGAGTGCTTGACTCCATCATATCTGATAATGCCCTTGCATTCACGGGTCTAAGGGTAACTAACTGGGTCATCAAGCATGGTATTCATTTGAGCACATCTTCAAATTATTACCCTCATTGTAATGGCCTAGCTAAGAGCACAAATAAGAACCTCATCCGAATTATTAAAATAACCATAGAGGATAATCAAAGGACCTGGCACGTCAATTTAAAGAATGCACTTTGGGTAGACAGAGTGACCCCTAAGAGGTCTATTGGTAATTCACCATATGTGTTGGTCTATGGCAAGGAGGCGAGATTACCACTATCTGTGGAGCTTTCAGCTCTAGAAATTTTTCATCAGTTGGAGATGCTTGAGGGATAGGACCCAATGTCTGTATGATATGTAGAGCTCATGGAGCTCGAAGAATCAAGGGATAGAGCAATGAAATCTTTAGAGTATCATCAACTCTAGACAAAGAGGACATTCGACAAAAGGGCTACAACAAAGTCTTTTAAGGAGGGAGACCTTGTGCTCAAGTGGGACGTTCTTAAAAGAAGGCCTGGCCATCACACTAAGTTCGACAATATGTGGACTGGTCCATTTATTATCATAGGCTATAAGGAGCACAATGCTTATCAGCTGGCTACAACAGAAGGGGATTTGCTTCATATCCTAGTCAATGGGATACACCTTAAACCCTGCTTTCAAGCCTGATAAGTGCCTTTCTTGTACGTATCTAGTTAGATTTTATGATTCAATAATTGTTTTGCACTAAGGTTCGTTTGTTGTGTTCTATTTTGCTCCATTCCCAGAATGCTTTTTGATGCGGTATTTTCTCTCTATCATTTTCCCTTGTTTCATTTTTTGGGGCAACCTGTTATGACCCATGGATCTCATGAGGTTGAGGCTATGTGCAAGACTGATATTTTGTTTGTTTTATGAGCCTTCTAATGACTCCATGCCTAATGGATAAGTCGAGTCACTGGTTCTCATGTTTAGCAGGAAAACATCCTGCAAAGGTCACCAGAATTGTTGCCTCCATTTCACCTACAGTTAAATCAAGTGAGATAACCAAATGTTAGTTCTTCAGAGGCGAATGGGACATTCACACAAGGGAAAAGACTCTACATCTATTGCTAAGTCACAGGGAACTCAATGGGAGAAGCCACCCTAGGAAGATTCGGCATGAAAATCTTCCAAGGAGAAAGTTGGCCAGACTCTCCTACTGTTTGGCTGACTGACTGCTTGATTCATTCCATCCTGAGCAGGTCACTGAGACCTAGTTTCTGTCATGCTGAACAAGCCTGCAGAGCCTATCGCTATAATAGAGAGGGTTCGGTATGACCTCTTACCGCATGGATTTCCTTGGACAATAGGCCATTCAATCATCATTCACCAAGACTCTTGGCAACCACAGGCTTTGGGGAGACCTGCAGAGCTTGGTGAGAAGTCCTAGCAAAGGTTCCATGTCTCGCCAATGTGTCAAGAGTCTCAGAGCGAGAGATTCTTTCGGCAAAAGTGAGGGGCTTCACCGAGAGGTCTTGGCAAGGATGAAAGTCTCGCCAAAAGGAAAGGATGGACCTCGATGCAGTTGTCTTCAATAGGAGTCCTACCAACACAAAAGAACCTTGATGTAACTAAGGGACTTTTCCGAAATGTCCCACTGACATCGGATGTCTTGCTAAAGGGGGAGAAGGGCTTAGAAAGAATGTAGGAGTTTGGTGAGAGTCTCAACTAAGGTAAAGAAGAGCTTAGATAAAATGAGGGTGAGGTCGGGAGGATGTCTTGCTGACCATGCAAGCTTTCTCTAAGCTCAAAGTGAGCTTTTGGTAAAGTGGGAAGACTTCAATATAGAGTCTCGGTGAATGGAGTATGTCTCAGTGACAAAGGGAGATGTCAGTATGACTGCAGGTGCTTAGTATGAAGTCTGGACAACAGGCCAAGGTCTCTATGAAGCAAAAAGAAGCTCATTAGGAGGTTTTGGTGAGGTTGAAGGTCTCACCAAATAAGTGGGGCATTGAAAATGAAGAGTCTTGCTGAAGTAGTTTGAGCTCGCCGAGAGATAGGGAGTCTCACCAGGAGTCTTCCCAACTTGCCATGGTCTCGACCAAGGAAGGAAATATAAAGCTCGATAAGATAGAGTGTGTTGGGGTAACATCAGAAAACTCTTGTCGATATGGCTTGTAAACATTAGGTTCGATGTGAAATCGGTGTGAGTTATGAAGCTTGATAAAGAATCTTGTTGATATATGAATGCTACACCGATAGTTTCCAAATGATGTAATCACATCAGCAAGACACTTTTAGTGTCTTACTGAGATGCAATTCCTTTCAAAAGGAATTTTGACCAGCTGCAGGGCCTGTGTGGAAAGTGCTCGACTAACCAGAGGGATCTAAGGCGAGCCGTGGCAGTCTGATCAGAACATGGAATGCCAACACGGGACGAATGCAACATGAATAAAACATATATCTATTTTGAGCTCAGGGGGGCATTCAATGCGGCTCTTCAATAGGGGACTCGGTAGTTGGACATGATGGATCAGAAGAATTAATGCTACAAAAAGATCTGAAGAAGGCTTCTATGAGGGTAACTCTTCACCGACACATACAGCATGGACACGCAGGCTTCTGCAATTAATTCATCAAAGATCTGAGATAGATCTTTTTCTGAACTGGGATATTTTTGTAAGCCCTAAGGGGCCAACATACAATCTGTATATAAGGCATTTTTTTCCTTTTTGTAAAGAGTTCTGATTATGCATTCAAGGGAGTTAGTGATTTTTTATCAATCCTTTCTCAATTAATGTATGTTTCTATAACTTAGCTGGAATCTTGAATACAACACAGAGTTTACCTTGGAAGCTTGTGTTCATGTTTGTATTGATTCTCATTTCTCTATCTTTCTTTTGAACATGCAAAGTCTTTAACTGTGTTTTATAATTTTGTATTCATATCTTAGAGCTATGAAATTAATCTTTCCTTCCTGAGATGTGTATGTAGTTCAAACCTATTAGGACTAAAGCATTAAATCTAAAAGAGGTTGTTCTTAGAATAGAAATTAGGCTTTCAAGTGTATGTTCTTCTTGTGTTCATTTCATGATTTCTCAAACAATTCTGTGTATCACCCTAGTGTAGTTCTTTAATTTATGTACTCCTTATCCCTTTCCCTTCAAAGAATCAGTAGTTTAGGTGATTACCCAACAAGGAAGTTGGCCTTCTCCAGAGGTTCATTTCAGTTATAGGTGACCCACAGCCTTGAGATGATCCCATGTTGCTCTAGAATGCTCAGTTTCTTGTAAACTTTGCACAAGGTGCAATTCTAGGTGACAACAGTTTTCAGATCATTGCTTACCTCCTATAAAGAAAAGGCTCATGCTATTGAAGAATTTAGATCATTGACGAATGTGACAAGAGATACATTTATTGGAAAACTTGTTGCCTTTGTGTTGAGTGAATTTCGTGACTCTATTCCTAAGACTGAAACTACATTCAAGGCTACTATATCTGGAAGAGAATATCAAAGATTTGATCTAGGAGAGAGTTCTAGAAAGACATTCAAGTATGAGGAATAAATGAAATTTCTCAAAGAAGAAGAACAAGGAACTAGAAGGATCATAAGCAATAATTGTGAAGATAGAAGGTAGAGGACAAGGTAAGTATAAAGGAAAGCTTCCTATCAAATGTTTTTCTTGCAGTAAAATTAGTCATTTTGCACCAAGATGTCCTGAAAGAGTCCCTAGATCTAAGACTTACAAATCTAGATTCTAAAAGAAATGTTACTTTGTTGAAGAAGGAGTGATTGATGATGAGTCTGACAAAGACAATGGAAATGAAGATGGTCGGGTCTTCATTGCTATCAAGAAGAATAGTCCTAAGGCTACTGGATCTGCCAAAATTGAGAAACCTCTTGCAACTCGAATTGAAGAAAAGGATGAGTGGGTCACTGATAGTGGATACTCACATCATATGACTAGTGAAAAAAGAAAATTTGTAAGTCTAGAGAAGTATGATGGTGGAGTTGTGAGATTTGGTGATAACAATGCTTGTGTGATTCATGGAAGAGGATTTATTTGTCTTGGTGGTAAGCATAACACTGATGATGTTCTTTATGTTGAAGGCTTGAATCATAATCTATTAAGTGTTGGATAGATGATGGACAAGGGTTATAATCTATAGTTCAAAGATAGAAGATGCAAGATATTTTGAAACTCTAGAAATATAATTGCTTCTGGTAAACTAACAAAAGGTAATATTTTTCATTTGAATGCTGCTAGTGAAAGTTGCTTGATTGCTCAAGTAGATGAAAGTTGGTTATGGCATAGAAGGTTGTGTCATGTGAACTTTGATAACATTGTCAAAATTAGCTCCTCTCAAGCAGTAAGAGATCTGCCTAAGCTAGTAAATCCTGCTAGCACAATTTTCAAGGAATGTCAGATGGGAAAATAGACTAGAGTTTCTTTTCAAAGCAAACAACATAATTCAAATGGATTACTACAGGTTGTGCATACTAATCTATGTGGTCCCTCTAGAGTCAGAAGTCTTCATGGTGAAAGGTACTTTATTTTGATTATTGATGATTACTCTAGAATAATATGGGTTTCTTTCTTAAGATAAAAATGTGAAGCGTTAGAAAAGTTCAAAAGTTTCAAGTCTATGGAAGAGAATGAAAAAATTCTAAAAATCAAATGCTTAAGGTTAGACAGAGGTGGTGATTTCACCTCCAAGGAGTTTAATTCTTTTTGTGATGAGCATGGAATCAGAAGACAATTATCTGCTCCTTGAACCCCTCAACAAAATGGTGTTGTAGAAAGGAAGAATAGAACAATTTTGGATGCTAATAGAAAAATGATGATTGAAATAAATGTGCCTCAAATGTATTGGAGTGAAGTTGTAAGCACTATTGTGTGCACTTTGAACTAAGTAAATGTGAATGGTAATACTGGTAAGACTCCTTTTGAACTATGGTTTGGTTATAAGCCTACTATTAAATATTTCAAGGTTTTTGGAAGCAAATGCTACATCAAGAGAGATGATGATATAGGAAAGTTTGAAGAAATAAGTGATGAAGGAATCTTTCTAGGTTACTCCACTAGAAGCAAGGCCTACCGGTGCTATAACAGAAGACTAAGAAAAATGGTTGATAGTGCAAATGTCAAAGTTGATGAAGATTCTGCTAAATCATCCAAATATTGTGGATATGACTTAGATGAAAATAATACAAGCCAAGGGAAGAATGTTCAAACACATAATCAGCTTCAAATTGTGCCTTATGTTCCATATGTTTCAGTGGTTCTGATAAATCAAGTTAGTCAAGAAGCATAGACAAGTGCAAGTGCAGAAGAAAGAGAAGGAGAATTAGAAGTTCGAGAGAATCCTAAAAATCCAAGGTATGTAAAGCTAAATCATTCTGAAAATCAAATTATAGGAGACGAGAGTAAAGGTGTGCAAACTAGAAGAAAGATTGTAGAAGAGTATTGTTTAATTTCCAAGATTGAGCCAAAAGGTGTATATGAAGTCTGCAATGATGAACATTGGATGGAAGCTATGAAGGAATAATTAATGCAGATTAAAAAGTACAATACATGGATGCTTGTTCCCAAACCAAAAGACAAAAATGTGATTGGTAATAAATGGGTCTTTCAAAATAAATTGAATGAACAAGGTGAAGTGGTCAGGAATAAAGCAAGACTGGTATGTAAAGGGTATTCTCAGATGAAAGGTATTGATTTCAAAGAAATCTTTCCCCCTGTTGCCAGAATTGAATTTGTAAGGTCATTTCTTGTGTATGTTGCATATAAGAACTGCAAAGTCTATCAAATGGATGTGAAGTCTGCTTTTCTGAATGGTAAATTAGAAGAAGTATATATTGAACAACCTAATGGATTTCAACTGACTGATAAGGAAGACATGGTTTTCCGATTGAAGAAAGATTTGTATGGACTCAAACAAGCGCCCAGAGCCTAGTATGCTAGATTAGAAAAATATTTATTAAAGCTTGGATTCAATAAAGGTACTACTGATAGCAATTTATACTTCAAATTGGATCACGATAAAGAGTTAATTATTGAGGTCTTTGTTGATGACATTATTTTTGGTGGAGATGATAATCTATGTATGAAGTTTTCTAATGAAATGAAGAATGAATTTGAGATGAGTATGATTGGTGAAATGAAGTTCTTTTTGGGATTGCAAGTTACTCAGGTAGACAAGGGGATATTCATAGCTCAGTCCAAATATGTGAGAGAGTTGTTGAAGAAGTTTGGTATGAAAGACTCAAAACCTGTTGGTACTCCTATGGTAACCGAATGTAAGTTGACAAAGAATGATGATTCTCCCAAGGAAAATCAAACAAGGTACAGATCAATGATTGGTGGACTACTCTAGTTAACCCATACTAGACCATACATTATGAATGTTATGTGTATGGTTGCTAGATTTTAGGCTAATCCAAAATAATCTCATGTGATTGTTGTAAAGAGAATTTTTAGATATTTGAAAGGAATGGTTGATTTTTGGCTTTGGTACCCTAAGGATGATTATCTTACATTAAATGCATATACTGATGTGGATTGGGCAGGAGATCTAGATGACATAAAGAGTACTAGTGGTGGTGCTTTCTTCCTAGGGAATAAGCTAGTGTCATGATTGAGTAAAAGGAAAAATTCCATTTCTCTATCTACTATTGAGGCAGAGTATATTGCTACTACAAACAACTGTACTCAAGTGATGTGGATGAAACAGGTGCTAAAAGATATCAAAGTAGTATATGATGAAACCATTTCCATATACTGTGATAACTCAAGTGCTATAAATATTTCAAACTCTAGTGCTACACTCTAAGACCAAGCATATAGCAATCAAGTTCCACTTTCTGAGGGAGAAAGTGAGTGAGAAAGAAGTGAGATTGGAGTATGTTCCTATGAAAGAGTAGGTTGCAAATATTTTCAGCAAGCCATTGTCGAAGGATACTTTTGAGTATCTTAGAGGGATATTTCCCCTCCTAATATGAAATAGGATGCATTAATTTGCATCAATCTGTGCATTTCATGATCATATTCTAATCTGGATTGATGTTTCCATGGCTGCTACTCAGGGGGAGTAGTCAGATGTGCAGATGTGGTTCAGAGCTGACACGTGGGAAGACAATGTTTATCTTTTCCATTGATATCAAAGGGGGAGAAATGTAATGTGAAAAAATGTTGCTTATCTAGACAAATTCATGTAGAAGAGTCCAAGGAAGAAGAGTCAGAAGAGTGCTATTTATGAGTTGGGTTGATGGTCTTTTTCACATCATGTGTTTCCATCAATTCCAAAGGGGGAGATTGTTGGATGTTGTGGTTGTGTTGCTGATATGTGGTTTACATTGATGTCAGCACTATTAGCATTCAATACATCAAAAGTTGTATATGTCGAGGATGTTGAGAAAATTGTTAAAAGAAGTGTTCCAAGTTCCCTGTGGAACTGTGAAGGTCATGAAGGTACCTTGTTTTGTACATTGAAGATCAGTTGGTTTGGATTAAAGGGTTTTCTACTAAGTATATCTATTTCATCCACCAAAAGTTTTAGAGGTTCACATGAAGATCTAATCGTGTAGTAAACAGTTGTGTTCTAACAGTATTTTTGTGTGTTATATTAGTGTTATTGAATGAATTTTGTATGTTTCTAGTGCTACAAATATTTCTCTAATAGTTCTTGTTGTTTTTGGATGCTTCTAGATCATGCTCTATCTTTGTGGTAAGTCCACATTGATTCGTGTGTTCATGGTCGAAGATTTTCCTATGTATGTTTGGTTTTTCATGTTCTTGGCTGACATGATGGTAGTAGCGTGTTGTGGATCTTTGAGGTGGAATTAATTGAAATATTTTTGTTGTTAATTTGGGTCTCCACTTTGTTGTGGCTGACCTTGGTTGATTCACATTGCAAATTTATTTGTGATTTGGCTGACTTTGAAAATATGTTTTATATTTTCTAACTGACTATGTTGTTGATGAAATCTCATGTTGTGGATATATAAGAGCGATTGTTTGAGCAAAGTTAGTGTGTACATTAGAGAGAATGTATGCCAAAGAAAGTGTAGATGTGAGAATAGTGTTCCTATCATTTGATTACAGAGTAGAGTGAGAAGAAGTGAAGAAGGTTTTTCTGTGCTTAATTGGAACTATAATCAGGCTTGTGTAGAAGTGATTCTTTCAATGAACATATCTTATGGATCTAATCCATATTGTTGTATTTTTGGGTAGTGAGCCCTCTTGTATTTGAGTAGTGAGCTCTATGAAGTGTACCTTAATACATGTGCATTCCCATTATTTTCTTATTATACTTTTAACAGGGTATAATATTGTGGACTAACATCCACCGTGGTTTTTCCCTTAACAGGGTTTCCACATAAAAAATCTTGGTGTTCTTTGTGTTTCTGATGTGTTGATTGTTCATGGTTTATTATTCATTCATGAGATTTGAGATTAAGTAAAGTAAGGTTTGGAAATTTTTAATATTCTGTGACAATTGATTCACCTCCCCTCTCAATTGTTTGTCCTTGTTTTGCCAACAGGAGCTCACTTTGGTTGAAAATAATGTTAGCATTTATTCCTTGAATTATTGCTGCTATGTCATTCAGTTGTGCATTAGAAGGGATATGAACTTGTTGCAAGGCAATTTGAAGCATAGTGTAATAGTTAGGGGAATTTTGAATAAAGTCCCAGAGGGATATCTTTGTAGGAGTATTCTTTAGTTGTTCAATAAGATTATACTCCTTCCCACTATGCGAGCTTAAACGAGGAGCACTAGGTAAAATGGGAATAGGAAAAGGGAGGGATGTTGAAGTTGTTTGTCTTGGTTGTAGATTGTTTCTAGTGTTATATGCATAAGCAATGGTATTATAACTTAGTTGTTGTGAAACATTGTGTAGACCCCTAAATTTGACCAACCCCACATGGTCAAATTCAATCTTTTTATTCCTATGTCCCACATCCTTCATCCACATTAATTAAATAATTTATTATTTGATTACTATTACCCTACAGCCTAATGTCCTGAAGGTACTTAATAAAAGAATTAACTACCTTACCCCCCAAGTCATCTCTAAATTAAATAAATATCCCAATTTCTTTAATTTATTCACTTTAGCCATTATGAATTAAATTAATTTTTAATTCACTTCTTCTCTCTCCTCATGTCACATCCTCCATAATTCTTTCTAATCTAGATTAACTTAATTAATTTGTTATTAGGATGTGCACACCCCTAATCATAATTAGTGTCACATCCTCCATAATCCCCCACTTGACTCTAATCTGTCATTAATCTATCTAATCATGCATTTGGACAACATTAATCACCTGCTTAGGCCAACCTAATCCCCATGCCATTTATGGCATATGTCCTTAGTCAACATTCATTAAATGCTTTCTCTATTTGGAGAAGGCAACCGCTTCCCTATATGAATTTTTAATTCGCATTTAATCCCCCAATGCATTCTAAAGAATTTAAAATTATTTATGCCATCTGCATGAGGATTTTTGAGGAATTTTTAATTCCTCACATGTCCTCTCATCCACATGTGGACAAGGACATCCTTTATGACGAGATCTTGTCCAAATACCAAGGTACTATGTAGTACCTCTAGGTCATCTCCACATCACTCCTCTCTTTCCACATCGCTTGCCACATGTCAAGATGTGAGGGCTTGTGAGTTCTCAACTCACCCTATCCCTTGATCTTGTTCATCCTGGATTAATCTTGACCATTCATTCCTTTAGAGGAACTTCCCCTAAAAATGGTGGAATTTCTCCCATTTTCATCTATCTACAATCAAGCACACTTAGCAAGCATACATTTATCATTCAAGCATCCACCATTGTTGTAGCATCTTTGAGCTCTCATTTTGCATCCTTCACAATACCCATAATCTCCATTGCATTCATCATCATCTTAGCTACATTTTGCACTAGGTTTTAGGATATTTTTCCATCAAGGATCACACATATCAAGCAATCAAAGGGCCAACCAATTTACCAATCTAAACAAGGTAAAATGTTCTAATTTATTTTATTTTGTTTAGATTAATTAGGCAAATCTTGAGGTTTTTTTTTTGTTTTTCCTTCATTTTATTAGTTAGTTTTTGCATCTTAGATTAGGAATTTCACACTACATATATTTCTAGCATGCCCGATGGGACCCATGTCATGGGTCTACTTTAATTTTCCATGTTGTTTGAATTTTGTAGGTTTTGGTTTTACACGTAGGGGCGAATCCACCCCCAAAGGGGTGAACTTGCTTGACACAGGGGTGATGTACAAAGATAATAGGTGAAGTCATATTCACCCTTTCCAAATAGGGGTGAACTTGCAACCTTTGATATGCAAAGGGATACTAGAATAGGTGGCATTGCTATTATAGAGGAAAATTTGAAGCGGTTACAGAGGTGGACTTGAATAAGCCCATCCACTTGAATAGGCAACTATGACCTCGCCCATCTCCCTGGATAGGTGATCCTGCCCATAGACAAAAGTGAATTCATCTCACATGGAGGTGAATCTGTGGTTATCCCAAACCTTGATTTTTTCAATTTGAGCTATAATTTGGTTTTGATTTTGGGTACTAACTAACCACCAAGTTTAGAGGTAGATACATAGAGGGATACTGGAATAGGAAACATTGCTAATTATAGAGGAAAATTTGAAGTAGTTATAGAGGTGAACTTGAATAAGCCCATCCACAAGAAACTACGACCTTTCCCATCTCCCTGGATAGGCGATCCTTCCCATAGAAAAAAGTGAATTCATCTCACACGGAGGTGAATCTGTGGTTATCCCAAACCTTTGATTTTTTCAATTTGAGCTATAATTTGGTTTTGATTTTGGGTACTGACTAGCTAACTTATTTTTTAGTGACTTGTGGCATTTTATCTAACCATTTGTGTAGCTTGTTTCCCTCATTTTTGATGATTATAGGTCAAAACTACTAATGTGTGTGCTACAAGATGAGCAGTCCCAAACTTTAGTTAGCTTTGTATGTTGGTTTTCACACTAATTTAGGCACATGTAGCTTAATTAAAGGGTCAATAAACCTTGTTTGTTGTGTTTGGGGGTGAATTGTTAATGTATCCACTCCCCTTGCACCTTTTAGTGATCCTAGGTGATAAGAAATCACAATTTGTTCTAGTCCAATCTAGTCTACCTAGGAAGTGTTAGTGTATCCAAGCTCTCCCCTTCCTCTACATGTGAGCCTGGGGACCAACCAAAGCATATAGTATTTCCTTCCTTTATCAAGACCTACCTGGGATTTCATCACTTGGGGGATGATTCCACCCATGTGTTACTAGTTGGGTATATAAAGGGGGGAGAACTAAAGTTGTACCCCAATCTAGTCATGTAGTTGCTAGAAAAGCCTTGAAGATAGGGTGATACCTATATAAGACATGTAGGGTTGGTCTAATTTTTTAGTACCTCACTAGGGCTCTTGATCCATGATTGTGATAGGCTAGTGTTCACGATTGTGCCTCATATACCTAGATTATATCAAGGATGCACAAGATAGCCTTATATAGCCTAGATATAGACCTATGTTTGAGCCATGACTTGGTGTAGTGTAGGGGATGCACACCATACCCCGAAGTTACTCACCACACACTCCCTTGGGTTGAGATAGAAATATTCATGGTGTACTATGATAGTATTTGAGAGAGAGCATGTAGGTGAGCCTGTGGCATTTGTTGATGACCTTGTGCCACTAAATCACTAGCTATCTACCTTCACAAGAAAGGGTGATCTAGAGAACCACCCTGATATCATAGAGTATTAACCTTGGGTTTTATAAGATAGGGGGACACCATGTCAAATACCCCAGATCATGGAGGGCCAAGTTACAGAAGTCTTCCCTAACTTAGCTCAGCTTAGCAGGATGTTAGGATATGAGGGATGAGAATGATGAGGACTATAAGGTCCTTCAATCACTCTACAATCCCATGATTCAAAATAGGGCTATAGGAGCTGATTATTGTGCTTAACATTGTATTTTAGATAGTTCTCTATCTAAGGATGAGAGCGTAGTTCTAAGATGACAACATAATGCATTGGCATCTCTAAGGTGCACTGGTGTCTGTACGACTAGATGACCAAAAGTACAATGTGAACTATCAGAAAAAAATATAGCAACCTAGCTAACAACTTCTAAAAGTGGAAAACAACACTATCAAATATGAGAAGTACAAATGAATATGATAAAGTAAATATACCAAAGCTAGGGTGACGAAGATGATTTCATAAAAGAGCCTATTTGCCAGCTAGCTTCACAAACTACACACACCTACACATAGAGAGAGGAAAACGTTGGGTGGATGTATAGGGGCCTACCTTAGTTAGACCCCCATTTAGGTGTTTCCACCTCCATGAATAGCCAAGAAAGTGAGATAAAGAGAACAATGTAGTAAAGAGCACAAAATAGCTACAAAACAATAAGGGTGCTAACTCAACCAAGTGATAGAGAGGAGAAAAGGGAAGCTTACCACCTCCACCAAGAGAAGTCAAAGCTTCTTGGGGGATAAAATGAGAGTACTCGATCCTCTACTACAATGGTGTTTTTCCCCAACTTGCTCTACTGAAGTGATGGAGTGATGTATTTGCTACAATGGAGTGTTTGAATTCTACTTGACAGCTTGAAGTGGATGCAAAAGAGTATGTTAAATCTTGTGAAGTGATTGTAGAAGATCAAGTGAATGCTTAGAAGATGAAATGCTTTTTCAAGGAATGAATTTGAAGGAGATAGTGAAAGAAACGGCCATATTCCGGTCGATCAGCTGAAGAGGGCGTTACAACTTGACTCCCAATGAGAAATGTAACGCCTCTGTAGTTTTAGCTACAAGAATCTTCTAGGGACATTTGTGCACCGCATGGGAATCCCTGACAGAAACACCACTGGTGATGCTAAAAATGGGTTCCAAGTGGGATGCAAGCAACGGGCTTAGGTGGAATTAAGCCTCGAACTTAGTTTTCTAAGGTGGAAAGAGGAAAAAGGGGAATTTACACATGGGGTGTAAATTCACTCCTATACATTGTTCCCCCACTTTAGTGAGAATGAGTATTATTGAGTTGCTTGGTAAAGTTGATCAAGAAAGGAGTACGATTAGAAATGTATACCTAAACTATTGAGGAAGCAGACAATGATCTTGCGAACCTGAAGGTGCAGGGAAAACAATTAACTTCATAGCTGCTTGAAACTATGAAGTTGAAGGAAGAAAGTGTCTTATAGGCACGTGGACCTACAAGGAAGGTGTCCCCCAAGAACTCTAGCATGGAGGATACCTCGTGAAACAAGTGCCTTATGGGCTCTCAGTCCTACAAGGAAGGCGTCCCCCAAGAACTCTAGCATGGAGAATACCTAGGAAGCATCCCCCAAGATCTATCACATGGAGGAAGTGAGGAAAGTACCCTACAGGCTCTCAGTCCTACAGGGAGGGTATTCTTCAAGATCTCGTGCATGAAGAATACCCAAAGAAATTCCCTACAAATTTGCAACTCTATAGGGAAGGTAACTCCCAAGATCTCTCGCATGGAGAAAACCTGAGAAAGCACCCTACATGCTCTTAAACTTGCAGGGGAGCCACCCCCAAGATCTCTCGTATGGAGGAAGCTCAAAGGAACCACCCTATAGGCTCTCAGCCATGCAGGGAGGTATCCCCCAAGATCTCTCACATGGAGGAAACCTAGGAAAGTAGACTCTATAGAGTTAGGAAGTGGCCACATAGGAAAGTGAGCAGATAGTCATGTAGACTATCGATCAATATGGAAAACTTTTGAAGGAGTTCCTTGAGAACCCGTTGTGAAGAGAGGTTCCACTCAAGGGATGCATAGTTCAAAAATAGATGTTCTCTATCTAGATCAATCCATCATCAAGGGATCCTTTTGAAAGACGTTCACTTCATCAAGGAATTCGAAAGGAAGAAAATGCCCCATGAGAGGGGAAGGTCAAAGTTATACCTATTTTAGAGGAAGGTTTTCAAGTCCTTTCTTTATGAACCCATGATGAAGGGAAGCATTTTCTGTTGGGGTCCCAAGTTGAGAATGTGATTATGAAGAAAGGTTTGAGAGGATTTTCAAGAAAATATTCGTTGGCAACAAATGCATTTTCTAAAAATTGAAATGTTGAAGAAATAATGTCATCACACAAGAGAGGGACAACTCAAGCAAAGAAGAGAGAAAGATAAAGAGAAATCAAAAGAGAAAAACACACACAAAGGGCATCGGGGGATCTGGTTTAGTGAGTTTAGATCTGTCCAAGCTCATATAATAATAGGTAGCCATGGTGCAAGGAAAAAATCATCAATCCCCAACCAAATCAAGAAGAATGTATGAAAAACAAAGTAAAAGTAAATAATTGGGTCAACATGGAAGGGAAGCCTGAATGCCCCCAATGCTTTTATCATCCCTAATTTACCAAAAATCAAACACAAACATGGAAGAATGATGATACAAATAGAAGAAGGTTTACAACACAAAAACCATGCCTGTATCCAAGCACCAACCAAGGTGACAAGGTTCATCTAGGCACACATTGCACAATCACAGGGGAACACATCAGAAAACAAACACACAAAAAAGATCAAGAAGAGGCCTCCTCCTAACACTGATCAGGCATGAGGTCATCCACTTCCCACTCTTGATCATCATAAGGGGAAGGAGGATGAACCTGTAGTGGTGGGATATTAAGAGGAGGAGTGTCCAACCCTCCTGGAACAAGGGCCAAGGAAGAAGGCCTTAGAAGGTCTTCTTCACTGAGCTCTTGTGGAGCTAAGGTTAGCAACTTCGTGAAAATCACTAACAAGGTCGGGAATTCATCCATGGAGTTAAACATGAAATCTACAGGAGTTTCATGTTTAACCTCAGTGGATGGGGCAGGCTATTCCTAAGATTCGCCGCTAGGCTTGCTGAGTGACTTGGGAATGGTGACAAACTCATGGAAAGTTAGGATTGGTTCCATTACCAGGACAAAACAAGTTAGCATAGGACCAACTTGCAGAGAAGGTAGGGCCCTCTTACTCCCTTTAGTCCTAGATTGACCACACTACACGTTTTTCTTCATCAGAGGAGATTAACTCCCAATAGATGAGGCTAGAGATGTAGAGGAAGAGGAGGAAAGAACTATAGCGGATATGACTAAGGTATTAATCATATCCATAGGTTTTGTGAAGGCCTAATTATCTAGAATGGACATCAGCAAAGGTGGTTCCATAGAAGGAGTGATGAACACCTGTATCCCCTTAGGGTTAGGTGCATTTGCACTCAAAGCGGAAGCTAAGAGCAGTGCAGGGCTAGAATGAAGGGAGGCAGAAGGAAGGGAAGAGGAAAATAGTGTAGGGGATCCTCAAGCAGGGGAGGTTGTTTCTTCCTCCTTCCTTTGCAAGGAGGCCTGTTTATCTAAAATAGCCTTTCACCAATGTTTACGCTCGTGTGCAAGGTGGTTTCTATGACTCTTTGAGTTGGAGGTTGGAGGTTGCGAAGGAACAAAAGGCTCTTGCTCCACCATGAGAATGTCCACTAAATCCATCTTTGGTGGAGAAATGGATTCCTCAACGAGAACAGGAGGAATAGGTTGAGAAGCAATAGGGGGAGTCAGCTCAAGAGCCTCAGTGACGGGCCTCTTCCTGCTCACTACTTTGGGAGCAAGAGTGGTAGGAGGCCGTGAATTGAATTCCCTTCAAGAGCCCTTCCTTCTACCAGATAAGTAGTCCCATGGTCTGGGGTATTCATTAGGGAGATCCATGATCCTGAGGTTGGGCCTACATCAAGGAGGAAGCATCAGACTTAGTGGATAGCCACCGGATTGACTCATCCAGTACTCTTCCCAAGAAAGGGGAGAGGATGAGGCAGTCTGGGGAAAAGCAACCTTACCTTTTCCTTTATAGGAAGGAGAGGGAGCTAGTGTGGACTTCTCCTCTTTCTTTTTGGAAGGGGGAGCAGTCAGTATGACCTTCTCCTCTCCTCTCAGGAGGAGGAGGTGATCGACTATTGCATCATAGGAAGGGTCAGTTTCGGCTATCATTTTCCCCCAGTCTTATACATTACATAATTCTTTTAAAGTAAGTTCATTCTTGGAGGAAGTGGACCGACTGGGGTGGGCCAAAAAAAATGCAATGGATATCCACCACGGGACACCAAGGGTTGATATTTAGTGTCATGCACTACATGCACGACACTTTCATGGGAGAATTTTAAACACTTGTGAATAACGTAGGTGATTCCATTCATGGAAACTAGCCAAGGTATACCTAGCTTCACCTTAAGAAAATTTGACTATGGGATAACATTGAAAACCTTGTCTACAACCCTGGGCCCAACCAAGACAAACAAAGTTATCAAGCCATAAGGTTTGAGATACATACCATCATGCATATGGATGGTTGATTTTGTTTCATCTTTTTCCCTTTGTAGCAAATTTAATACTAATGTTTCTTCTATGATAACATTCACATGACTCACAGGGTCTACCAAGCCTCCTATCACAATGTTACCATTCATATGAGTAGGAATGTAGAGAGGCGAGGGTTTATTGTTTAAGGTAAAATCTTGTGATGTGAATGTAATGTTTAGTGAATTAGGTGCAGGTGGAGTAGTAGAAGTCATCATGACCATGTTAGCATAGGCCTCAATTTGAGTAAGAGAGTCAATGGAATCAATGATCATGTTATTAGAGTATGACATAAATGGGTTTGTATATATCTGTAATTCACTATTAGCTTTTTCCACTAATTTTTTAGCATTTTGTTTGCTACCATCGAGATGAATAGTACCTTCCTCAATGTCATCATGTATCTCATGATGCAAGAAAATATAGTGTTCAATATCATGTCCATTGACTTGATGGTACTGATAGTAAGTGCTCCCATCATACCAACTAGGGTAAGGTTCCTCAATAGGCTTAGGATTCAACTAAGTTACGAGCTTATTCTTCAACAACTTCTACAAAATAGAATAATAAGATTCTGATAACTTTGTGATTTTTTGGTTATTCCTGAGGCTGTTGTTATCAACAAAGACAACTACATTCATAACATCCTTAACTTTCCCAAAGATTGATACGATGGACTTTCCCTCAACAACAAATATTTGTTGGTACTCTCATAAAGTTGCACACAAGTGTGTGAAAGAAGGGTATTTCATAAGGGTGAACTTCTCTTTCCAAGGCCTTTGTAATTTTCCTATGAATACCTTTTGCATGCTAGAATCAGGTAGTTGATATGAGATTTGTGAAAGGAGTGCTTGGTAGTGCACTATGAATCAGTGATTTTTTCATTATCTCCTTGTTTACATCAGATGAGATCTGAAAAGGTCATCTTTAGTCTGATGTTTGCTTGAAATTGTCAGAGGAATTGATTTACAAGTTGGTCGAATGAGAAAATGAAATTGTTAGGAAAGGAACAATACCACTCGAGCATTGTGTCCTTGAGAGATCGGGGAAATATTTTAGCCATCAATGCATCGTGATGGAAGAGGTCTATGCATAGGGCATTAAAGATAGTCACATGTGTCTGTGGGTCTCCTTTACCACCATACTTTTCAAATTTAGGGATCTCCATTCCTTGGGGGAAGGAGTGTTTAAGAATGCAACCAACAATGTGTTGTGTTGGAAGAAGGGCTAGAAAATATGTTGGGCAGAGGCTTGGGAAATACTTGCCAACTAGCTCTGCATCTTACCCATATTTTGAAGAAGAGTGTTCAAAATAGGGTCATTAGAAGATAGAGGGCCAAAAGATCCTCCCCTGGAACCACCGACAAAGCCACCTCCAGAACTGCAAATGGTGTGACTTCCACCTGAACCACTACCAAATCCACCACCACTAGTAGGGCCTCTACTGGAGCCACCACCATGACCTCCACCAGAGGCACCTCCACCAACACTGCCTCCACTACTAAATCCTACACTGCTACTAAAGCCCATACCACTCATCCCACCAAAGCCTCCACCACTAGAGGGGTCTCAACACAAATAGATGAATAGGCATTGGTTCACATCAGGTTCACTGAAATGTAAGATAGGGGGACCACCACATGCAAGGCCCCAGGTCATAGAGGGCCAAGATGCAGAAGGCTGCCCTAACTTACCTCAGCTTAGCGAGATGTTAGGATATGAGGGATGAGAATGATGAGGACTATAAGGTCCTTCAATCACTCTGCAATCCTGAGATTCAAAATGGGACTAGGAAACTTGGTTTTCGAGTTCAACATTGTATTTTAGATAGCTCTCTATCTGAGGATGAGAGCACAATTCTAGGATGATAGTGTGATGTGCTAGCATCTCTCAGGTGCGTTGGCATCCATACAACCAAAGGATTGAAAGTACAATGTGAATTATCAGAAAACAAGCTAGAAGCCTAGCTAATAACTAAAAGAGAAAAAAAAACACTATGAAATATGAGAAGTATAAACGAATGTGATAAAGAAAATATACCAAAGCTAGGGTGACAAAGTTGATTTCGTAGAAGAGACTATTTGCTAGCTAGCTCCACAAAGCATGTACACCTACACACAAAAAGAGGAAAATTTTGGGTGGCTCTATAGGGGCCTACCTCAGTCAAACCCCCATTTAGGTGTTTCCACCTCCACAGACAGCCAAGAAAGTGAGATAAAGAGAACAATATAGTAAAGAGCACAAAAGCATTACAAAACAGTAAGGGTGCTAACTCAACCAAGTGATAGAGAGGAGAAAAGGGAAGATTACCACCTCCACCAAGAGCACTCAAGGCTACATGGGGGAGAAAATGAGAGTACTTGAGCTTCTGTTGCAATGGTGTTTGTTCCCAACTTTCTCTACCGAAGTGATGGAGTGATGTATTTGCTGCAATGGAGTGCTTGGAATGCTACTTGAAAGCTTGAAGTGGATGCAAAAGAGTGTGTTGAAGCTTGTGAAGTGATTGTAGAAGATCAAGTGAATTATTAGAAGATGAAATGCTTGTTCAAGGAATGAATTTGAAGGAGAGAGTGAAAGAAATGGCTATGTTCAGGTTGATCGGTCAAAGAGGGCATTAAAAATTGACCCCCAATGAGAAATAACACCTTTGTAGGTTCAACCACATGAATCTACTAGGGACGTAAGCAGACCACACAAATGGCCCCAACAAAAATGCCTCTTCTGACACTCAAAATGAGTGCCAAGTGGGATGGAAGTAGTGGGCTTAGGTGGAATTAAGCCTCTGAACTTGGTTTTCTAAAGTGGAAAGAGGAAAATGGGTAATTTTCACACGAGGTGAAAATTCACTCCTATATATGTCATCCACCCAAGGTGGTGGGCCTACATCACGTTTGTAAACCCTTAACACTAATTTTAGGATTGTTCTATCTAGCATGTTTTCTTTGTGTGATACCAATACTTGTCGTCAGTCTGAGTTAGTCTAGCCTTTTTGTCTATTGTTTTCCATGCTTTCTATCCTTTGCCACAATCTCCTCCTACCCTCAATGGCAAGTTTGCTTCTCACAGAGGAAAATTTGCATTGTGGATAGGCGATCTTTCCTTGTACAGGGGCGATTCTATTTCTAAGTCTGGTCTAAGTCATCCTTTAGGTGATTTCATTCTTGTTAGGGGTGAATTTTCCTATGGGTCCCCTAACTAGGAGACCCCGCATCTGCTTGTTCCCTAAATAGGTGAGTTTTCTCATCCCATAGGCAAGTTTGCATCTAGTTCATACCTCTTGAGTTCACCCATTCCCTTAGAATAGGTGAGTTTTCTCATCCCATAGGTGAGTTTCCATCCAGTCCATACATCTTGAGTCTACCCGTTCCCTTAGAATAGGTGATCCCATCATCTTTTTGGGCTAACCTGCTATCCCTAGGGGCGATTCCATGTCTCATCCACATCTTCCCTATTCATACATCCCCTAGAATAGGGGAAGCTGTTATTCATAGGGGTGAATCCATGTCTATCTATACCATTCTCGTATGTATAGTTTAAGACATAGGAAAACCTATCATAGGCATCTTCATTCCTCATCGGTAAAATTTAAGATATACACAAACCTGTCTTCCCTGATAGATGATTTTGCATGTGTTCGTACATCCCAATATAGGGGCAATCTTGAGATCTACATAGGAAATTTGGTGTTTCATTTTCACCCATTCCTTTTGAGCCCCTTAAGATTTAGGTGATCCTAAATCATAAATAGGCAATTTTTTCCATCGTGTCTAGCTGTTTCTTTTGACCACCCCAAGCCTTAGGTGATCTTGCATCGTAAAAGGGTGATCTTGTGGCGTAGATAGGAAAACATTCTAGACACAAAGGTGAATCTATGGTCTTGTAGATAGGAAAAATTGTCACCTAGAGGAGAAAATTTGCGCAACATAGAGGCATATGTGCTACCCATACAAAACTCCCAAGAGTTAATCCTTTGGGCCATTGAAAGCCTATTGTTTTCTGAGTTTGTTGTCACAATCAATCCATCCATCTACCTATAATTTTCATTTTAGGTCGTCTTCATTTTCCAAAAGTCATCGATTCATCAATCAAATCATATAGGTGCATCTTAGAACATCCCTAGATTGCATATATGTCTACACCGTAGAAAAATGGACCCTTGTCATTTTCATGGTCTTTTAGGCCTTGCTTCATAATTTTTGGTCTATTTTGCTCTGATTTTATGATGTAACATGGTTTGAACATGCACATTTAGGTACTAAAATTCAAATAATGACATCTTGTAAAGGTGTTGTGAAGTGTTGTAAGACATTACTACACTTTTCTAGACTCTTTTCATTATAATTTACCTAAAAATCACCTTTCCATCACTAATCAAGTCCTATTTTAAAGTGTTGTAAAGTCTTGTAACAAGATTTCATGCTTTTCTAGGCACAACTTCACTATTTATACCTTTCTTATGCTTTATTTGACCCTTTTATGCCCTTATAAGCTTTAATTAAGTGCATTTTTTAATGTAAGCCTAAAAAACAACATTAAATACAAGATAATTTTTGACACCCATTTTCAGGTCCTAGGTGGGACCCATTCACCATGGGTGGTGAATGAGTCCCCCTTGGCTCCAAATTCAAAATATTTTAAATTTCCTTTCAGGTTTTTATTCAAAATCACTTGATGTCAGCCTGTGATGAGGTATGAATGGGTTACTAAGGCACAAGATTGTATAAATAAGTTATTTTCACCTCATTTTACATCATCCAACATTCACACATCATAGTCAAGCAATCTCAAGCATTCAAGCATCTTATAACATCTTATCAAGTACTATTAAAGCATTTTGGAGCATCCATTAACATTACTTTAGATTATCATCTTCAAGAGTTTGGTAAGTTGATAGCATTTGCATGTTGTTAGTTTTTCATTCTCTTGCATTTCGTTATTTCATTAAGGGTTTGATTACCAAAGTGGGGTTTGACCAAGGAAAACACCTATTTTCTAACCCTCAACCATTTTTTTCCCTATTGCATGTGTGTTTGCGGACCTTTATATGAATATTTTACAAGAATTTAGGTGATTGAAGATTGGTCAACAATTCAACTAGGTGCTTCAAGTCAAATCAACTCTATTTCAAGCTTGGGAAGGTTTTTTGTCTGTTTCCTATAGAATTGACTTCAGCAACCCTATAAGTAGACATTTCCAGATCTGGTGTTGTAGAGTTGTCTCCTAATTTCTCAAAATTTGGGGAGAGGATTGATTCACCACCAGTGGTGAATGAGTTTCACCTTAAGACTAAAAATATGAATTTTGTTATATTTCAGATCCTGAAAGTTAGAAACCTACTTTCGACACTTTTTCACTAGTAGCAGGACTAATTTACCACCCTGGGTGAATGAGTCCCACTATTGATTTTTAGTAACTTTAGAAAGCATTCACAACATTCTAAATTCCTCAAATCTTGTCCAGGTGCACTCTGATTCATCTCTTTTCTTTTTGTTCTGCATCATTTCATCTTTTAGCTTATTGTTTGCATATCTCAATGTGTTGTCCAACATAGTTCAAATCTTTGTCTTGCATTCATAATCATTCATATAAATCACTTAATTTCATTTAGTTTACTTCATTTAGCATAGACCACATCTCATATAGCATAATTTGAATGAACCCTTTGTTGATATTAAGGATGCACAGTCCCTGAAGCTGCAGTCTTCGATGGAGGACCTTTGCCAGGAAATATAATCAACCACAAAGGAGTGTGTTGCAACTAGGCATGCACAATAGAGATTCTATATTGATGATATGATTGATTGATATGTTACAAATGAACAAAATTCCTGATTATATAGGCAAGAGAGAAAACCTAAGATGCATGAGATGCTGCCATGTGTCATGATCTAACAACATGTGACAACATGTGAGCCTTATCTAGGAAATTATTAAATGTTGAGATAAATTCTAGAAGGACAACTCATCTTCTAGAAGGAATCTTATCCCTACAAACATGGAATGTAATATTACCCTATTTATTAAATGATTTGTTAAAAATGCAACCTAGGACTAAATTATGCAAGACCTAAGTTAACTTATGCTAGTATAATAATTAATTAATTGATTACACTAACACTCCCCCATAAGTTCAACTTAGGTAGGAAATGAAATAATCATGCAAGATGACGATGATTTTTGGTTACAAGGCCATGTTAGGTACCCATTTACATGAAGATGCAAAAAATATCCCACAACTAGAGAAGAGGGGAAAACCCAGTGGGAACAAAAATCCACTCCAAAAAGGAGATGAAAATGAAAAAAAATATGAGATAGGATGGGAAGGATGGAGGACTCCAAAATACCCCCAAGTACACCATCTGTCACATGGATACAATACATTACGCCCCCCATAGGGAGGAAATAGGGAGACTATATAGCCCTTCTAGAAGATGATATCACCTGCAAAGATGGTAAGTGTCTAAAGACAAAACAAGATCCAATGTCGACAAACAACTTGCCTTCCCTTTGGAAGAAAAAAAACCAAGTGCAAGTGTAGTGATGCTTCCAACTCTAGATAGGAATTGAAGGAAGGAAGGATGAACGTGGATGATGATGTCTCTGAACTCTGCTTATGTGTCTCCTTGCCTGATGATGAAAATTCATAGTCCCAAACAATGAAGAGGGTGACAAACCAGGATGATACATAAACTAATGTTGAACAAGATCCAAAGACGATAATATGATGGAAGTGATGGAGACTTGATTTCCCCCCTACATGAAGTGTCCCCAAAACCACTGAAAGAATCCTGAAGCTGATCCAATGGTAGATGTAGAAGAAACCTCAAGTCCTAAATGAAATGATAGGGAAGAAGTCTCATACATGAAATCTCTAAAGAGAAAGAAAGTGTCTCCAAGATAGTTTGTGGATTCCCAATAAAGGTTGAGATAAAGGGATGAGGAGACTCAAGAAAACTCTCCAAGGAAGAATTTTAATAGAGGACTGATATCCCCTCAAGAATGTCCTCCAAACATGTAGAAGTAGTCAAGTCAGTGATACCTGAAACAAAGCCATCCTGTGATATCAAGTCTAGAAAACTGAAGGTGTCCTGATGAGTGATGATAGTGGAAGCCTCAGTCAATGAATCTAGACAAGGAATCACTAAATGTGAAGGGATACCAATAGTCTCTGATGGAGAAGAAGTGCCTGAAGTAATGTTGTCAACCTCTTTGGAAAGATCAAGGCAATGGAACTCATGCACAACAATAGCATCATGAGGTACCTGATTTGAGGAATGACATTCTAAATCATGACCATCGAGGAAGGGTGGAGTATTTGAATCTCCATATATCTCCCAAAGCTTAGTCCAAAGGATGTGAGGACAAACATAATGATCAATAGTATTCAGAACATCACAATCAACTTGCATCTCAGTGATCTCCAAAACAATGAACCTGCTACAACTCCAAGAAAACTCATGAATACCTTCACTTGGATGAGGAACTATACCATACAGATGAGGCAATAGATCAAGTGATTAGAGATGGTGTTAAATCCCATCTCACCATTGCTGATAGTTTCCTTTGTGAAACATAACCAAAGAAGAAGTATATGCAAGCCCCATAATGAAATTTCTCCAAAACATACAAATATAAATGACCATCAACAAAAAATAGAAGCTTCCAAATATGATGTGCAACTGAAGAGATGCTACCCAGATAAAAAAAAATCCCAAGCTTCAGGATGTCCAGGTTATTGAACAAATGCACCAAACTAAAAAAATCAATGCAAGAGTACCTAGAGTTGAAACTAATCAAGGGATCTAAATGGATGAAAAAAGCTCTGAATCACCTTCTTGGTGCCGTTGGAATCACCAAAATCCAATGAATGGTTGTGAAGATATGAGCCTCTGAGTCCATATTAGGGTTTTTTATTCAATTAGCTATAGAAATTTATGTGAGAAAAATTTCATACAACTGATTTCACCACTAGAAAGTACTCAAAATTCCCTTTCCAACGGTATCTCATTTGTCGATTTTTGATACCCTGGTGAAAAGTTGTGATAAAATGAAAAAAATGTCTATATTAGGCACTCGACAAGCTAAATAGGTGCAAAATTTTAGCACCCCAGGCACTAGCACTTGGTCTCCAATATGACCATAGTGGAAAAAGTGGCAAGAAAATGCCTCCTCCTATAGCAGTGGTAGGGCTGTAGAACTGGGCAGTGCGGCTTATGCAATGGGTGGCTTCGATCACAAATAGTGAAACCCTTGGATCCCACAATGACCAATGGTCAAGGGATTTGGCGATTGAAGAACCGCTTGGAGAAGAAATGAATAGGAGTTAGGAAGATGGATCACTAGCGATGGAGAAGAAAGCATAGCCTGGAGAGGTGACATCAGTGGGTTTGAAGGGTTGGACCCCCAAGTGGGCCGACAACAAGTACTCCTCCCCTGTCAATAATTTAATATGGCTGACAATGGCGGTAGAAAGGTCTGCATACTTACCCCTTAATACAGTTGACACAAAAAAATTGTAGACTTGAAATGATAAAGAAAGGAAGACGAATCAAAAAAAATTGGATGATGCAAAAGCAATCCAAATTTTTAAATGTCGATATTATATACTCTACAAAAACTAATGCCAACTCACATTATTTTGTTGATGAGAAAAAATACAAACCCACATATTTTAATCAAATTCCAATGAAAAATAAATCAAACTCCAATGTCGAATGTATGTTGATGGAATATTAAAATGGAGGTTGATTAGATTTATTTTTCTTGCAACTATAGAAAGTCTAATTTTTTTCCAAACAATAGAAATATTAGCTCAATTTTTTTGAAACAAAAAGTGGCTTGCTCCTTGAAAAAAATGCCTCAGAGGACAACTAAACAAGGTTATTTTTTTTTGCAAATTGTATGGATAGTATGGTTGATTTTGCAAACCCAAAAAAACCTCTGATGGCTCCCGGGTTGATGTATTTGATTTTGATGAATGGGAAGGAAATTCTAGGGTTTTGAGGCCTTCTGAAGACAATGTTGAGCTCAAATATGACTCTATCTACTTCAAAAATCAGCTTGGTCCCTGAGTGGAGTCAAGTAGCCTTCAATGGAAACATCCAGCCTACAAGAATATCACACACCAACTTTCTTGATTGAGGTTTGGCGTTTCACTAGACAAGCTCTAATACCATGTTAGAATTCAACATGCTCTAATACCATGTTGAGATTATGGACGCAGAGCCCCTAAAGTTGGAGTCTTCGATGGAGGAAATTTTCCAGGAAAGATAATCAACTACAAAGGAAAGTGTTGCAACTAGGCATGCACAACAGAGATTTGATATTGATGATATGATTGATTGATATGATACAAATGAACAAAATGTCTGATTATATAGGCAAGAGAGAAAAAATAAGATGCATGAGATGTTGCCATGTGTCATGATCTAACAACATGTGACATGTGAACCTTATCTAGGAAATTATTAAATGTTGAGATAAATTCTAGAAGGAATCTTATCCCTACAAACATGGAAGGGAATATTACCCTATTTATTAAATGATTTATTAAAAATGCAACCTAGGACTAAATTATGCAAGACCTAAGTTAACTTATGCTAGTGTAATAATTAATTAATTAATTACACTAACACCCTTAGCATTTTTGGGCCCTATCTCTCTCCTTTTAGGTGAAAAACCCTAGAAGAGCTAGAGAAGTCCATAGGAAGCAAAAATATTTGGTTCACTATCTTCGGTTCATCAATCCCAATCCCCTAGATTTTATTTTAGAGGTTTTTATCCAAGTTTTCTTAGGTGTCTAATCTTGTTCATCATCCTTTGCACTTACTTAGGATTGTTATCCATTTTGAGTTAGTAATTATTCATGGCCCAATCAATCTGCTTCCATCTTGAGGTAGATTCAGTGTTGTAATCATCCTCTTCATCTATTCTGATCATCAGTGTCTTATTCCATCTAGTTAAACCTCTAAACTTAGTTTAGAGTCGATCTCATTGATCTAATCCAATCAATCATTCAATCCTATCAATCATCTAATACCACCAATCAACCTAATCCAATCCAATCAATCAATCAATCAATCCATGATTGGATCCAAATCATTCATTTAGTCATCGCCTAAGTCATTCATTCAAGTTCATCCTAGAGCATAGTGTCATCTTATTCACATGGTAGTTTTTCATTTTCATCCCCATTACCCGATTGTAAGAAAGGCTCATGGCAGAACAACAGGCCCAAGGTACCAAACCTCACATTCCTTAGGATCCCACCAATGGTGGTTCATCACAATCCAATACTGAAATCCACACTATGTCACCTCCTACTGATGAGAGAATGGTCAACCAACCTGAGGTCATAGTGGACGAATATCTTAACAATCCCATCAATGTCCAAATGACGAATCATCTCCTTAATGAGTGTGGGGACAAGATCCTTGCCACTTTTCTCTTGAAATGTGTCAAGCCACTGTCAGGGTTAGAATTATCCAAATATGTCAATATTACACCTCCTATTCCCCTAGTGCTACAAGATCCTCAAAATTCATAGAATAATCTAGGAAATTCATACATCCTTGAGGGTCCACCATAATAGGGTTGGTATCAACCTAGTTTTGGCAATGTTCTACTTTATCAAGTTGTACCCCCTATACCACCTCCCTGGGTTCCAATTTTGGTTATGGGTGCACCTAATCCAAATATTCCTCAAGGTCCCAATCCTAACAATCCTCTCAATCTTGGAATGTTGCAAGGTCTTCCCAATTCCCCAAGCATGAATATCCCACAAAGTTCAACCCCCATAGTGTTTACACCGCCTCTTCTCCAAAACTAGTCGGGTCAACTGTCGGGGAATACTGGGGGAAATCCTTTTGTTGCAACACCTCCACCTCTTAGATCTACACCCACATCCCATTTACCACCACCTCCATTCACATCCCAAAAAATGCCTCAAGGTAATGTCCCATCCTTGCATCAAACACAGGGTAACCCATAGCAAGCATCTCCATGACAACCACCTCATCAATAACCTCCATCTCAGTCGCTCTAGCATACCACCATTCCATCTCAACATTCATAGCATACCTCAATTCTTTTGCAACCACCACATCAAGCACATGTTACTTCACAACATCAACAACATCCTCCACATCGGTCGCAAGGTGCCTCATCACAATTTCCTCAGCAATCACAAATTCCTACTCATTAGCCAACATCTTCTTATCAATTGCCTCCTCACTAGCCACAAGTCCCACAACAACCTCAAATCCCATCTCGTCCTACTTATCAGTAGCCACCATCTTACCAACAACCCCCTCAACACACACAAGTCCCAACACAATCACATCAATTCTTCCAACAAATGCTAGGTAACCCTACTACTCAATATTTGTATCACCCACAAAGCATGTATTTTGTGTATGCCACCACATCCAATCCTAATCCTACATATCCTTATAATAACCCTTAACAATCCTAGCAATAGTTGTCTTACACAAATCCCCAAAAATCATAATAGAATCCTTATTACCAAAAATCCAATCCACAACAACCTCCATATGCTTCCCAACAATAAACTATTGCTTATAATCACCAATCCAATCTATATTATTACCAACAATAGCCATCATATCAATAGGATACCACCATCTCCTATTATCAAGCCCATCCAACATATCAACAAGGTGCCTCCACCTCATATTATCAAGCCTCACCATCCTATCAAAAATATTATACCAATCCCCAATCCACATATCCCAATCAATATCAGCAAAGCCCTTCATATCCATCTCAGCCATCATATGATCAAACCATCCCGACTCCATCCACATCATATCAGCAATATGATCCTTACTATAATCAATCCAATCTGACCAATCCTTCATCATTCACACCTATTAATAATTAGTGGGAATGGATAAAATCCATATTAAAAGACTTACAAGTAGGGACACCCAAAAATTCTTTCAAATTTGAACAGATTTTCCCCTATCTGTTTGACCCCTTGATTTCACTTGTTCCTTTTCTTAAGCATTTTTAAATGCCAAAGTTTGAAAAATACAAAGGTACCAAATACCCAAGGAAACATCTCTAGGATTTCTACACACATTTCCAAGAAGTCTTGCACAACAACAATTATCTCTCCTGGTTATTCCCTAGGAGTCTAACGGGGGTAGCTCTAGATTGGTTTATGGGTCTTCCAAAGGGGTGAATCTCTTATTTCATGGATCTTTCAAAGAAATCCATTGCATACTTCTCCTTCAACTTGGAGAAGTAAATTGATACCTTAGATCTTCTGAAAGAAAAAAAACATGAGGGTGAATCCTTTGCAAGCTACCTACAAAGGTGGCACACGTTGGCTAGTCATTTGAAATCCCATCTCAATGAGAAGGACATGGTGACTAGTTTCATTGTGAATTCCCATTCAAACATGGCACATAACCTTAATATTCATTGTTTCAAAAAAATTTAGGAGATCACAGAAAAGGGCACTATCATTGATAGGGTACTCATTGTCAAGGGACAAGTCAAAATCTATAATCCAGATAAAGATAAGTCATCTAAAGAAAAGTCCCACTACTGGAATAAAAAAAAGAATGTGGTAAATGATGGTGTCACTGATACCAAGCATGTCCAAGTAGCCAACACCTCTCAAAGATCACAATATGTTCCTAAGCAACCATCTGTCTCTAACATCATATGAGTTCCACAGGAGGAACCACGTCCTCCCCAACATTCCAACCAACATAATCAAGGGAACAATAAACACTCATTGGAGAGCCCCTTAAGTGTTGTTTTCAACAAGCTCCTTCAACCAAGTTATCTAGTCACTTATCCTATGACTAAGCCCTTTGAAGAGTCCAAACCAAAGCCCACCATGTAAAGGGAAAACAAGTATAGTGATTTCCACAAAATTAAAGGTCATTCCACTAACAAGTGCTAGGGAATTAAAACGTATATCCAAGATCTCATAGATCGAGGAGATATAGTTGTGCCATAGAAAATTGGACCCTCTTGAGAAAAGAGATAATTTCTCACATAATTAAACCAACTTTTGAGTCCCTTCACATCGTTTCCCTTCAAAATGACATTTATAGGCCCCTTAGACCTATTAATTTTGATCTAGAGGCCCGTTTCAGATGTGAAATTGCATAAAACTTGACAAACAACATTTAATAACATCATACCCCAAAAAACCATCTTCACACGACATTAGTGGCACCCATTCACCACGTTGGGTAAATAAGTCCCCTCTAGTGGGACCCATTCACCAAGGGTGGAAAATGAGTCCCATTTGAGGGAAATTTTAAAATCAAGCAGGAATTTAATCAATTTAAATTTTGTTTCCCATGAATGTCAACCTCTTAGGTCTAATTAACAGGAAAATAAGGTGTTATTGCTTATAAATACACATTTTAAGTCATTTTACACAATATTTTTCATCTCTTATCATCTTATTATCATTCTTCTAGAGCAATTCCAAAAGCAAAGCATTCTACAGTAAGTTTCAATAGAAAAAGTTGAAGTTTTAGGACAGCAAACTAGGGTTTTTATAGGTCTTGAAGCTCACTAATCTTGCCAAGCTCCAACATTGCAAAGGGTTGATGATGGATGCCTATGGTGAATCATGAAGAAATCTAGGGTGAAGAGGTGCAACTAGCCACCAAATCATGCCTAAGGACTTGGTTTCCTATTGATTCCATCTTCCATTTTCACTCTATCTTCATATTAAGGTTTACATTGTGTTTATTTAGCATTTTCCTGTCATTTTATATCCATGTTTCATGTGTTGTAGGGTTTATAGGGTAGAGATTTTGCATCATTTCAATCAATCTTGCATGTATTGTTCTAGAGCAATAGAATATGACCCTTCTTATGTTTCAGCCTTTCCTAGTCTTTAACACATCTAAGGCTAGGGTTTATGTATTTTTTTCTCTATTCAAGGTTTAATTACCAATATAGGGGTTTGACCAAGGAAAACCCCCCATTAGACCAACTCTTTTAAGCTATTTTGTAGGGATTTTTCAAGATCTGAAATCAGGTTTCTGTCATAATTTGTTGTGCAGGTGTCAAGATATAAATCTGAGTTTTGAGTTTGCAAAAATTATAAAGTGGATTGATTCACCAAGCTTGGTGAATGAGTCCCACCTAAAGATGTATATTTGAGTTAGATGTTGTTTCAGATCCCCGACTGTCAGAAAACAAGTTCTATGCAGAAAAGTCCTGACTAGGGACTAATTCGCCCAAGATGGCGAATGAGTCCCAGTTAGCCCAAGTTCAAATTTCATCAACTTTTCAGATTGTTCTCCAGTCCTCTATAGCTTTCCAGGTGCACATATATTGAGAAACAACTTTTTTTTTGGTTAAAAGTTACATTTTTGTTCATTATTTTTATCTTTTTCCAAACAACACTGTGTTTTCAAATAAGACATAAATCTTAGTCTTGCATTCATTTTCAATCGTTTAGATTAATCTATTGCATTTAGTTAACTCCATCTAGCCTAGACAACATCACACACATCCTAATTTGAGTTATACATTAGAATATTTAGCCCTGTCTCTCTACTTTTAGGTAAAAAACCCTAAAAGTACAAGAGTAGTCCATAGGGTCCCAAAAATTTATGTTTCATTTTGGTGAACCTAACTTTTGAGCATAACAACATTCTGATTTACATCTAATTGTATCTTAGGTTTTCATTATTTCATGCACTTGCATTATTTTAGGATTCTTAAAAGCATTTCATTAGTCAAAGCATTCTTTACTTTGTTTCATTTCATTACCCTACATCTCTGCATTTGCATTCTGTATTTGCATCATATAGATTTGAACTTTCACAGAAAACACAAAAAAAATAGAAAAACATTAAAAAATTCATCTCCTAGGACTCATTCACCACATAGGGTGAATTAGTCCCTTTACAATTTTTCATTAGCATTTCCAAATTTTCATTTCCTACATTGCATCTTTCAGTTTTTTCCTTTTTGTTTTTGTTTAGTTCTTTATGTTTTCCTTAGCATAAAGTTTATTTCTTTCCATGGTATTTATGGATAGTCTTAAGCTTTTACAAGTTCCATTTTTAGTCATATTTCATAGCCCTTTCAAATCATCTTACATTGAGGAAACTCTAGCAAATATCTAAAACCAATCACACACATCCAATGATACAATTAAACACATGATTCAAATTTGAAAAACCATCTCATCCAAGCCACTTAGTAGTGATGATGTCGATTAGCTAGATGAATCCCTTAAAAGCATCATCTCAATCACTTCATCCTCTAATGCTTGTCATGAGAAACCTAACTCCCTTAATAATCAATCCCCCCTCAAACCTTTTGATTTTGATGACTTTGATTTGTTAGATGAATCCCTCCAAGACTTCATCTTGAATAATTCATCCACTAAGGTTTGTGATCCCCAACTTTATATAACTACCATTCCTACCTCTAATGATTTTATTGAACATCCTAAACTAGTTGACGATCGTTTACCCTTCACACCTTTTAGTAGTGATGATTTGCATTTGTTAGATGAGTCTCTTTAGGACTTCATCTCATCCAACTCATCTACTATGGTTTGTTGTGATGCCTCTAAAATCAAGGACAATAATGTTATTCAAACTAAACTTAGCCTTTACCCACCCTCACATCCACTTCATCCCTCTAATCGACCATGCCACACTTTATACCTAACTAACACTAATGTATCACAACAATCTAGTGATGATACTATTTCTCATACATATAACACACAAAATAACCCACAACTGCCATAACCAACTCCACCATCATTACCTTTACCTAATCCGCCTAGTGCTCCTTGTTATAACCTACCTACAAAGGAGTATGATCTTGTTGAACAATTAAATAATACTCCTGCAAAAATTCTCTTTGGGATTTACTTCAAACCACTTTAAAAAAAACTCACAATTCCTCTTGGAACCACTTTGAATGATGTGGCAGCCCTTGTTCAAAAAAATAGTATTGATATTACTTTTTATCAACATGAGATCCCTCCTTTGGAGTTACAAAAACAACATGATGCCTTTATGATCATTGCTCAATTCCATCGCATAGGTATCAAACACACTCTCATAGATAATGGTTCTACCCTTAATGTGTGTAGTGTGAGTCTCCTTGATCAATTAAAAGTTGATAGATCACAAATAATACCTGATTCCATTTCTATTTGAGGATTTGATAATACCAAAAAGCAACCACTTGTGATAATTACTTTACCTATTATGGTTGGAGTGGTTACTTTGTAGACTCATATCCATGTCATGCCTTATGATCTTTCATATAATCTCCTTTTAGGTCAACCATGGATTCATGAGATGAATGTAGTTCCTTCCACCCTTCACCGTGTCATGAAGTATGTTTATAACAATCATATATATCAAATTGAAATAGACCCTGAGCTTGAAAGTTTCTTGCACTTTGAAAAAGGGGTTACAAGTCCTTTGAAAACATTGATTCTCACTTCTAACATTGACCCTCTTGAAATTGAGCACAACAATACAGAATCAGTCTCTAAATTATTTGGTGATGATTGGGGAACCTTAGAATTCACACCCTCATTTATGGGAGAATACATACTTACACAAAATAAATATGAGAAAGATGAACAACCAACAATTATGTCCACTCAAAATTTTGAACAATTAACTCAAACATCTATCTCTTACAATTTGGATGAAAATGCAACATACACAAAAAAATTTGATGAGATAGATTATCAATCCCCGCCTACCCCATGTGAAATGGAACGACATTATGGGAAAGGTTATAAATCTATCAAACAATTAGGCTATACTAGAAAAGGGTGTGGAAAACATGAACAAGGTATTCATGTACCTATTGAACCTAATACACAAGAAACAAAAATAGGATTAGGATATTCATTTTCTAAAATGACCAATGCTACTCAACAACCATCTTTAAACATTAACATTATAACATGTCACCCGAGACACAAACTCACAATCAAACATCCTATTTTTTTTGGATATAACCTTAACCCCCTTCCTTGACGTATTTCGATAGCAATGAGGATTTGAAAAAAATGTTAGGTGTTTTGATACCCCATCCTCATGTACTTACATGAAACACATTTCCCATGCTTTAAATGTTACCGAGCAAGAAGCAAGTGATATCATTGAAGATTTCTCTGAATCTGAAAGTCTTAAATCCAATGCACTCCCTTTAGGAGATACAATTGATGTGATTATGGACATTCATAATACAGATAAAATTATTAAAATTGGGAAGTTCCTTCATAATGAAGAACAAGAAGATACAACCACTTTACTTCATGATTTTCTTGAAATCTTTACTTGGAAATATTTTGATATGCCAGGAATTGACCCAAAAATTGTGATGCATATCATTGTCCTTGCTCCAAATGCTACACCCATCCATCAAAATATTCACAAAATGCACCCTAACATAGCCTTGTGTGTTAAAGAGGAACTAGAGAAACTTCTTGATGTAGGATTTATTAAACCTATTGATTATTCTCCTTGGATCTCAAACATTGTCATAGTTGCAAAACCTGATAATAGTATTAGGATATGCATAGATTTTCAAGACTTGAACAAAGCATCCTTAAAAGATGATTTTTCGCTTCCTAATATAGACATGATCATGGATTCAACTGTTGGACATGCTTTGTTTTCATTCATGGATGAATTTTTTGGTTATAATCAAATCCTTATTAATCCTCAAGATCAATACAAAACTACCTTTACAACTATTTGGGGTACATTTTGTTGGGTTGTGATGCCCTTCAATTTAAAGAATGTTGACGCAACTTATCAACATGCAATGACATTAATCTTTCATGATTATATTCACAAAATTTTAGAAGACTATGTTGATGATATCCTCACTAAATCGTTAACACAACAAGATAATGTGAATGTCCTTCATAAAATCTTTAAATGCATAAAACAATACATGTGATTAAATCTCAAAAAATATGTCTTTGGCGTAGATACTGGTAAACTTATTGGGTTTTTCATATCTCATAGAGGCATTGAAGTGGACACAAAGAAAATTGATGCCATCATTAACATGCCACCTCCTCAGAATATTTCTCAATTGCATACATTACAAGGTCGAATTCAAGCTATTCGTAATTTTGTTGCATCTTTAGCCGATTACACAATAGATTTCACACATCTCCTTAAAAAGGGTGTCCCTTTTGATTGGGATGAGGATTGTAAATAGGCTTTTGAGAGTCTAAAGGAATATTTAGCCACTCCACCTTTTTTACAACCTTATGTACCACATCAATAGTTTATCTTGTACATTGCTGCATCTGCCCATGCTCTTGCAGCATTATTGACTCAACATGATGATCATGGTAAACAACACCCTATTTACTACATTATTCATACCTTAATTGATTATGAAACACAATATTCACCAATTGAAAAACAATGTTTGACTCTTGTATTCTCTACTAGTAAGTTGTGAAATTATTTACTAACTACTGAAGTACAAGTTGTCACAAAATTTGATCCTCTTAAATATCTTTTCAAAAAAAGTGATCTTTTAGGATGCTTAGCTAAGTGGGTGATGTAGTTAACTGAGTTTGATCTTAAATAATTCTCACAAAAAATCAATAAAAGGTCAAGCCTTAACCAATCACTTAGTTGATGCACCTTCTCCCTTTGCTTTCCCTACTAATGATTCCTCTCTTGATGATCATGTCTTAACCACTGATATTAAACCATGGGAATTATTTTTCGATGGATCTAAGTGTCAAATAGGTTTTGGTGTTGGAGTGGTCCTAATTTCACTAGACGGACAACCTATTCCCTTATCCTATCATTTAAATTTCCTATGCACAAATAATGCAACTGAGTATGAGGCATTGATTGCAGGTTTGCAAGTTGCTCTATCTCTTCATACTAAACACATTTAAATCTTTGGTGATTCAAAATTAGTCATAAAATGAATCAACGATTCATATCAAACTAAACATGACAAATTATCATGATACAAGGATCTCAAAATAAACTTATTAGAAAAATTTGACTCATTCACCATTGATAACATCCCACAAAAAGATAATAGACATGCAGATGCAATATTGAGTGCAGCTTCTCTCATGTCCCCACATGATCCTTCTATAGATTTCACATTTGTTATTCACCCCATCACGAAACCTTCCATTGATACTATGTTAGAAGACATTTTGGCAGTAACTCAAGCACCTTCGTGTGAATGGTATGATACAATATACAACTAATTAAATGATGGTACCATTCCCAAACCTATCACAACAAATACTTGAAAGCCCTTACGTAAACTTGCAACTAAATATGTGATTCTTGCTAATGCGTTGTATATAAGATCTTTCAATGGTCTTCTATTACGTTGTCTTAAATATTCTGAAATCCCTTTAGCACTCGAATAGGCTCATGCTAGTGCCTATGGAGGTCATTTTGGAGGTCGTTCGTTAGTGCAAAAAATTATTCATATGGGTTATTATTAGAGACATATGGAAAAGGATTTTTTTCCTATGTTAAATGATGTCACAAATGCCAATAACATAGCAATTTGATTCACACTCCTACTGTTGAGCTTTGTGCCAATGTTCCCATTTGGTTGTTTTTAGTGTGGGGTTTTGATCTTATTGGAAAAATTTCCCCTCCTTCTGCTAGACATACATTTATCATAACTACAACCGACTATTTCACAAAATGGGTAGAAGCTATCCCTCTTCATTCAACAACTACTAAATTAATTTGTCAATTCATATTAGAATACATAATTGCTCACTTTGGACTTCCTTCTGCAATTGTTTTGGATAATGGAACACCATTTAAGAATAGTGAAGTTCAAAAATTTCTTGCAACATTTAATATTCAACATCGTTTCTCTACACTGTATTATTTGCAATCCAATGGACAAGCTGAAAATACTAATAAACTTCTTGAACAAATCCTTCAAAAAACTATTCACAATAATCATAAATACCCCTTATAGAACTAATTTTTGATCATCCACAAGAAATACCCCTTATAGCCTTGTTTATGGTATTGATGTGATTATTCCCTTGGAGTTAGAAATTCCTACTTTGCGAGTTACTCTCTAAGATCTTTTTGACATTGACACTTTTACAGAACAACGATTACATCAACTTGAGATGCTTGATGAACAACACATTAACGCTCTCAAACATCTCCAAGCTCACATCAAATAATTACAATGTAAACACAACATTCATGTTATCCATAGATCATTTTCTAAGGGATATTTTGTTCTTATTGAAAATTAAAGAACTGTTAGTGCAGACAATGAAGACAAAGATAAGTTCAACCATAATTGGTTGGGACCTTATGTAGTTGATACCAATTATGGGTTTGGTGCTTATCTCTTAATGCAACTTGATGGAACACCCCTTAGAGAACCCATTAACATCACTCATTTGTGTTGATATTATCTCTAATCCTCTTTGAATAGTATGAGTTATATAGCAGTGTTGTTTAAAGTTATTTGATGTTATAACTTTCACATTACTTTGTTCTTGACAACTAAATTCCTATTTGTCTTGAACACTAAGGTAATTATTTAAGTTCATTTTATAATTAATTTTGGCTTCATACTATTCACTCTCTTGTCTTAAATTAAATCCTTGTTGGTGTATTTAATTTAGCATATTCTTTTTCAATGTTGTATCTATGATAAAACTAAAATATGTTTTATATTAGATCACACCTTTCCTATTAAATCATGAAGTAATTAATTAAATACTTTTTACCATAATTCATTTAATTAATCACATAGCATTTAACATTTGCATACCAAAAGATACATCATCATAATATCAAAGGTGCCTATCTATATATATATCAAAGTTATATATACATCTCAAAATCATATACAATATCAAAATGGTCTGTGAGAGCTAGATCCCTCAGGATCTAGCACTTGTGATCTAGTCTTTGGACATCATGAGACGGTTGTGTGTGACCATGATCATGAACTATCTAGTCTCAGTGCATACTCCAGACCCTATACTTGTCCAACAACTATAAGTTGCTCATCTGCCATCTGGTCCCTCTCTGCTCATGTCTAAGTAAGCTCTTCCTGTATTCTCTCTACCTTTGTTGAGGTTTGTGTTGATTGTATTGCACTCTTAGCCCGATGGAGTCACATGCTCACACTCTCGTACGCTACTCAAATCCTCATGAATGGTTTGAGTGACTCTAGCTCCTCCATGATTGATGGGGGCATGTAATCAGTATCTATCTCATCCTCCTTGAGAGATGCTCACACTATCTTTGTGGCTGCATAACAATAGAACTCTCACCAGTCTCTCGTTGCTACTGCAAGATAGATCATGTACACAATCAATAGCACATCATCAAGATATATATATACACCAATACAACATAAATCACTAAAGGACATGCATCAAATCAAATTTCATCACCTATGTCTCTAGATGCATGAGGAATGTCAACCTTCTCATCTATGAGGGGAATGGAGGATGTGCTACCCTCTCTCTAACTATGTGTTGATGTTTGTTGTAGCTACTTCTCATGATCTGGTCCTGTAAGTATGTGATGACTCTCCATGCTCGTACCAATCCCTAATAGCTACCTCATCATCCTCACTCAGGGGTGGCTTCTCCTCGTAATAATAATCCTCCTCATAATCCTCATCCTCCTCCTCCTCATCCTCTCCTCCATCCTAGTCCTCATAATTAGGATTGGCCTCAGACTAGTACTCCTCATCAATAATATCTGCAAAAATATTTGTTGGTCTATACCATACCTTTTCTGCTCTCTCCTCTGGCTCATCACCCTCATCTGATGCTATCTTTGCATCTCCTAGAGGAAAATACATGCGGAAAAAAGGATCTAGATGTGTATATGGCCACCACTCCTCATGCTCATTTTTGCTACCAACATCATCAACATCAAAGATTGGTGGCTGATCATGATCTGAATCATCGAAATCACTCTCCTGTACATGATCTATCATCGGCTAAATAGTGTCACCTGGCCTCCAGGCACTCTACACTAATCTTCAAATGAAGGGGCATGCCCTCGATGGTGTCTGCACCTATCCAAAATATCACATGAATCACCCATAATAGAATGGTCATACGATGTAGTCATGCCTCCCTGATAGATATCTATCCATCTGCATCCTCCATAACTATCTGGTGGGATTTGGCCACTATTGAGTGAGTAGATAGGGCCTCCATAAGAGCTCATCCTCCTCCATCTAGTCAAATATCACCATACTACCATAGTCATCACAAGGGATAGTCGAATGCGCAAGTCTATCCTGCTGCATAGTACAAGGGTATCCGATAGGCCTACTACATGTGATATGCTCAAGGCACCACACCTATAGAAGTGTACAATGGACCATACTGTCGATCTCTCAAAATATAAACCGACCAAGATCATAATACAAATGTGCTAGAATGTAGTGACCCCAATCATAGACTGTCCTATGCTCGTACATCCCCTATATTAGGTGTACCAGTCCCCTATCCAAGTGTGTCACTCATCCACCTGGATTTAGAACCAGTGCCACTGTGTGCATCATAATCCATCTAACCACAAGAGCTCATGAGTACAGCAGCATGGGAAGCTCTATATGCACTCTAACCCTCTCATCATGTACATGTCCATCCAAACAATACTGCATATCTCTCTTATTCTCTCAGAATGACTGATCCCCCTTGTAAATACACTCGCACTCCCCCAATAGGAACTCAAAGAATACGGTGTACATCCTTGAGTGTGATGGTAATTTCCTTGGTAGGAAGATGAAAGGTATAGGTATTTGCATCCCAACGCTCACATAGAGCCATCATCATGGCGTCATGGTATCTCATGGGTGGCATAAGATATGCCCAATAGATACCCATTGAATATAAATTCTCTACCTCTACCACTGATAGTGTTGGTGCATGATCTCTCAAAAATGTCAAATTTCTTCCCCCTAGCCACTGTCACGACCAGGCGGGAACCTATCAAAATTATCACAAAGTGCTCTAAATTTCATCTAATATCTTCAATTTTTCATAATTTTCATCATGCAAATGTGCTAAAGTTGCTCTAGTGTGCTTCCATAATTGCCCTAGACACTTTAGAACCCTTTTAGGACATTTTGAAAAGAAATATGGACACTTCGCAAAGAAATGAGACACTTTGCAAAGAAACAGAACACTTTGCAAACAAAAGGGACATTTTGGGAACAAATGGGACACTTTCCGAAAAAAGGGGACACTTTGCGAAGTTTTTTCCAAGAACCCTAAATTAACCTATCCATGCATAAAAATCATTAAATCATCATAAGATCACAAGGAGAACATTAGAGAATTAACTCACCTCATGATATAGATCGTTGTGTGCCACTTGTTCACAAAGATCATCTAGCCGTGAAGGTGTGTAATCCCATCTGCTCGACATGTTCTTCTCTCACTCGTTGCTTTCAAGCTAAATGAGGTAAAATGAGTAATAAGTGACAAGTTACTTTCTTCCCCTTATTTTCATCACTTTTCATCTCTTTTTACTTTTACCCATTCACATATGGTTAACATCTTTTTCAAAATTTATAATGTAGATATTCTTCACTTCAACATAATCAGTGCTAGGGTAATCCATTTTTTACGCCTTTTGATGTGTTGGAATCATGATTCCACACTCTACATCATCAATTGTCTATTGTTATGTGGCATGGTACTTGGAAATTCCCTATGATATGATGTTTCTTTTTCGATGTGGCTAGATCGCTACCTTGATTCCACCTTCGTAAAGCAAGCGGAATCAAGGGGGGCATACATCTACCCTTGAATTAGATTCCTAAGAGTTACATAAAAATATTTTTGAGAAATTAATTATTTTGTTGTAGGATGTGGTTCCTAATGTTATGGTTGTGTAGATAACTACATTAGGGGCTTTGTTCTCCCATCCTTTTGAATATGTATCCTTTTATGTAGTAAGGTACATTGTTTAGAGTCCTTTAGCTTACATATGCACGTAGAGTCATATGGTCACTAAAGTTGGGGCTAAATGTGTTGTAGAAAATTGGACCCTCTTGAGAAAAGAGAATTTCTCACATAATTAGACCCACTTTTGAGTCCCTTCACATTGTTTCCCTTGAAAATGACATTTATAGGTCCCTTAGATCTATTAATTTTGATCTAGAGGCCCATTTCACATGTGAAATCACATAGAACCTAACAAATAACATTTAATAACATCATACCCCAACAACCCACCTTCAAATGGTAGTAGTGGGACCCATTTTCCAAGGGTGGCGAATGAGTCCCCTTTGAGGGAAATTTTAAAATCAAGCAGGAATTTAATCAATTTAACTTTTGTTTCTGGTGAATGTCGGCCTCTTAGGTCTAATAAATGGAAAAATAAGGTGTTATTTCTTATGAATACACATTTTAAGTCATTTTTCAAATATTTTTCATCTCTTATGATCTCATTATCATTCTTCAAGAGCAATTCCAAAGGAAAATCATTCTACAATAAGTTTCATTAGAAAAGGTTGAAGTTTTAGGACAACAAACTAGGGTTTTTGTGGGTCTTGAATCTCACTAATCTTTCCAAGATCCAACATTGCAAAGGGTTGATGATGGATTCCTATGGTGAATCATGAAGAAATCTAGGGTGAAGAGGTGCAACTAGCCACCAAATCATGCCTAAGGACTTGGTTTCCTATTGATTCCATCTTCCATTTTCACTCTATCTTCATATTAAGGTTTTCATTGTGTTTATTTAGAATTTGTATGTCATTTAATATCCATGTTTCATGTGTTGTAAGGTTTCTAGGGTAGATATATTGCATCATTTCAATTAATATTGCATGTCTTGTTCTAGAGCAATAGAATAGGAGCCTTCTTATGTTAACCTTTCCTCATCTTTAACACATCTAGGGTTAGGGTTTATGTAGATTTTTCTCTCTTCAAGGTTTAATTACCAATATAGGGGTTTGACCAAGGAAAACCCCCCATTAGACCAACTCTTCTAAGCTATTTTGCAGGGATTTTTTGAGATCTAGAATCAAGTTTCCATCAGAATTTGCTATGTAGGTGTCAAGATACAAATCTAAGTTTTGAGTTTGTAGAAATTAGAAAGTGGAATGATTCACCATGCTTGGTGAATGAGTCCCACCTAAAGATGTAGATTTGAATTGGATGTTGTTTTAGATCCTTGACTGTTAGAAAATAGGTTATGTGTAGAAAAGTTCTGACCTGAGACTGATTCACCCAAGGTGGCGAATGGGTCGTCCAATTGTTCTCAGTCCCATAGCTTTCTAGGTGCTTATATTTTGAGAAACAAATTTTTGTTTGGTTAAAAGTTACATTTCTATTCATTATTTTAATCTTTTTGTAAACAATGTTGTGTTTTCAAATAAGGCATAAATCTTAGTCTTGCATTCATTTTCATTCATTTAGATTAATCTATTATATTTAGTTAACTCCATCTAGCATAGAAAACATCACACACATCCTAATTTGAGTGATACATTAGGATTTTTGGCGCTATCTCTCTCCTTTTAAGTGAGAAACCCTAGAAGTGCAAGAGTAGTCCATAGGGTCCCAAAAATCTATGTTTCAATAGTAGTGGATGCCAATCAAGTGACATCATCCAACACCCAACTACAAATATATAAAAATTCTTTCCCCAAGCACAACCAAGGTCCCAATACATCCAATTCTAATTTTGGGCCTAGCAATAGCAATAATCAAAATAATAACACCAATAATATCAGCTACAACAATGTACCCTATAACTATGATCGTATAGTTATGTGCATTAGCTAGGTAGAGCCCCTCATATCCATGATTTATGTTGAGGAAAAGCTTCACAATGCATTGTTACAATGTGTCACACTCGCATATCCATCCTTGGACCTTCCATGCCATCCCAGCTAGCTCCTTTGAGCTCCCAATATAACATTATTGATCATCTCAGATAGAATCCAGCTTAAATATCCATCTTGGATTTGCTTAAGTCTTCCCCCATTCAGCAAGAAATCCTCACCAAAGCTCTTTAGGATACCCATCTTCCTAATGATATAGATCCTACTCAATTCCAAGCCTTAGTAGGACATCTTTCATCCACATATCAATTGGGCTTCAGTCAAAATGATATGCCATCCATCGACTCAAACCATAATTTCCCCCTACACATCGAAGTCCTTGTAGCCCATCATAAAGTGGAAAAGGTCCTAGTAGATAATGGATCTTCCCTCAACCTTTGTATGCTAAAGTTCATAAAATAAGTAGGGTACACCCATGCTGACTTGAATAATTAGACTATCACCATCAAAGATTATGAAAATGTGGAAAGGGATTCTAAAGGAATTATCTATCTTCCCATTCAGGTTGGTCCTATTGTGTAGTACACCACATGCCATGTCCTTGATCTAGATCTCCTGTACAACCTTCTTCTTGGTCACCCATGGATCCATGCCATGCAAGTTGTTCCATCCTCTTACCATCAATTCCTAAAATTCTTGTTCAATGGGATGGAAGTAACCATACATGTAGATCCACAACCTTTTTAGTATTGTTTTGCCTTAGAAACTTCCTTCACCCACTCCCACTACTATCCTGGAGCTGAAGTCGGGGAACCTCAAGCATCATCTTCCAATCCATCCTCTAATCCATCATCCACTACATTATCCATTCCATCTATTGCATATGAATCCACAATCACTAATGTCCAAATCATAGATAAGGGCTACGAGGAGTACGAGATGTGAATAGATTTAAATGTGGAAACCATGCCACCATCTCCTCATACCTATGGCCAACCTTCTTAGTCTACACCAAAGGAAGAAGAGAAGACAATAACACTCAGCTCTAGGAACATGGGGTATAGCACTTTTTGATCCCCCCTATGCAACCTAGAAATTTGGTCTTAGGCTATGATAAGAAACAAAAAGGTCCTGCACCATCAACTAGTACCTCTAATAATGTCAACATGGATAATGATTTTCTGGATGACATTCCTAAGGAAGAGGTCATCATACTTGCATACAATGACGTTGATCTCCCTTCCTTATTTGACTACTTTTTTTTCTTTACCATTAGCCTTTCCCTTTGCCATCTCGACCTCATTAATTGGGACTTATGAGGTAGTGATCTTATCGATACCTTCCCTTTAGTGGACACTTACGTGCATCTTATGGGATTGGGGGAAGATGAACACCCTAACTGTAAAAGTAAAAAGAAGCGAAACAAAAAAGGGTCATCTAGTGAAAACCTCTCTAAGGCACTTCCTAACTCATCAAAACTCAAAATAAGGGGTATATATTATAGTGAAAACCTCGATGAGGTGCTAGAGGACGGGGATGTTCATCTTCCCCTTGTTGGAACTCAGTTTTCTAAACAATATTCTATTATGATTGAAGAGACTCAAGAAGTAAATTTGGGAATAGAAGATCCTAAAAGCACTTATGTAGCCAAATCATTGTTAGAGGAAGATCATTCCATCATTGTCAACCTATTAAAATAAGGAATCATCAACTTCACATGAACCTATTTAGACATGCCAGGATTAGATCATGCCTTGGTCATGCACCATTTGGATGTTCATCTGGGTGCCAAAATTGTTAAATAGAAGCTAAGAAAAATGCATCCCAAAGTGGTCTTACTTGTCAAGAGAGAATTGGAGAAATTGTTAGAAGTTAGGTTCATAAAGCCCATTGATTATTTTGACTAGATATCTAATATAGTTCCTATCACCAAACCAAATGGGAACATCAGAATCTATACAAATTTTTGGCATCTCAATAAAGCTTTTTCAAAGGATGATTTCCTCCTTCAAAACATTAACATGTTGGTGGATCTTACAGTAGGTCATGAGATGCTATCCCTCATGGATGGATTTTTTGGCTATAACTAAATTAGAATTGCACCAAAAGATCAACATAAAACTGCTTTCACCACCCCTTGGGGAACCTTCTTCTATAATGTCATGCCCTTCGATCTCAAAAAAGTAGGGGAAACCTACCAACATGCCATGATTGTTAGCTTTCATGACCTCATTCATATCATTATGGAATATTATGTTGATGACTTATTGGGGAAGTCCAAGAATAGAGAAGAGCATCCCATGATCCTATAGAAAGTCATTCAATGGCTAGAGCAATAAAAGCTATCTAAACCCAAAAAATTATGTGTTTGGTGTCACATCTAGAAATTTGTTGGGCTTCATAGTCTCCAAATGGGGTATTGAAGTGGATCTAGCTAAGGTCAAAGTAATAATGGATATGCCCCCACCATGTAATCTCAAGCAATTAAGGAGCATTCAAGGGAAGCTACAGTCCATCAAGTGTTTATAGCCTAGCTTGCTAACAAGTGTCAATCATTCACACATCTCCTATGCAAAGACACCACCTTCAAGTGGGATCTAACATGTCAGTAAGGCTTTGACAAGATTAAGGAGTATCTGGATCATCCACCTATCCTAATACCTCCTATTCCAGGTAAACCACTTTTATTATATATCTCAACTACATTGGTTACACTGGGGAATTGCTAGCACAACATGATAAGTTCTCCAAGGAGCATGTAATCTATTACATTAGCTGAACACTAGTGGGATATGAACTCAACTATTCCCTAATGGAAAAGGCCTACTTGGTATTGGTCTTCAGTTCAAAAAATCTTTGTAATTACATGCTCAGTCACCCCATCAAGCTTATATCAAAAGTTGATCCACTTAAGTATCTATTGTCCAAAACTTCTCTAACTAGTTGCATGGCCAAGTGGGTCATGCTACTGAACGAATTTGATATAGAGTATGTAGACTGTAAGGAAATCAAGGGATAGATAATAGCAGTTTAGTTGGCTGACACTCCTTTGGTGGATGCATATATGTTAATAGTTGAATTTCCTAATGAAGAGGTCTTTATAGTTGTAGAAACAAATAAATGGATGCTCTAATTTAATGGGTCATATACACATAATGGAGCTTGTGCAAGTGTCTTACTTGTCACTCCTCTAGGTGATTGTATCACCAAGTCATTTAGATTAGAATTTCCATGCACCAAAAACATCATAGAGTATGAAGCTCTTATCACTCATCTTAGGATCACCATCCAATGGAATATCACCTATCTATAGGTCTTTGGTGATTTCCAACTGATTATCAAATAGGTCAACAATGAGTTTCAAACAAAGGATGATAAGTTGTTACCCTATAAATGCATGGTGGGTGACTTCAAGAAGTATTTCACCTTCATCCAGTTTGAGTAGATTCCCAGAGTCTAAAACAAGGTAGCAAATGCAATGGCTACAATCGGTTCCCTCATTGACATGCCCAAAGATTGAACGGAATGTGAGTTCCTCATTGAACAACTTCTAATCCCAACATATGATGTCCCTGCTAATGAGATGGTGTGCAATATCATAGGTCTCGAATCACCCTAGTACCATGACATTTACACCTACCTCCATGATAATATCCTACCACCTGATCTTACCCAAGATCAATGCAAATCATTTATTCAATGTACTTCCCACTATACCATTATAGGAGACACACTTTATCGTCGAGGGTATGATGAAACTCTACTCAGCTATCTAAACAAATCAAAATCCCACATTGCATTAAATGAGGTACATAATGGTGTATATGGCACTAATTCTATTGGCATGGCCTTAGCAAAAAGGATTCTCAAAGCTAGTTATTATTGGCCTACTATGGAGCATGAATCTTGTGAGTTCGTGAAGAAGTGTCTACCTTTCTAGTAACATGCAGATTTAATCCATGCTCTTGCACAAGACTTAAAGCCCATCATAGCACCATGGCCTTTTTCTCTATGGGGTTTTGACTTGATCGACAAGATTTATCCTCCATCCTTTGATGGCCATACATTCATCATTACATCCACTGAATACTTTACCAAGTGGGTGGAAGCAATTCCACTCTCTCAAATCAGGGGTATTCAAATATCCAAATTCATGTTTTTCCATATTCACTACAGATATGGAATCCCTTCCACCATCATCACTAAAAATGGAAAGCCTTTCAAAAATCACTTTATGAAACACCTTTGTGATACATATCATATCTAACATCATTGGTCCATACCCTATTACCCTCAAGGTAGTGGTCAAGCTAAATCAACCAATAAAATGCTTATCCAAATCATTAAAAAGGTGGTCAATAATACTGGTCGAGATTGGCACCTCCATCTTCATCCCACCCTTTAGTCCTACTGTACATCCATCCACACTCCCACTGATGCCACCCCATACTCTCTTGTATATGGTTTCAATGCTATCTTGTCAATTGAAGTTGAGATCCCATCACTCTAAATCTCTTTGAAGAATCTCATTAGTGCTGAAGATAATTGGGTTGCATACTTAAGTCAACTTAAACTTTTGGATGAAAAATGCATCAAGGACTACAATCATCTAAAATCATATTAGCATTGTCTTAAGAGGATCTACAACAAGAAGGTTCCTCCTCATCAGTTCAACATCAGTGATTTGGTCTTGAAATAAAATCATCGCACCCAACAAGATCAAGACAAGAAAGGAAAATTTAAGGAAAATTAGTTGGGTCCCTATGTTGTCATAGCTAAATATGATTCTAGGGTATATCAGCTTGCTACACATGAGGGGAAACCCTTAGAGGAGCCTATTAATATCATGCATCTAAAGAGGTTTTATACCTAAGCCATTTGGGTTATCCTATCCTAAAAAATACCAAAAAAAATTAAAAATCATCAAAATCCAAAAAAGTCAAAAAAATTCAAAAATAGTAAAGAGAAACAATCTTTCCTATGGTGAAAACCACTCCTAGTGGCATCTTGGATATGTACGTTTGGTGAAAACTTGGAAACATGTGCCATTCATAGAGTACTTAATCATTATCTACCTTGCGTCCTAGTTACTTATGCTTCCATCCATCCTATCCCCACATCCTACCAATCCCATCCTCCCATTAGCATCTACTTATTCATCACTTGGTATATTTTTGTTGAGCATTGAACGCGTTACATCAGCTATCCGCAATCCTAAGCTTTTATCCCAAATTTGAGCTTTTTGTGGCTTGTGTGTTGGTATCATTTGTCGGCCTTGTATCCTCATCTAGGATCCTCCATCATGTTGGTCATCATTAGGTCTCATCTAGTCTTCTTTCCTTTTGTCAAACTAAATTTCCCCTATGCTTTCATGTAGGCAAGGTTGATCATTTGATCAGCCCCCAAGGCATTCGTCCATCCTATCTTTGTCATCCATTGAGGTCTCCATTTTCCTCTTTTTTCTTTTATCCATGGTCAGTCGTTGGTCTTTTATCAAACTATGAGGGCTCTTCACTTTCATGTAGGAAAGGCTAATCTTTGATTAGCCCCCGAGCCCCTAGGTCTTTAGTGTGTGTCTTTTTGTTGTTACGTGTCATCAAGTATGCCCCTATCTAGATAGTTCCTAACAAACAAAATTTGTTAGTATCTTGAGCTCCAATAAGTTTTGAGTATCTTAAGTCATGTCAATCACCTAGTCTATCCTCCATCTTTGGTCTTAATAGGATGTATCCTTCCTAATTAGACCACATCAATCCCATCCACCCTTTTGATCCTATGGAAAAGGAAATTTGAATTTTTTTGTGACTTTCGACACTTTTGGCCTTTTTTTATCATTTGAGCTTCCTCTTATACCAATTCAAGGTTGCCACGATCCATCATATCATGGTGCACTTTGACTAGTAAACATAGGGGCATATCTCACAATCCATCATATCATGGTGCACTTTGATTGGTAAACATAGGGGCATATCTTGATCTTTTGTCTATTCTTTTCTTCCTGGCTGACCCACGTAGTACCCACTAAGATCCTTGTGGTCTTGTGTTACACTGGGGTATCCTCCATGCTTTTGGTTATCCCAATACCTGCCCCAACCAAAGATCTTGTGGCTTTGGGGTGTTGAGATAATCTTCTTTTTTGTTGTGTTTATCTTATGCATGCAACACTAATCTTCCTTGGTTTCTCATACCCTGGTGTATTGTGTCTTATGCTATATCAAAAATTAGTTCTCTTAAAATGGAAAAATGGCATTGGGATTGCATTTCATTTATCATCCTATTACATTGCATTTATCCCCAATCCATCCTTTCCCTAGTCTGTGGTTAGTGATTTCGATTGTGTAAATGCTCATCTCTCATTTTTTCTTCCTATTAGGATTCCTATGGTTTTTGACAGGTGTAGTATCACACTCACCATCATTCATCTTGATATGAGATACATTTTCACACTTATCATTGTTCATTTAGATTCATCACCTCCAACATTAGCATTATCATGTTCATTTTAAGTTGTTTAGATTAATCTAGATTGGTTATTTTAAGCATCTTAAGTTCATTTCATATCATTTCATCTCATTGCATTATCATTATCATATTCATTTTAATTTGTTTAGATTAATCTAGATTGGTTATTCTAAGCATCTTACATTCAATTCATATAATTTCATCTCATTGCATTATCATTATCATATTCATTTTAAGTTGTTTAGACTAATCTAGATTGGTTATTCTGAGCATCTTAGGTTCATTCCATTCCACTATCATTTCATTGCATTATCATTTTAGGTTGTTTAGAGTTATTATTCTAAGCATATTAGTTCATCTTATTGCATACATTTCATTACATTACATTCATCACATCCATCCATAACATTATCACATATGCATACATCCTTCATTCATAATAATATGCCTAACATCATTCATTGCATCCCATAATAATATGCATAACATCATTCATTGAATCCCATTACATTTTCATGCCATAATCAAATCATAATAATATGCTTGGAAATTTTTCCAACTAAAATTACAAGCAAATTGATTGTACAATTCACAACATAGATATCCATTATATTTGTTGAATCAATCAGAATAATTTCTAAACATATCCATTATAGGAATAATTTTTTTGTCTCCACACATTTATTTCCAACTACATCACAAATTGTTATTATCATATCCACGACATATAAAATCACAAATCATTCATCACATCTTGCATCACAAAGTATTAGTCACAATGCATTTAATCCATGTCATATCACGTAAACATAAGCATAAATCATAATCATCATCGCAAACATGTGCATATCTCATGATCATCCACATACACATGAAAATAATTAACATCCATCCCATAATAATCATATAGTGTCGGCAATGTCCATGATGTATCATGTATCAAAATATATAATGTCCATCACATGTCCATCCTAATCCATAATAAAATCCATAAGAGTCCATCATGAGTCCATAATAAAACATAACATAACAATTCCATCAAGTCCATTGAAACCCATCAAATAACATCTAGGTACAAAGCTATGATCAAATACAAGGGTTACATCTCCTCAAGGAATTAAAAAAATAAAGAATAAATGAATCAATGAATGAAATAATCTCTAATCTTTGCTAAGGAGTATGTAGTCTTTGTCTATGTATACTGCTCATCCACTCTGCACTTGTCAAAACTTGTATCCTATATCTCCTCCCCTGTCTACCTTGTGTTGGCTTCATCTAATCTCTGGGTTGAGTCTGGCACTAATCCTTTGCCTTGGGGGGTATCTCGCAATAGCTAATATATGCTTGTGTATGGGTGGCCCAAAAGTGTGAAGGTGTGGGAATTTGTGGCATGGATCTAACATATGGTGAGACCCTTTGTGTTGGATCTAGGTCAACCTGATGATATGCAAACATGTAGTAACTAGCCTCTGTCTTCACATTTTCCACCTCTACTGCTTGATCCCTCATAGATTCTCTCTCAATCTAATACCTATCCTACAACCCACTAATATGCCTCCTCTCCTACTCCCATGCATCCTGGGTTAACATCATATGGTCCACATGTTCCTATAGCCACGACATCTCATGTGCTGTTGTGTCTCGCTTACCCTAGAGGGCTTGTACCTGTGCCTCTGCTTCCTCTTCCCTCTCTAACACCCCCTACATTCCCCATCGTAACCTCAACACACTCGGCCATGTCTCAAAGCTCATATCTCTCCCTCATCTCCTCTAGTCCCCTCTACAACTCTACCATATGTCTCCTCATATCATCCCTCTCTATGTGGGCCTCTTATACCCTCTATGATTCCTCATCTTCCAAGGCCCCGTAATCCCCATCTCTATCCCTCTATAGGGCTTGTAATTGGTCTACCTCCTACTATAGCCTATCCCATTCTACCTCAGACTCCCTAAGTCTGTGCTCTGTAATTCCTATCCTGGCTAGGGCTTCTATCAACAATACCACATGATCCTTAGGTGGAGGAGGCATGAAGGACACCATCGCAAGTGGATGCACCTCTGGGGCATCCTCCTCCACGTCCATGGCCTAATCTTCTCCCCCTACCTATGGCATCTCCACATCCCCATCACCTCCCCTCCTTTATCGGCTCCCTCTCCTCCTCCTCTATAGCCTAGCTATCCTCCTCTCATCATTGGATCCATATCCCAGTGCCTCAACAATCAACTATACTATAGTGATCCACCCTGGTCTCCCCTTCGCCCACCATACCAAGTAGTGTACAGTGGTGTCTGCATCTACTGGCCCTCCCCTCCATGGGTACTATGTCAGTGGGACCATGTACCACATCTTTCATGCATAATCTATTGTGATCAACTCCTCCCATAATGCAGTTGGCTCCCTGGTGATCCACTAGAAACTTTGTGGTCCCGCAAGAATATCTTATTTTATCCTGAACTATCTTGTGACCCTATTTGGTCTGTGTAGCTCTACAATGTATGAATCTCATCCAATTAGATAACAACCTAAGGATAAATAGCCCCTATGTCTCCTATCATCATCCCTCCACCCTTGAAATCATCATGCCATGCAGGGTCTCCATGTGATGTCCTCTTGCCTCAGCCCATCCAGTCTCCATCACCATCCCTCCAAATCACCCACTTCCTAAAAATGAAGCCTAAATCCATAATCTTTCCCCCACCAATATGCTATTAGTAGCATCCCATCTCTCACTCCAACAATCAAAATTTCTAGCCTAGCCACGCTAATATGCTCCCATGCCCACACCTGAAGCAATGTCACATTGGTGATGCTCTATGCTTGTCTGTAATAGACAACATGCATGTCTTGGTATAGTTGTGCTAGTATGCACACTCCCCACGCGAACTCCCCCTCTTACCTCTCCACAATGTGTCAGACAACCTTAATCACCTTGAGGTTGTAGAAGCATCCATTCCTTTCTAGAATCCAAATCTTGCTAATCAAGATGTAGAGGTGCAATGGTAGAGTTGGTACATGCAATCCCAAGTGAGCATCTAGATCTAGCTCCCTCCCCTGGATAGGAAGCTCCACCAGTCCAAACATAGCCTATAGGATCTCCTCCACTAATCAGCTGTAGGTCTAGCTGATCATGTTCCCTCGAATGGGCAATCATAGAATCCTCCAAATGTCCTCTAGCATCACCATCATCCCTCCTTTCAGGAGATGGAAGGTAGAAGTTTCTAAACTCCATCTCTGCATCAGTGTTATCAGTAGTCCCCAATGTCCTCAAATGTTGGGATACCCCAACATGCGTAGCAATTTTTGGTCATGGGCATTCATCACCCAACATGTCACCTCCAACACTGGGGAATGTCTCTCCCACGTCCTCAGTAAGTCAAAGTTCTACACCCATGTAGAACAATGTGTCATCTTTTCTAACATTTCATTCCTTTTCTCTCATTTTTTCGTCTCTGCCCCAGGTTTGGTGAATTCACCTCTGTGCAAGGCGAGTTCACCCCTTTCCCTTCCCCACACATTCACTTCTCCAACAAGTGTTCTCATCCCTTTTGTTTTCCTTTCATGAATTTTCTTGTTTTCCTAGTGAAACCACCCCTTTCTTGTTTGGGCATGAATCTGCCCATTTTTTCCTCAATGGTGAATTCGCATTCACCCTTTTTCACCAAGGGGCCATTTTGCATCTGCCCTTGCATATTTTCTTCCGTAACTAGTGAATTCACATTTTCCCTTTTAATGAAAGGGCAGATTTGCATCTACTTTTTTTCCCTTATGGTGAAACCACATTTACCTCTTCCTAGTTTCGGCGAATTCACATTCGCCTATCCTGCTACGCACCTGCCCCTATGTTGTGCAATTTCACCCTTTCTTTAGAGGAGATTTTGAAATTTCCCATCCCCCTATGCATTCACCCCTGCGGAGTGTGACTTCACCCCTTTCTTTGATGGTCCCTCTGGAAAAGCAAATTTTCCTTCTAGATGGGTGAATTCCGCCCATCCATGGTGAATCTATGCCCTAAATTTACTCGATCCCAAATTAAAAATGTGAATAAAAATTCAAATCAAAATCACAAAGCAGGATTTTGGGCCTACCTGATGCGGTACCACTCAGTAATAGTAAAACTAGTGCACCTCCTTGCGTTAGTGGATGAGCTCATCATCCATGAATTCCTCATCACCACTCTCATCAGCCATCCTCATCACTCACTTTCTCTCTCTCTTGTCTAGTCAGTTGCCAAGTATGCAAAAGGTGAATAATAATTTTTCAAATTTACTATTTATAATGTTCACTTTTTGCACCTATTTAGCCATTTAATTTTTGGGTAACTTTTACCCTTTAATTACATGATTATTAATTCATTCTCCCCCTTTTCCTTCCGTAGGCCACCATTTGCACCCCATTTGTCCATTTTCCTTAGTTCAAAAGCCATTCGTCATGGTTTTTTTGCACTCTATCACATGGTACCTTTTGTTTCTCCATATCGAGAAGTTGCATAGGGCTCCTTTTTCTTCCCCATCTACCCTCTCAAGTGGGCATAGCCTACCATTTTCCTCCATCCTTTTGTTCTATCCACTTCCTTGTGACACTAGGGCATCATCTAACATTCCCTTTTTCTATTGAGTCATCTGTGTTTTATTTTTCTTCAAAAAATTGTTATTCTAATAGTATTTTGAAAAGGGGAAAAATGTAGACACCTAAATTTGACCACCCTCATATGGTCAAATTCACTCCTTTTGTTCCTATGTCCCGCATCTTTCATCCACATTAATTAAATAATTTATTATTTGATTAATATTACCATGTAGCCTAATGTCACTAAGGTATTTCATAAAGAAATTAAATACTTTATCCCCTTTCATCTCTAAAATAAATAAATATCCCAATTTTTTTAATTTAGTCACTTTAGCCTTTATGACTTAAATCAATTTTTAATTCATTTCTTCTCTCTCCTCATGTCACATCCTCCATAATTCTTTCTAATCCATATTAACTTAATTAATCTATGATTAGGATGTGCACGACCCTAATCATCACTAAGGTCACATCCTCCATAATCCCCCACTTTCCTTTAATCTTTCATTAATATGTCTAATCACGCATTTGCACAACCTTAATCACCTGCTTAGGAAAACTTAATCCCCATGCCATTTATGGCATATGTCCTTAGTCAATATTCATTAAATGCTTTCTCCATTTGGAGAAGGCAACCCCTTCCCTATGTGAATTTTTAATTCACATTTAATCCCCCAATGCATTCTAAAGAATTTAAAATTCTTTCTCCCATCCCCTTGAGGATTTTTGAGGAATTTTTAATTCCTCACATCTCCTCTCACCCACATGTGGAAAAGGAACTCCTTTATGAGTAATTCTTTTCCAAACCCCAAGGAACTACGTAGTACGTCTAGGTCATCTCCACATCACTCCTCTCTTTCCACATCACCTACCACATGTCAAGATGTGAGGGCTTGTGGGTTCTCAACTTACCCTAGCCCTTGATCTTGTCCATGTTGGATTAATCTTGACCATTCATTCCTTTAGAGGCACTTCCCCTAAAAATGGTGGAATTTCTCCCATTTGCATCTATCTACAATCAAGAACACTTAGCAAACATGCACTTATCATCCAAGCATCCACCATTGTTGCAGCATCTTTGAGCTCTCATCTTGCATCCTTCACAATACCCACAATCTCCATTGCATTCATCATCATCTTAGCTACATTTTGCACTAGGTTTTAAGTTATTTTTCCATCAAGGAGCGCACATATCAAGCAATCAAAGGGCCAACCAATTTACCAATCTAAACAAGGTAAAATGTTTTAATTTATTTTATTTTGTTTAGATTAAACTAGGCCAATCTTGAGGTGATTGTTTTGTGTTTTTCCTTCGTTGCATTAGTTAGTTTTTGCATCTTAGATTAGGAATTTCTCCCTGCAAACACATTGTTCTTAGGTGGTTCAAGGATAAGGATGGGTTTGTTTTGAACATGTGGTTTTTGAGAAGGTGGATGAGTGATAATTTTAGGGTCAGGAGAGTACTCCAAGGGCTATCTAATGTGCATAACCTCATAAGACTTATCATTATTTTCATTATCTCATAGTGAAGAGGAGTCTAATCTTACTTCATCATCTTCATCTAAGGAATTAATATTGTCAATGTTCTTATTATCTTCCACCGTGATATCTTCCCTAGGAGGAGATTTTTTAGGAGAACTATGTACCAAATGTTCTTAACATTCAAGGATTGGTTGGTCTAAGATGACTTCACTACATGTAAGGGGGTTAGCAATGGTTGAATTGTATTTTTCATCAATGCTATTGTTGTCTTGTTCAAGAATGTTTTCTCTAGGGGAAGATATGAATTCAAGATTCCCATGACTTTCATTGATTAGATCTTCTAACATCAAAGTATCATCTTCACAACTAGGAGATACACTAGGAGAAGAACAAATGTGATTATCATGATCATCTGTGGTTTCATTCCTTTATTCCCTAATAGGATAGTTAGGGGAAGGATCATAAAGAGGGTTGTCATAGATCTTAAATTTATGATCATCCAACACCAACATATCTTCACTTATGCTTTCATCCTCTAGGACATTATCACAAGAGGGGAAGATGTTGGAGGATGAATATAGGCTAGTTGAAGTTTCAATGGTCTCTTGTTGTGTTATGTGGCCATCATGATTTTCTATGGTTATGCCCTGTTGTTCATCAATGTCTTGTCTTCCAAGAGAGGTAGAAGGAGAGAAACAACTAGGTCTCTCAAAACTCTCATTGATTGGTTCTTCTAACACCAAAATATCTTCTTCACCAATAGGAGAGATATTAGGAGAAGAATGAATATGATCATTAGGATTTTCCAAGGTTGTATTCTATTTCAATAAAACACTCTCATAGGGGGGGATAAGAAATTTTCCTTAGCATGCCTAGAAAGGTAAGGTACTAACATTGTTTGACCAAAAAAATAAAAAATAAAAATTAACCATATTATGCAATGCTTTAGAAATGTAAACAATGTGTATCCAAAGATGAAAATTACTTTTATCCAATGTATGCAAAACTTTAAGTATGCAAACAATTTATATCCAAAAATTAAAAGAACTTTTATCAAACTTATGCAAAGTTTTATGAATGTAAACATTATACATCCAAAAGTGAAAAGTACTTTTATCCATATTATGCAAAGTTTAAAAAATGTGAGCATTTTTAGATCTAATGATGCTTGCAATTGAAATGATTTCAAAAATGACTTCCCTAAATTGATGTTTTTGACCTAGATGCATAAAATAGATGTTCCTGAAACTTTCCAAACTTATAGTATATGTTACCAGGAGGCTTAGGAAGCAAAAAAATGTAGATTTAAATCTTGACAACTATAGTTTCAAACTAGATAGGGACTAAGACACTAGTAAGGGCATCTTGGTACTATTGAAGGAATTTGAAGGTTCCAAAAACTAGAATAGAATGCAATCAACTTAGATAGGGTTCTAATCCAAAAACCCATAGAGGGACTAAGATGAAAGGAAGGGATTTTTTGTCCTAGTGGAGGTTTTTTGTAGAAAAACAACAAATTCTGAGTTGTTTATAGTGTTCCCAGATTGCCTTCCTAGGGATCTGATGTTTGGAAACATAAAATTACACAAATGAATACAAGAAAAAGTAACTAGTGACAAGCAATTGGATGAAAAAGTGAATGCAATTTTTTTAATTTTAAATGTAATAATAATGTTTCTAAATGCAATTAGGATGATGAACAATACACTTTTCAATGATAGAAAATGATGCAAGCAAGAAAAAATGTAACCTATATGCACTTTTACTAATGCAAATATGAGAAACCCTAGATGCACTTTCACTAAATATGAAAAACCCTAGAATTACCTTCACTAATGCAAGATGCAATGCAAGAATGAATGCAACTTAGATCTAGGACTTTAATAAACTCCAAATTAGAAAAATGAATGCTCAACAAGTTGGGTTCACCAAAATGAATAATAGGAAAATGGGTGCTTTATGGCCTAGGTCATAGAACACCACTTTTCTCCAATTATCATTCAAAGATGTCCTAGGAGTCCCCATTGGATTGACTATCAACCTCACAAAGTGAGTCATTTCTCAATAAGGAGGACCTAGGAGGGGGTTCTATAAGCTCTTAAGGGTTCACCACCAAGAAAATTCTTGGAAAATACAAATAAACATTCACCTCATAAAATCTAGCAATACAAGCTAAATAATGAGTGTAAATGATGAAATTAAGATACACAAAGTTAGAGTATGTGTACCTATGAAGTATGGAAATGTAATGAGGATTTTGGAGATGCAAAATTGCTATCAAATAGTTCTAGGGAGGACTAATACACCCTTAATGTTGTCTTAGTCCCACTACTATTTTGCGGGGCAGATGCAAAATATTCAAATGGTGGAACAGGATCCAAAAGAATCTCCGAAAAATATAATTAAGAGTACTAAGACACCCTTACTATTGTCTTATTCCTGTTTGGATTTTCTGAAATCTTTGAATGTGATCTTGAGCTTTAAGGTTTGCACTTGTTTCTTCTCAGATCCGAGGTCCTAAAACTTCCATATCTGACCTGTAGGTGAGTTTCTGTGAAGATGACAACTTTGGCAATGCAACTTTGACAACTTTGCACTTTAAAGGATCTTCAAGTCTTCAACCTAGATCTACAAACAAAAACAAACAAGAGAGGAAAAACTTGTTGGTTGTTAGTGAATAGGGGTTTTCCTTGGTCAAACCCCTTTTAGGTGTAAGAGAGGGGCACCAACCAAGTTCAAAGCCCAAGTCACGGAGGGCCAAGAGTAGAAGGCTGCCCTAACTTACCTCAGCTTAATGGGGTATTAGGAAGTGTGAGATGAGAATGATGAGGAGTATAAATTCCTACAATCACCCTACATACCCGATAATATAGGATGGGGCTAGGTGAGCCAATTTTTTGGTTCAACACTATGCCTTAGTAAGCTCTCTAAACAAGGATTAAAGCATGGTCCCAAGACGATAGTGTGGCGCGTTGGCATCTCTCAAGTGCATTGGCATCCAAACGACTAGAAAACTAAAGATACAAATTCACACTTAGGAAAAAAAGATAAAAACCTAGCTAACTACTTACTAAAGGGCCAAAACAATGTTATTAAGTAGAAAAAATATGCTCTAATGTGATAAAGTAAAAATGCAAGAGTTAGGGTGGCAAGAATGATCTCAAAAAGAAACTTGTTTTCCAGCAAGCTCCTAAAAGCATGTTCACCTACACAAAAAGATGAGAAAAATCTTGGATGGTTGTATAGGGCCCTACCTCAGTCAGATCCATGTTTAGGTGTTTCCACCTCCATGAATAGCTAAGAAAGTGAATATGATAAAGAAAGTAATGTAATAAAGAACACTAAAACACTACAAAACAGTAAGTGTGCTTACTCAACCAAGTAATAGAGGAGAAGAGTGGGAAGCTTACCACCTCCACCAAGAGAAATCAAGGCTAATGGAGGAGAGAATGAGAGTACTCGAGCCTCTACTACAATGGTGTTGTACCACATTTTCTCTACTGAAGTGATAGAGTGAAGTAGTTGCTACTATCGAGTGTAAAAGTGCTGCTAGAAGTGCTTGAAGAGTGTGCTAAGAGATGAAGTTGAAAGCTTAGAGAATGCAAAAGAAGTTGTGAAGCATGTAGAAGGAGGTAATTTGAAGAAGAAAAGAAGAAAACAGCCATATTCAGGTAGGTCAGCTGAAGAGGGCATTACAAGTTGACTGCCAATGAGAAGTGTAACGCCTCTATAGGTTCAACTACAGGAATCTGCCAAGGATGTAAGCATGCCACATGCACATCTACACATTGTGTGGGCATCCCTTACAAAAATTCCCTCACTGACACTCAAAACAAGTGCCAAATGGAATGAAGGTAGTGGGATTAGGTGTAATTAAGCCTCTGAACTTGGTTTCTAAAGTTGGGAAAGGAAAAATGGGTATTTACATAAGGGGTGCAAATTCACTCCTATACATATTTCCCCCACTTTAGTAAGCATGAATACTGATGAGTGCTTCAATAAAGTGGATCAAAGGATGAATAAGGTTAGAAATGTATACTTGAACTGTTGAGGAAGCAAACCATGATCTGTCAAACTTGAGGGTGTAGGGAAAGTGAAGGACTTCATAGCTTCTCAAAACTATGAAGTTGAAGAAAGAAAGCATCTTACAAGCCCACGGGCCTACAAGGAGGAAACCCCAAAGATCTATCACATGAAGGAAGCCCTATGAAGTAAGCGCCTTACAAGCCTATAGACCTACAAGGAAGGTGTCCCCCAAGAACTCTCACATGGAGGATACCTGGGAAGCATCCCCCAAGTTCTCTCACATGGAGGAAGTCAGGAAAGCAACCTACAGACCTGTAGACTTGCATGGAAGGTGTCCTACAAGATCTATCGCATGAAGAAAACCCAAGGAAGTGCCCTGCAAACCTACAAACCTATAGGGAAGGTAACCCCCAAGATATCTCGCATGGAGGAAGCCTAAGAAAGCACCCTACAGGCTTGCCAACCTACAAGGGAGCCACCCCCAAGTTCTATCGCATGGAGGAAGCTCAAAGGAAGCACCCTGTAGACTCTCAGTTCTGCGAGGAGGTATCCACCAAGATCTCTCACATGGAGGAAACCTAGGAAAGTAGACTTTGTAGAGTCAAGAAGTGGCCACATAGGCAAGTAAGAGGACAGTTGCACAGATCATCAACAATTTGTAAGACTTTCAAAGGGGTCCCTTGGGAACCCGTCATGAAGAAGGGGTCCACTCAAGGGATGCATAGTTCGAAAGTAGATGTTCTCTTTCTCAAATCAATCCATCATCAAGGAATTTGAAAGGAATAATATTCCCCCACGCGAGAGGAAGGTCAAAGCTATTCCTACTTCAGAGGAAGGTTTTCAAGTCCTTTCTTTATGAACCCATGATGAAGGAAACATGTTCCATTAGGGTTCCAAGTTGAGAATGTGATTTTGAAGAAAGGTTTGTGAAGATTTTTGAGAAAAGATTCGTTGGAAACAAATACATTTTCTGAAAATCAAAATGTTGTAGAAGGAGCATTGTCACACATGAGAGGGACAACTCAAGCAAAGAGGAGAGAAAGGTAAAGAGGAAGCAAAAGAGAAAAACACAAACAAAGGGCACAGGGGTAGCCTAATATTTTAGGGTCAGAACTTCTCATAAATGTATATATATAAGTATAGTAATAGTATAAAAATGAACTATCATCAACCCCCCTACTATATTAGACCATGCGAATAATGCATGAGAAGACAAAGTAAAAATAAAATTTTGGGTCAAGATAGAAGGGAAGTCTAAATGTCCCCAATGCTTTGCATAATCCCCAATTTATCAAAAATCAAGTCACAAACATGGAAGAATGATGATACAAATAGAAGAAGATTTATGACACAAAAACCATGTCTATATCCAAGCACCAACACAGGTGACAAGGGTCATCCAGGAACACATAGCATGATCATGGGGGAACACATCACAAAACACACACACACACAAAAGATCAAGAAGGGGCCTCCTCCTAACATTGATCAACCAAGAGGTTGTTTGCTTCCCACTCTAGATCATTGTAGGGGCGAGGAGGATGAGCTTGTAGTGGTGGGATGTTAAGAGGAGGAGCATTCAAACCTCCTACAACAAGGGCTAAGGAAGAAGTCTTGGCAACACAAGGGAAGACAATTGAGAGGCGGGGTGAATCAGTTGTCATAGAAATTAAACTTATTAAACTTATTAACCTTATTCTCAAATCTGATAAATAAACATGAAAGCATAAACCATCACCACATCAAAAACACACATAACACCAAGATTTTTTACATGGAAACCCTGTTAGGGGAAAAACCACGGTGGAGGTTAGTCCACAAGATTATACCCTATAAAAAGTATAAATAAAAATAAATGGGAATGCACATGCATTTATCCACACTTCTTGGAGCTCACTGCTCAAATACAACAAGACTTATGCCCAAAGGAAGACAAACTATCTTACAGAAACATTCAGATTACATCTGCATGATTTTAAGCTGAGAAAACAACATTTGCTAATGCCTTATTACAATACCGATTAAGCACATGAACACTTCTTCACACTCTACTCACTCTTGTTCACACTTTGCTTCTGCCTTCAAATGATTAGAACATTATTTGTGTGTCTCATTCACACCATACCCTCAAATGGTAGAAACAATTTCTTATATATATCCACAAATAAGAATAATATCATCTCCATGTTAGCTTCAACAAAATAATAAAATGTGTACAAATTATCAGCCCAAAACATAAATAATTTACAATTGAATCAACCAATGTCAGCCATAACAGAGTGAAGACCCAAAACAACATCCTCGAACATGAAACTATTGGTATGTGGTGATTGATCATGCTATACTATATAGCCCATGGTATACTGTACACCCCGACCCCCTGTCCTCGTCGGGGTCCAGGGCCGAGCCGGGCCCTGGGTGGGGATTCGGGGGCGGCAGCCCCTGAAAAGTGGGGGTTTGGGGGCACAGCCCTCGAGATTTATTTTTTTTGCCATTTTTTTGTGTCGTCAGCAAAAAAGGAAAAATCTCCGAAAAGGAAAGAAAATCAACTTTGTAAAACCCTAATTCTGGAAGCTTCTAAAAGCTTGTTAAAAGGGGTTGGGATGGGGGTTACAGTATGATGAAAAATGCAATTATTCATGAGATTGTACTAGGTTTTGCACTAGATAATAAAAGTATTGGATGGCTACGGTTTGGTGGATGTAGCCCAGATTGGGTGAACCACGTTAAATTCTCTATATTATGATTTATTTTGTGTATGTTTTAGTTTCTCTATTTATTATTTAAATCTCCATTTAATTGTTAGATATCTGCCATCTCTAACCCTAACAGAAACACCTTTATAAATTATTCCTCAAAGATCCACAACACGCTACAATCACCCTATTGGTTGTGAACATGAAAAACATGAACACACAAAATAAAATCATCAATCATGAGAACAATGATTAGTGTAGACATGCAACAAGGATAGAGCACAATCTAGAAACATCCATGAGCATCATGAATAACCATATAAGCATCCACAAGAACTCAAATTACTAAAATCATGTCATCTTCTTTTAGGAACACCAACTGAAGCAATAAAACAACTATCAGAACACATATACTCATAACTTGATCAAATATTCATGTGGATCTCTGAAAGTTAACATGGATAAACTCAACAACAAACCCTTTAATCCACAACCTCTGATCATCAATATACTAAGCTATCCAACATACTGAATTTCACTGCATCACTGACAACATGCAACTTATTTTATTACAATTTTCTCAGTATCCTCGACGTATACAACTTCTAATTACCTTAAGTCCAATAGTGTTGACATCAATGATAGCCACATATCAGCAACATCCAACAATCTCCCTATTTGGCATTGATCCCCCAACACATGATGTGAAAAACACCATCAACGCAACTTTCTCTTAGCACTTTCTCCCCCTTAGGTTTTGACTCTTTTCTCCTCAACTCTTTCACATGACTCTTCTCCCCACAAGGTTTTTCACATGACTCTTCTCCCCCTTTGACATCAATGACTAAGATACATTATCTTTCTCCACACAAGCTTTGAACCACATTTCTAAATATTTGACTACTCCCCTTGAGTAGTAGCCACCACAACATCTATCTAGATCAAGATATGATTGTGAAATGCATGGACTAATGCAAGTCAATGCATCTTAGTTATGATTAGGAGGGGTAATCAGCCCTAGCTTCCCTCTAAGATACTCAAAAGTATCCTTAGACAATAGTTGGGTAAAGATATTTGCAATATGTTCCTTAGTGGGCACATACTCTAGTCTAACTTCCTTTTCACTCACCTTCTCTCTCAAAAAGTGAAACTTTATAGATATATGTTTGGTTTTTGAATCTAGCACCAGATTCTTAGAAATGTTAATTGCACTTCAATTATCACAGAATATAGCAATAGGTTCATCATACACAACTCTTCTATCTTTCAACATTTGCTTCATCCACAATACTTGAGTACAATTGTTAGCAGCAATAATGTATTTTGCAACTATAGTAGATAAATAAATGACATTCTACTTCTTACTTAACCATTAAATCAACTTCTTTCCAAAGCAAAATGCACCACCACTAGTACTTTTTGTGTCATTCACATCTCCTACCCAATCAACATTAGTAAAAGCACTCAAAGTAAGGTCATCATCTTTAGGATACCATAGGCCAAAATCAACTTTCCCCTTCAAGTATCTAAAAATCCTCTTCACAGCAATCACATGAGATTCCTTATGATCAACTTGAAATCTTACAACAATGCATACAACATTCATGATATTAAGTCTAGTTTGAGTCAAATAGAGCAATCCACCAATCATTGATCTGTATCTATTCTGATTTTCCTTAGGAGAATCATCATCTTGTGTCAACTTACATCTAGTCACCATATGTGTACCAACTAGCTTTGAATCTTCCATACCAAACTTCTTTAGAAATTCTTTCACATACTTGGACTGAGATGTAAAGATCCCTTTATCTAGCTGAGTAATTTACAATCCCAAAAATAATTTCATCTCTCCAATCATAGATATCTCAAACTCACTCTATATCTCATCAGCAAACTTCATGCACAAACTATCATCTCCTCTAAAAATGATATCATCAACAAAGACTTCAACAATCAAATATTTATCATGATCAATCTTGAAATATAAATTACTATCAACAATACCTTTATTAAATCTAAGCTTCAAAAAATACTTATCCAATCTGGCATACCATGCTCTTGTGGCTTGCTTGATTCCATACAATTCTTTCTTCAATCGACAAACCATATCTCCCCGATCAATTAATTGAAATCCATAAGGTTGCTCAACATACACTTCTTCCAATTCACTATTTAGAAATGCTGACTTGACATCCATCTAATAAACCTTGAAGCTTTTGTAAGTAGCATAAGCAAGAAATAGCCTCACAACTTCAATCCTAGCAATAGGAGCAAAATTTTCTTCAAATTCAATTCCTTCCATCTGAGAATATCCTTTACACACCAATCTTGCTTTTTTTCTAACAACTTCACCTTACTCATTCAGTTTGTTCCAAAAGACCCATTTAGTTCCAATTGCATTTTTGTCCTTAGGTCTAGGAACAAGAATCCATGTATCATTCTTCTCAATCTATAGTAGTTCCTCTTTCATTTCTTCCACCCAATGTTCATCTTTGCATGCTTTATTGACACTATTAGGATCAATTTTTGAAATAAAAAAATATTCTTCTACAATTCTTCTCCTAGTTTGAACACCTTTGTTCTTGTCACCAATAATCTGATCTTCTGAATGATTTAGTCTTACATACCTCAAAGTCTTAAGATTTTCTTGAACTTCAGGCTCTTGTGATTTCACTTCTGCACTTTCACTAGTTCCTTCCTCTTCATTTTCCTAATTCACTAGAATGATTTGAACTTGATTTGAAGTTTGAAATTTTTTTCCTTTATCTAAATTGTCATTATGATCATCTAAATCATATTCATAGGTTCTGGATGGTCTAACTATTTTTTCATCAACCTTGACATTATCACTTTCAACTACTTTCCTCAATCTCTTATTGTAGCACCGATAGGCCTTCCTTTAAGTAGAATAACCAAGAAAGATTCCTTCATCACTCCTAGCATAAAACTTTCCTATATCTTCATCTCTTTTGATAAAGCATTTACTTCCAAAGATTTTGAAGTATCTAATAGTAGGCTTATGACCATACCATAGCTCATAAGGAGTCTTACTAGTATCACCTTTGACTTGTACCCAGTTGAGAGTGTAAACAACAGTACTCACAACTTCTCTCTAGTAGATATGAGGAACATTTCCTTCCAGTGTCATTGTCCTAGCAGCTTCTTGAATTTTCCTATTCATCCTTTCCACAACTCCATTTTACTTAGGGTTCCATGGGGCAAATAATTGTCTCTTTATCCCATGCTCTTCACAAAAAGAATTAAACTCACTGGTAGTGAATTCACCACCACTATATGATCTCAAACATTTAATCTTTAGACTTGTCTCTGTCTCAACCATAGCCTTAAAAATCTTGAATATCTCCAAAGCTTCAACTTTTTCCCTTAAGAAAGTAACCCATATCATTCTAGAATAATCATCAATGAGTAACATGAAATACTTGTAACCTTGTAAACTTTTGATTCTAGAAGGACCACACAAATCAGTATGCACAAGCTCCAACACTTCATTTGAACAATATTGTTTGCTCTGAAATGAAACTCTAGTTTACTTCCCTAACTAACACTCCTTGCAAATGTTCTTAGTAGGTTTTATCAACTTAGGAATATCTCTCACAGCCTGAGTAGAACTTATCTTGATAATATTGTCAAAGTTTACATGACACATTCTCCTATGCCACAACCAACTTTCATCAACTTAATCAATCAGACAACTTTTACTAGCAACATTCAGGTGAAAGATACTACCTTTTGTTTTTGTACCTGATGCAATCACATTTCTAGAACTTCCCAATATTCTACACATTCCATTCTTGAATTCAAGAGTGTATCCTTTTTCAACCTTCTTTCCAACACTTAAGATATAGGACATTTTCAATGTTATGCTTACCATAAAGAGAAATGGATCCTTTACCATAGATTACACCAGCTTTGTCATCACCACATCTTACAATACCGCCATCATACTTTTCCAAGCTCACAAATTTACTTTTATCACCTCTCATGTGATGAGAGCATCCACTGTCAATCACCCATTCATCTTTTTCTTCAATTCTAGTTGCTAGATATTTCTCCACATTTGTGCAACTAGTAGATTCAGTAGGCACCAGATCATTTTCCTTGATAGCAATAAATAACCATTCATCCTCACTTACATTCCCTTTATCAGATTCATCATTTGTCACACCTTCATTAGCAACATTTAGTAACACTTTCTTTGAAATCTAGGCTTGTTAGGTCTTGGCTTAGGAACTCTTTCCATACACCTTGATGCAAAATGACCTATCTTATTGCAAGAAAAACATTTAATATGAAATTTCCCTTTATACTTACCTTCTCCTTTGGCTTTTCTCTTGACAATACGTGCTCAAGATCGTCTATTTTTCTCTCTTATTCTTCAATCTCTCTCATTTCCTCATACTTGAATATTTTTCTAGAGGAACTTTCTCCCATATCATATCTCTGCTTATCCTTTCTAGAGATAGTAGCCTTGAATGTAGATTCTATCTTAGGAAGAGCATCACCAAATTCACTTAACTCAAAAGCAATAAGCTTACCAATCAACATATCTCTGGTTACTTTTGTCACGGTCTAGATCTCCTCAATAGTTGTATCTTTGGCTTTTTATACAATAGGCAAGGATTTGGGAACTTTAGCAATAATCTTTGATTCTTCCAATGTTCCACCAACACATCTGATACTACACAAAAGTTCATTCACTCTCTGCATAAAAGAAGTAATGTTCTCATCATCACACATTGTCAACATTTCATATTTCCCTTTCAGACTTTGTAGCTTAACAATCTTCACATGAGCATCACCTTCATACAAAGTTTCCAACTTTTTCTAGATCTCATAGGCAATCTTCAAATCCATAACATTTTTCATTTCAGAATTAGTCAAAGCACTCAACAATGCTTCCTTAGCCCTAATATTGTACTCGACATCCTTAATCTCAATAGTAGTAGAAGGACCATTTTGTGGGATGATATATCTAATCTTTGTAATGTTCCAGTAGGGTTCACCAATGCATCTTAGATGACACTCCATTTGAGTCTTCCACAAAGAATAATTAGTTCCATCAAATCTTAGACTATCCTTCTCATATGTCACCATCTCGAATCACCTCAAGCTATTAAACTTCTTCCAAGGAACCTGCTATGATACCAATTATTGGCAACACAAGGGAAAACAACTGAGAGGGGGGGTGAATCAGTTGTCATAGAAATAAAACTTATTAAACTTATTAACCTTATTCTCATATCTTATAAATAAGCATGAAAGTATAAACCATCGCCACATCAGAAACACACATCACACTAATATTTTTTACGTTGAAAACCTATTAGGGGAAAAACCATGATGGAGGTTAGTCCACAAGATTATACCCTATTAAAAGTATAAAGAAAAATAAATGGGAATGCACATGCATTTAGGCACACTGCCTAGAGCTCATTGCTGAAATACAACAAGGCTTACTACCCAAAGGAAGACACACTGTCTTACATAAACATTTAGATTAGATCCGTAGGATTTTGAACTGAGAAAACATCTGCTAATGCCTAGTTATAGTTCCAGTTAAGCACATGAACACTTCTTCACACTTTTCTCACTCTCCTTCACACTTTATTGATGCCTTTGAATGATTAGAACATTATTCACACATCTCATTCACACCATGTCTTGAAATGGTAGAAACAATCACTTATATATATCCGCAACTAAGAATAATATCATCTCCATGTCAACTTCAAAAAAATAATAAAATGTGTACAAAATTTTGGCCCAAAACATAAATAATTTGCAAGGTGAATCAACCAATGTGAGCCACAACATAGTGAGGACCCAAACAACATCCTCAAGCATGAAACACCTTCAAAAATTATTCCTCAAAGATCCATAACATTCTGCAATCACCCTGTCGGCCATGAACATGAAAAACATGAAAACGCAAAACAAAATCATCAATCGTGAGCACAACGATCAATGAGAACATTCAACAAGGATAGAGCACAATCTAGAAACATCCATGAGCATCATGATCACCATAGAATAATTTGCAACAATTCAAATTACTAGAATTGCATCATCTTCTTTTAGGAACACCAACTGAAGCAACAAAACAACTCTTAGAACACATATACTCATAACTTGATCAAACCTTCATGCGGATCTTAGAAACTTAACGTGGCTAAACTTGACAACAAACCCTTTAATCCACAACCTCTAATCATCAATATACTGAGCTAGCCAACATACTGAACTTCACTACATCACTGACAACCTACAACTTATTTTATTACAATTTTCTCAATATCCTTGACATATGTAGCTTTCAATGACAACCACATATCAACATCCAACACGAAGGCCCTGTAAGGTCTTCCTTGTCAAGCTCTTGTTGAGCTAGGGTTAGCGATTTCATGAAGATCGCTGACAAGGCCATAAATTCATCCATAGAGTCAAAAATGAACCTTATAGGAGTGTCATGTCTAACTTTAGTGGATGGGATAGGCTATCCCTAAAATTCACAACTAGGCTCACCGAATGACTCATTAGTGGTGACGAACTCAAGGGAAGTCAAGATTGGTTTTGTCACTAGGAGAGAATAGTTCAGCACGAGACCACCTTGTGAAGAAGGTGGGATCCTCTTATGTCCTTCATTGCTAGAAGGACCACACTCCACCTTTTGCTTCACCAGAGGAGATGAACTCCCCACAAGAGGAGGAAAGAATTGAAGTGGATACAACCAAGGTATTAGTGATATCCATGGGATTTGGGAAAGGTTGGATATCCAGAATGGATATCAGGAAAGGTGGCTCCAGCGAAGGAGCAATGAACACCTATACCACCTTGGGGTTAGGCGCATTTGCACTCATAGCAGAAGTCAGAAACAATGTAAAACTAGACTGAAGAGAAGCAGAAGGAAGGGGAGAGGAAGACACTATAAGAGGCACTGAAGCAGGGGTGGTTGTCTCTTCTTCCTTCCTTTTTGTGGTGGCCTACTCAACTAGAAGAGACTTTTTGTGGTGCTTATGCTCACATGCAAGGTAGTTTCTATGACTCTTTGAGTTGGATATCAAAGGTTGTGAAGGAATAAAAAGCTCTGGCTCGACCATGGGGATGTCCACTATGTCTATCTTCACCAGAGGAATGGATTCCTATACGAGAGGAGGAATAGGTTGAGAAGCAATGGGGGGAGTCAGCTGAAGTTCCTCAGTAGCAGTCCTCTTCTCATTCACTGCTTTAGGAGTTGGAGCGATAGGACATCGTGGATCAAATTCCTTTTGGGAACCTTTCTTTCTACCATATAAATAATACCATGGTCTGGGTTATTCATTAGGGAGGTCTGAGATCCTAAGCTTGGGCCTATGCCAAGGAGGTATCATTAGACTCAGCAGATAGCCGCCAAACTGACTCATCCAATACTCCTCCCAAGAAAGGGAAGAGGACAAGATAGTCTAGGAAAAGACAACCTTCTCTTTTCATTTATAAGAAGGAGAGGGAGCCGAGGTGGAATTATCCTCTCCCTTCTAGGAAGAGGGGGTGGTCAGCGTAGGCTTCTCCTTCCCCTCTCAGGAAGAGGAGGCGACCGAATTCTATATAATAGGAAGGGTCAGTTTCAGTTGTCCCTTGCCCCCAGTCTTATACTTTACATAATTCTTGTAAAGTAGGTTTGTTCTCAGAGGAAGCAGATTAATTGGGGTGGACCAAAAGTGATCCAACAGATATCCTCCATGGGACACCAAGGGCTGGTATCTAGTGTCATGCACTACATGCACTACACCTTAGTGGGAAAATTTTAAACATTTGTGAACAATGGAGGTGATTCCATTCATGGAAGCTAGCCAGGGTATGCCTAGGTTCAACCTGAATAAATCTAACTCCAGAATATCAAAAACTATCTCAATAGTCCTAGGTCCAACTAGGAAGGCCAAAGTTATCGAGCCATATGGTTTGAGGCACATACCATCGTGTGTACAAATGGTTGACTTCATTTCTTCATATTTTCTCTATGTAGTGAGTTAAGCCACAACATCTCTTCTATGATAACATTCACTCAGCTCATGGGGTCTAGTAGGACCCCTATCACAATGTTACCATTAAGGCGAGCGAGAATGTAGAGAGGAAAGGGCTTGATTTTTAAGGGAAAATATTGCAACATGAATGTTATGTCCAGTGAATCAATGGCAGGTAGAGCAGTGAAAGTCACCATGACCCTGTTAACATAGGCCTTGGGTTGAGTAATAGAATCAGTGGGATCGATAATCATGTTAGCATAATGTGATAGAAATGGGTCTGTGTATATCTGGAATTCACTATTAGCTTTCACCACTAATTTGTTAGCATTTTGTTTACTTCCATCGAGACAAATGGTATTGTCTTTGATGTGGTCTTGTATCTCATGATTCAATCGCATACAGTGTTTGGTATCATGTCCATTAGCTCGATGGTACTGACTATAAGTTCTCCCATCATACCAATTAGGGTAAGGCTCCTTAAGAGGCTTAGGACTTGGCAAGGTTACGATCTTATCCTTCAACAACTTCTATAAGATAGAAGAATACTATTTTAATAACTTTGTGAACTTTTAGTTACATCTGAGGTCATTATCATTAGCAACAACTACTATATTCATAGCAGCCTTATCTTTCCCAAAGATTGATATGATAGACTTTCCCTTAGAACGAGAGTGTGAGGAGGATCCCTCAAACTAAATAATTGTTTGTTGGTACTCTCGTAAGGCTATACACAAATGCACGAAAGAAGGGTACTTCATAAGGGTGAACTTCTCTTGCCAAGACCTTTGTAAGTTCCCTATGAACACCTTTTGTAGATCAGAATCGGGTAGCTAATATGATATTTATGAAAGGAGTGCTTGATAGTGCGCTATGAAATTAGTGATTTTTTCGTTGTCTCCTTGTTTACATTGGATGAGATCTAAAAAGGTCATCTTCAGCTTGATATTAGCTTGAAAATGTCTAAGGAATTGATTTACAAGTTTTTCAAATGATAAAATGGAATTTCCAGGCAAGGAATAGTACCACTCGAGTGTTGCATCCTTGAGTGATCCGGGAAACAATTTTTCCATTAATGCAACGTGGTGGAAGAAATCTGTGCATAAGGCATTAAAGGAAAATACATGTGTTTATGGATCCCCTTTACCACCATATTTTTCAAATTTAGGGATCTTCATTTCTTTTGGGAAGGGAGTGTTTAGTATTGCAATTGGCAATGAGTTATGTTGCAAGAAGGGTTGAAAGATAGGTTAGGCAGAGGCTTGGGAGAGACTCGCCAACTAGCTCTGCATCTTACCCATATTCTAAAGAAGGGTGTTTAGAATAGGGTCATTAGAAGATAGAGGGCTAGAGGAACCTCCTCTAGAATAGCTACTAGAGCCACCACTAGAACACCATTCTGACCACCACCAGAACCACCACTAGAGCCACCGCCACCAATGGGGCCTCAGCCAGAGCTGCCACCACTTCTGAAGCCACATCCATGACCTCCGCTGAAACCACATCCACTAGTACCACCTCTGCTACCAAATCCACCACCATTTCCAAAGCCTGCAACACTCATCCTGCCAAAACCTCCACCACTAGAGGTGAAAGGACGGGTGAAGCTGAAGCCCAAGGGGATCTTGTTTACTTTAATAGTTTTGGGTTTTTTAGAGACAGAAGGGATGCTAATAAAAGGGACTACATCAGCCATATAGATAGATTTGGGAGGCATCGATACTCCTAATTATCCTTCATAATCTTTAAAAGTGGCTCCTCGCATAATGTTAGGAGTGTTCGAAGGAGCACATGCTTCTATTAGACTAGTAAGACTAGCTAGGAGTTCTAAGCCCATTTGATCTTTTCCAATCATGTACTTTAATTCACTGATGAGTTGAGTGGCCCTATCCATCTTTGGATTCCTTTCCAATTGATTTTATAAGGCACCCAAGGGTGATCCAACAATAGTGGTTTACAATTTTTGGCCAAACTAGACAATAAAATTATTATTTTTAACTAAATCTTCACATTCGAGCACCTATAGCAGATAAACCATGAGGAATTTGAAGATGATGCAAACTAGAGTCTCTCCACATTTTTTCTGTAGATTCTAAAAATATTTTTTTCAAAATTTTTGGAATCAGATTGCATTTCTTTTTCCATCTCCCACAAAAACTAGCTTTTTTTCAAAAAACAACATTTTTAAAAAGTGACACACACCATATAACGCATAAATTTTTTTCCTTGAAGCAAAATATTCTAATTCTTTTGAATTTAGATTTTTAACTCTAATATCTAGTGCTTCCACTTGGTTAGATTATTTTTTATTGAATATTTTTCATTTAATCAAGTTTCAAAGTCAAGCCAATTACAATTCAAACATAGTGCGACCATATAACATGTAACTTTTATTATATGTATCAAAAAAAAAAAATGTTGGATGAAGGACTCCAATATCTAGTGCACTCATATTTTTCAAAAACAATAAAATAATAATTTTCTATTTTTTCACATGTGTAGAACACAAAGCTTCATTTTTGGTGAAAACCCTATATTTAATAAAACTTAAAAACAAATAGATAATAAAACCAAAACATACTAAAATTATATTCGTTTGATAGCTCGTTTTGAGGGCTACCGATACCAGTTGGTTTTGTGAAGTCTCCTCCATTTTCATTCTCAAATCAATCTTCGAAGTGCAAAATTTTGGACAATCTTGGTGCTTGGGAGGGTGAAGGTGAAAAAAGGGTGGTTTGATCGAATCACTATTCGGTCAAACCAAAAAAAAGTTCGGTTGAACATAGGTTCGACTGAACACAAGTTCAACTTAACCAATTTGAAATATAATAAAAAAAATGTAATTCAGGGGGGTTCAGTTGAACCTAGAAAATAGGTTCGATCAAACCCCCTGACATGAATCCATTTTACCATTTGTTTTTTTGTTTTCCCGTTTGTTTTCCCATTTTTTAATAGTTGTATTTTATAATATATAATATTAATATAAATCTAAATTATATTCTTTTTATATTATAATATATAATATACTTATTATTACAATATATAATAATAATATTATACTAATAATATATAATTATTATAATATATAATTATTATTATTATAATATTTAAAGTATATATATTAGAAACGACTGAAAAGCATTTTGGGATGAGTTTTGGATTAGGTAGTTTAGTTGAGGGCAAGAACAATTCAAACAAAAGGTTTTTCTTTGAGATCTCATCTAACAATATTGGAATGGCACAACCTTGTTTTGTTGCCCCTCAGCCAAGGTCTAATATGAACATGAACATCTACAGCTCCGCACCCAAGCTCTCCTTGACGCTGGTAGGTGTTCTCTTCAATCGGAAATCATAAAAACATGGGTATTGATGTGGAAATGTGTATTAATTTGATTTTCATAGGGGAATTTTGTTTGTTTATAGATATAAGTAAGTATATATTTATGATGGGCATTGTTAGATAGACAAGTAGCTTGGAAGGAAAAGGAGACATGTTTGGCAACAGTGGTGGAGAGTCTTAGCTTGGGATCTACAAAGAGATGAAGATTATGAGAGCAGGTCTAACAGTGACAACATGGAAGGGAATGGATCTAGTGATGATCAGGAAGATAAACATCCCAAAAAGAAGCACTATCACATGCATACTTTTCATCAAATTCAAAAATCTCATATGCACCAACTGTGGAGGACCTGCTGTTATTACAAAAGTCAGTCTTTAAGAGCAGAAACTACATATTGAGAATATTCAGTTGAAAGATGAGGTATGTTTGCATAGCCTAACTAATTTAATGATGCATATTCCATATTTTTGTATTCTCAAATGTAAATTGTGGTTAAAATGATTATGATTCACTATTCTTATGTTTTTTTAAATTCCTGCATGGAATTTTTCAGTAGGAGAGAATGGTAGCTATGGATAGAAAATTTTACAAAAGGCCCATATCATTGACTTGAGAGAGAGGGAGCATGGGGGTTTAAGGGTTTAGGG
>VDFB02270651.1:484348461-484427837 GCA_007258455.2 Sequoia sempervirens | reverse complement strand
TAAATTTATTTAATTTTATTTATTGCATTTTGATTTTTTTATTTTTATACTATGGAAGATTTAATTAAATATTTTGAAATATTTAATTATGATGTGACTTTAGAAGAATATGAAATATTTAGAAGTTTTAATTAAATATTTTTGGAATATTTAATTATAAATAGATTTTTGAAGAATTTTGAAATGATTTTAAGAATGAATATTTAAATTGAATTAGAGGAAATAATTAAATATTTTGTAATATTTAATTGTAAATGATATTTAGAAGAAAAATAATATTTTAATCTTTATTTGAATAAGATATTCAAACGAAGATTATTGATAATTAATATAAATAAATCGTAATGTTTATTTAATTAATTAAGAAATGAATATGAAAAGATGATTAAATATTATTATTTATTTAATCAAAATATGGAAGAAATATAAATAAATTATTTAAATTTATTTATACGCAGATAGAATTCGAAGATTTTAATTAAATATTAAAAATATTTAATTAATTACCAGACAATGTGATGTGACCATTTTAAGGTGTATACAGTAAGTTTGCAACCAGTAACTATTGGAGTGCTAACTGGATGGTATTCATCCATCTAAAATTTCTTAAGCATCTCTCTAGCATATTTGGATTGAGAAAGAAATATTCCATTCTCACATTGCGAGATTTGAAGACCCAGAAAGAAGTTTAATTCTCCTAACATTGACATTTCAAACTCAGATTCCATTATCTAAGAGAATTTTTTACTCAAAGTGACATTATTGCAGCCAAAGATAGTATCATCAATGTAAATTTCAACAACTAAAATATCAGAACCTTCAGTTTTAACATAAGGATTACTGTCTACACCACCTCTAACAAAGCCATTAGAAATTAAGTGACTATCCAACCTAGAATACCAAGCTCTAGGTGCTTGTTTTAAGCCATAGAGAGCCTTTTTCAACCTGTAAACATGGTTAGGATTTTCTTTGCATATAAATCCTTCAAGCTGTTCAACATAGACCTCTTCATCTAAATAGCCATTCAAAAAAGTAGTTTTGACATCCATTTGATAAATAGTAAAGTTTTTGTAAACATAATAAGCCAAGAATATTCTGATAGATTCTAGTCTAGCAACAAGTGCAAAAGTTTCACCAAAATCAATACCTTCTTGTTGAGCATAGCCTTTGTAGAAAAATCTTGCTTTGTGCAAATAACATTACCATTTTCATTAACCTTGTTTCTGTATATCCATTTGCCTCCAATGACATTCTTGTCATCTGGTCTTGGGACTAACTCGCAAGTCTTATTTTTCTCAATCTGATCAATTTCTTCCTGCATAGCATTAAGCCAACATGAGTCTGTGAGAGCTTCATTAAAAAATTTAGGCTCAAATTGAGTAACTAGATAGAAAGCAATTTGTGCCTTTTCATCAGATTTTGTAGCCTTTCTTCTAGTTTGAACTCCTACATTTTTATCCCCAATAATCTGATCTTTGGGGTGGTATATAGCTAGAGTTTTCGAAGGAGCATTTGATGCAACCTTTTTAGGACTGGCATTTTCATTTTTAGGGCTTGTTGATTCAGGAATAGACTTTGTTGTTCTAGCTCCTTCATAAATTATTTCAAATTCAAGTTCTTCTTCCTCATTATTTTGCAAAGATTTAGCATTCAAATGTGGTCTTTCATCAAATTTTACATTAACAACTTCAACAATCTTATTAGGCCTTTTGTTGAGACATTTATAAGCTTTGTTGTGAGTTGAGTATCCCAAAAAGATACCCTCATCACTTTTGGATTGAAAACTTCCAAGATTATCATCATCCTTTTTGATAAAACACTTCCAAAAATTTTAAAGTATTTGACAGAAGCAGTTTTTCCATACCACAGTTCATAAGGAGTGTGTTTAGATTTCAACCTAAGGTACACTCTATTCAAAATGTATACAGTTGTATGAAAAACTTCTTTCCAATACATATCAGACAACTTAGCTTCATCTAGCATGGTTCTAGCCATTTCTTTTACAGTTCTATTTTTACGTTCAACTACCCCATTTTGTTGAGGTGTTTTAGTTGTAGCATGTTGCCTTTTAATACTGTGTCATTCACAGTAATCAATAAACTCTTGAGAGGTGAACTCACCTCCTTTGTCTGATTGAAGGCATTTGAGTTTCAGATTAGATTCCTTTTCAACCATTTTATGAAAGATTTTAAACCTTTCAAAGGCTTCTGATTTGTGCTTAAGAAATGTGACCCAAACCATTCTAGTATAATCATCTACAAAAAGCATAAATTATTTTTCACCATTAATAGACCTTGTTCTAGTTGGTCCATAAATCAGTATGCACAAGCTATAAGGGTTTTGAAGAAGAATGTTCTTTTATCTTGAAGCTAATTTTAGTTTGTTTACCACTTAAGCATTCTTTGCACACAAAATTTTCTGGCTTGTTAAGAATTGGTAAACCTCTAACATTCTGATTCTTACTGATTCTAACCAGATTTTCAAAGTTTATGTGTCCTAATCTTTTATTCCATAACTAGCTCTCTTCAATTTGGCCCATTAGACACATACCTTGATTATTTTCATTGCAAGATGAGTCAAGGAGATTGTACACATTTCCTTTTGTCCTCCTTCCAACTGCAACAGCCTTTCCAAGCTTGTTCTTAATCTCACATCCCTACGAATGAAAAAGAAAATGATAACCACTATCACATATTTGACTAACACTTAGAATATTGTGCTTGAGACCTTCCACATAGTACACATTATAGATAGGAGTGTCTTCATTCAGAAGAAGTGAACCTCTACCTTTAATTTGAATACCAGAATTATCACCAAACTTGACATATCCACCTACATAATCTTAAAGATTTATAAACTTGTCCTTATCACCAGTCATATGGTTAGAACATCCACTATCCAGGACCCATAAGTCATTTTTCTTGGAATGAAAAGTAGTTTGAACCAACATGGTTTGCTCAAAGTTGTTGATAGCCTTAGGTTTCCAAACCTTTTTAATTTTTTGTTGTTTCAATTGCAGATTAGTTCTGCACTGTTTAACAGAATGTCCCAGAGTATTGCATTTAAAACATCTGGTCTGTCTAACAAAACCATAGTGTTACCTAAGACCAAACCTGGGTATTCTAGAATTCATAAGCCTACAAGTGCTCACCTTATGAACAAATTTGTTGTAGAAAAAGCAATAACCATAGAAAAAAGAATTGTCTTTGTATGAAGGTCTATTACCTCTAAAAAACTTAGCATGATCCTTCCCAGATTCTGAGTGATTTGAATCTGAGCCTTTGACTTTAGTAGAGGGGTTTTGTTTTGCTTTGTCAGTTGAGCATTCACCCTTTTCAAAACCAACACCATATTTATCTTTAAACACCTTTTGTTTGCTGAGCATCTCATTTAGTTTTAGAGTGCTTTCATATTTTTCAATTTCCTTCCTAAGAAGGACTACTTCTTGTTCCAGTTTTTGAATTTCATGATCTTTGCAGCTTACAGTCTCTCTAAGATAGACTTCAGCTCTTTTAGCTTCTTCAAGCTGAGTTTTCAGAGAGATCAATTCTTGATCTGGTTTATGTTCTTGAGTAAGAACTTATTTTTTGAGTTTTCTAACCTCTTGAAGAGCACATTTCAGCTGACTTTCAAGATCTACTTCACCTTCTTCAATGTCAATGGTGTTAGAATCATTTTGCTAAGTAATTTTAGCCATGAACAAAGTTTCAACTTCATCAGCTAATGAGTCTTCAAACTCAATATCAGATTCATCCTTACTAAACAGACTTTTCTTCTTTTTAAAATTGAAGTTTCATTTAGGTTTGAAAGCCTTCTTCTTAGGTTGTATTTCAATTGTCTCATTATCATAGATTTGATCATCATAGGGACACTTTGCAGCAAAGTGACCTATTTTTCCACAGTTAAAACCTTTAAAGGGAAGTTTTCCCTTATATTTTCCTGATCCCTTTTCAAATCTTCTAACAAAATGAGATTCTTTAGAATCAGACAACTCTGATTCACTGACATCGACTTTTTCTTTCTTTTCAAAGTTAAAGGTAGTTTCTTTTCCTGTTGAATTGTTTTTGCTAGTTCTCATTTCATAGGTAGTAAGTATTCCTTGCAAGCTGTCTAAGGTAAGCTTATCAAAGTGTTTCTTTTCTTCTAGGGCTGAAACCTTAGATTCAAATTTAGATGGTAAGGACCTAACAACTTTTGTGACCACATCAAATTCATTAACCTCTTGACCTAGACCTTTCATTCCATTGACAACTTCATCAACTCTTAGGAAATATTCAGCCACTTTCTCATCATCCTTCATTTTCAACTCCTCAAACTAATGTTTGAGAGTAATGATTTTTGATAGTTTGACTTTCTCATTCCCTTGATATATAGTTTCAAGTTTTTCCCAGATTCCATGAGCAGATTTGCAATGCATGACTTTAATGAACACATCTTTAGTTAATCCACACAAGATGGCATGCTTAGCTCTGTAATTTGTTTCATACTTCTTTTTCTCAGCAACATCAGTGGGAATAGTGGCTGGTACATTGTAATCTTCTAAAAAAATGCTCCTAACATCAACATCAAAAGAAACAAGAAAAGCTTCCATTCTTATTCTCCATAACACATAATCTATTCTATCAAATAATAGAGCTCTGGTTACAGATGCACTGTCATGAGAATGTGCCATTAAAAACAAACTCCAAGACAAAGATCAATCCAAGGTAATTAAACCAATCAGAGGACCCTATGCTCTGATACCAATTGTTGGAGTTAAAATAACACTGAGAGGGGGGGTGAATTAGTGTCTTAACAGATTTGACCAATTTTTCAAAAACTTCAAAACATATCATAGATTTGTTCTCAATATTATTCTGATTAATGCATCCATGAGTTTAATGTAATCATTCATAAATAGAATTGAGAAAAGTAATAACTCAATAGTGAACAAAAACAACAACATAGTAAAACAGAGAGAACACAGAAGAACAAAGAGGCACAATATTTTGTAGAGTGGAAAACCCTCCTGGGGTATAAAAACCACTCCCTAAATGCCTTCCTAGCTTAATCTTATAATCAACTATTCACAATGCCTTATAGGCTAATTTTTGAGCACACACTCAAGGAGCACCAACCCCTCATTTAGAGATATCTATCTCAAGGAGTACCAACCCTTCAAATTATGCTTTGAACAATAATAATGATTCAAAGGGTTTCTCTATTTTCAGTTAAGCACATATCTCTCTGTTTTCTCATCTACAGAATACCTTAAAGTTTCAATTATTGAATCCATAAAATACCTCATAGAGAAGAAACTCACAATCTCTACATCTTATTATACATATTTTATTCCAGAGTTTTATCCATATATTTTTATATAGCCAAGGAATGATAATCTCATAATTACATCAACAGTCTAGCAGAAAACTAAGTTTTTTGATTCTATATATACATCTTGATTTATATGCCAGATAGGTAACTGTCTGCAGGAGTAACGACAGAACAACCAACCTAGCTAAGAGTTGTTCTCAACAAATCTGTAACGTATGAGTTCATTTTACAACATAGAAAGCACAATTGTCCACCACAGAAAAACATAACCTCCAATGCATGAATGACAATACTTAGTCAGGGTATCATTTTTCAGAGAGATGCAAAGAGCAGTTAAAGAAAATGGTGATTATAAAACCAGTATGTGTAGCATGAAATGCATAAATAAAAATACCAAACAAATCTGTAACTCCCATGGCTCCATCAACCACTTTCAAGCTTCCAACCAAAGAGGCGCATCAAACATATCAGCCATACCATTCATTTCTGAACCAAGAACGAATTTCATCCTGACAATGTGGTTATAGCCAGCAACAATAGTAAAGAATAGTTTATGAAGCTTTCTCATGATGGCAGCCTGGCTAGGGTTCGATACCCAGTCAAAAAGAATAAGCTCAAAATTTTTTCCCTAAACCTTTTTGTTTCCATCAATGCACATTATGCCGAAGGCAACTTTAACATTGCCAGACAACCTTATGGTTGTCACTTTCGCCAAGATCCATCAGATTCGGGAGAAGTCATAATGAATTCATAATGTCACACCGAGAGCTCATAACATTCTTCTAGTCAATGAGACAAAAAGGTTCTCTCGTCGAAATGAAACCATCATTCGCTATCACTATAGCTTTTGATATCAGAGAGACATCATATAGATCAACTTTGTTATACCAAAAGTGATTCATTTGACTCTGTCGACAAGACACACCATCCTCGCCATGACCTTACTTCGATGAAAGAGTCTCACCGAAATGACTTTTCAACTCTTATGTGTTGCTATAACATACAACCTTCGGGGAGACCTCTTGTAGACTTCATAATGTTTCACCAAAAGACACTTGAAACACATTGTCACTGTGACAAATCACTCTCGGGAAGACCTATTCTGAAGAGAACATCTCTCACCGATGAGCAATCTGTTCGCCGAGACTTCCAGAAAGTCATGTCGATATGCAATTCTCCAATGGTGATTGGTGTGACATTGCACACCCGTTATGACTTCACACCAAAAGCAAAATTTCTAGCCAAAGTGAATCCTAGATGTGATGTCGGCAAGACAAAACCACTTCACCGAGACCTATTCCGAAACTACCCAGCACTTGATGAAATGTTCCCATTCAACCTCTGATTGGTGAGACAAGGTAATTTTTCTGTGACCACATACTAACGGAAAAATCTTATGCCAATAGACCTTTCTGTTGTTGACATAACAAAAAGGAGGTCTTGCCGATAGCTTCCAAAATGTTAAATTCAATCGACATGACATTAGAAATGTCTTGCCAATAGGAAACACAAACATTTCAAAAAAGGATCGGGGAGACCCTGCCATACTCATGTTGATATGTGTAAGCCCAAAAGAGAAACAACCAATACCTATGATATGCAAAAAGAACCGACTGACAAAGAAACCATCTTTCAAAACTCTTTCAGTCAAAGAGATAGCATCCATAACTTGAACCAGAATTCTCATCACCATGAAATTAAAGCATAACAAATAAATTTTTGTAATAGCCAAGAGACATCAAAGAAGTTGCATTATAAATCATAAGGATCAAAGATTTTGTCATCAAGGACAAACCATAAACACAACTGAGATCCAACAGTATGGTGGTAGCAATTATCAAGTGACTATATTGATATACCTTGTTATCAGGTTGATAGTCAACAAAATGAATCACGTGCTAAACAACTTTGACTTGTTTTAGATATGTCCCTTGCACTACAATAGAACCTGCATGGTAAGCATGAACCTTCTTGGTAAGACATATGAACATGTACAACATTTTCATGCTCAAGGTTTCTACAATATATATTTAATGTTTATAATGTAATGTGCACATGTGAACACAATGTATATATAATTTTAAATTCAAACTAACCTATGGGAAATAACATTCCATCACTTGTTTCAGGTTGTGTTAGCTTATTCCTCTCTTCTATGCAACACAATAAATAATAGCTAACACCTTCAATGTTTCCAGGCTCTGCTATGACTGCAAAAACATCTCTTGTACACCAAATCTACACACAAAATTTCTAAAAAAAATAGAAATGTCTCTAGACTTTAAAGATCATTAACTAGATATATATAATATATAAATTATTGAAAACTTACACATGTACCTTTTCTAACCAATCCTGATATATGGTCATAATTGATTGAAATCAAAGGAATGTCTTCAAATCTTTCTTCCTTGTTTTCATCATATTCTTCTAAAACAACTAGTGGAATTGTATCCCATTTACCAACATATCCAAGTTCTTGGTTGTTGCATGCATGATTAGAGTTTCCTACAATGCACTTAGTGCAAAAACAAGAGTAATCCCTTGTGTGTAATTTCCATCCATAGCGACTATCTAAACTCCTAACACAATGCAAAGATCTTGTTTTTTTCTACCCTCTTGCATCCGTGCATTGATCTTCTATCCACACCTAGATACATGTACAACAACAAACTTATGTGAACAAGCATGTATATATATATATATAAATTTTAAATTTAAATATATTCAAATTTTTGAAAATACAATTTATACATACCCAATATCTCCCAAAATAGTCTATGTGGAATGTGTCGGTTTGTTCTCAAAGATGTGTTGACCAAATTTGATGGAAAGTGTTTCTTGCACCATTCAACAACGTCATGTGCATTATCTAACAATCTTTTGGCTAACTCATTTGATGTGTTCTTAAAGCTCATTTTATGCAAGCTCCTACTCCATCATTCTCACCCTTTCCATGCCCACTCTCAAAAAACCTCCAAACATGTAGTATTTTGTAGATTTTATGATATCTACAAAGTGCATAGAATGGTCATGAAGATTTGAATTCTACCACATCCATTTGACCATACAAAATGATTTTCAAATTTTACACTCCTGCTTCTCAAATTCTCAAAAAAAATTGTAAAGCAATGTTGGAAAAAAAACATTTTATGCTCTTTATCATCACTACTATAAAAATGATATTCTTTCTTTATGGCTCATTCTTCATCTGTACTCTCAACACCATCCAATTCTTATTGTGCATGTCAATAACACACATGAAGCATAATAGTGATATGCTTTGAAAAGTAATACTCTGATTGAATCTCCTTTTGATGTACAAAGGAGTAATTTTCTACAAAGTCGACTACTGATAGAACTGTTCCAAGTGGGAAAGTATCTCTCAATGTTTGGAATTGTTGTGCTTTCCACTTAACAAAAAATAAATGTTGTATGTATGGTTGTATCAATTTTTGAAAATCTTCCATAAATTTTCCAAGAGGAATCTCCTCTTCTACATAGTTCAACCTTTTGGATTCTTTCCCAAAATTTGTTTGCAACTTTACATACTTTTACATGTGTGAGTAAAATATGTGAATAAGTAATAAACCACACAATGAATGAAACATTACATTAGATAATTCAAATAACAATCTAATCAAATTGAAACAAATGAACTCTCTAAAAATTTAGTACTTACCTCTTGCAATTTACTCTCTTTGTTAGGTCATTATCCTCATTTCTTGGAGGAAATTTAGCCAAATTTCCACGTCCCACAAATTCCTTTTATGTAGTTTATTTGAGGTCCATTTTCATAAAATAGCCTTTATGAACAAACTTTCCTATTTAGGAGGTGCATTTTGAAACCCACAACTTTCTTCTCTCATCTTTCGAAACACCTGATAGTAGAGATCAAATTCAATATGATAACGACAACAACAAGTTTCAAAAAACTTGTTTATCTTCACATAATATGGCTTTAACATTTCAAATAGTGTTTTCCCAATCTTTATATGAGATATGTATTACAAAAGTTCATATATAGCTCAAATTTTGTTATGTTTAGCCAATGTTTGATATGATTTTCATAAATACTAGGCCTAATCCTATGTCTCATAACATCTCTAGTATTTGATGATGGATGAGTCTAATCATGCCAAAAACTTGAGATCAAGTTCCTAACAACATCTTCAATCATGTCAGAATGGGGAGCTCTACACATAATTTCCCAATTTCCTTTTGAACTCTCATCCAAAAACTTTCTCTTTTTCTCATATTTTATTAATGTGGTTCTACTATAACCAATTTCAGTTGAAAGTGCAAATATTTTTATTTTTCTTGCTATATCTTGATGTACAATAGATGTCAACATCACCCTTGTTGTAGTGGCCTTATCCACTAATTGAGATCCTTTCCCAATGGAATCTAAACCCTTTTTAACATTTTGAGCAATATCCTTTTGTAATTGCATGTGTTTCTTCTTATTTGATGCCAAATGTACACCCAACAATTGTAATGACTCTTTCAACTCATTACAAAGAAGTAAACGTGATAACAATTGGGTTTTTTCAAGTGTATCAAGATGATTGAAATGATGATTGATTATTCCATTTATAGATTTAGTCATTGACCTCTTTCTCCTATTATAAGGCTGGTTGGCATAACATTTCAGCTTCGCCATATCCATTTCAAGTAAATGATCTAAATTTCTATAAGAAATTTGTTTCATCACCTTTTTCAGCTAGTTTTATATTCTCATGCATACCAGTAGGAGGAAGTGATCTTGACCCCTCTCCAACATGCATTGTTTGAACTTGAGCCTCCTCCCTATCTTCAAGGTCCATGTGTTCTTTGGTGGATTCATTTGATCCAATATATAGATTTGGCTCAACTTCAACATGAGAACTTCCTACTTGTTGAGCCCTTTCTACATGTCACAAAATATTTTGCAAAGAAAGTGAGAGATGATTCTATATAAGTGAAGTTTATGTATGCAAGCAAACAAAGTGATAAGACATGATATTATAAGTGACAAAAGTTTTGAACATCTAGTTTTATATGCTCATCCATACTAGTAGAAGGAAGTGATCCTAACCCCTTGCCAACAAGCATTGTTTGAACTTGGGTCTCCTCCCTAACTTCAAGGTCCATGTGTTCTTCAACAGATTTTTTTGATCCAATATCTAGATTTGGCTCAACTTCAACTTGAGAATTTCCTGCTTGTTTGAATTTACATGCAAGCAAAGAAAGTGAGAGACTATGAGTTATTTAAGTAGAGTTGAAACAAATAAAGTCAAATATTCTTAAACTTAAGAATTTCATGGAACAAAAGCAATTGGAAATAGATGATAAGCAATTTAGGTAATGTCTATGCAAGATGACTATTTTTTAGTATTAAAGTTTCCAAGTTAAATCTAACATAGTTTTCATAAAAGGTATGCATATTTATAAGCAAAAAAAATTGAGGTGTTAATAAAAGTCCTAAACACACACTTGAGAGAAAGAGAGAGAGAAGAAACAAGCATGTACCTTGTTTCTTTCTATGATAATTTTTCAAGTTTTGTTCACGCCTCCTTTGTTCTTCTTCTTTTGATAATTTTTGTTGAGACACATTTTTTCTTTTTCTTTGTTGTCCCATTGTCTTCTTCAAGTTAAAGATGTCTCAAAACAAATCCTCTAGCAACTTAGTTAAATTCTCCTCCAAATTTTTCCTTGATTAATAAAAATGAAAACTTGTCTTCTCCAATATTTTCCTCCTTGATAAATGTGCAAAAACATTTTCTCCAAAATTTGTGATCTCCAAGTGATATAAATGTGAATTAATATTGCAATTTGATATGGAATAATGAAAAGTAAACTTGTATTTATATTCATATCAGAAAAAAAATATTCTAGTGTATGGAATAACCACATCCTAGATTAAATGAATCAAGTGGTAATCAAACAAGTTATTTCATTATGGAGTTTGTTGTTTTTTAATGTATAGATATGCAACATATATCTTAAGAGTAATTTTAGAATTTTGTTACTTGTCAAAAAGACAATAGAGGTATAATTTGAATTGAATTTTCTTAATGTTTCAAAGAATAAAATTTTCGTATAATTTAATAACAGTGTAGATAGAGAGATTATTTATGAAATAATTTAACATAAAAAATTTATAACTTAGAGGGAAAGTGTTTGAAGGATGGTATATAATTATAAAAGGAATGTTTCTACCTCTTCTTTATAATTATATTTTATAACTCGTTTATAAAATATCATTAGTTTAATTGAGCTTGAGATTATAAAATTTTCATATAGTTTAATAATGGTGTAGATTAAGAGATTATTTATGAAATAATTTAACATAAAAAATTTATAACTTAGAGGGAAAGTGTTTGAAGGATGGTATATAATTATAAAAGGAATGTTCCTACCTCTTCTTTATAATTATATTTTATAACTCATTTATAAAATATCATTAGTTTACATGAGCTTGAGATTATAAAATTTTCGTATAATTTAATAATGGTGTAGATTAGGAGATTATTTATGAAATAATTTATCATAAAAAATTTATAACTTAAAGGGAAATTTTTTGAAGTATGGTATATAATTATAAAAGGAATGTTCCTACCTCTTCTTTATAATTACATTTTATAACTTGTTTAAATAAAATATCATTAGTTTACTTGAGCTTGAGAGTCATTTATTTCATAATTTTTGACTTCTTACTATAAAATTCAATGGGTGTGCATACAAAATATTTATTATGGTCAACATGAATGAAATTAATTATAAAGTGGCATTCATTTCCTAAAATTCTACTAGAGATCAAATGTATATCATATAAGGAAATGTAAGTTCTAAGAGATCATCAAATAAGCAATTGTATGTACATATATCATATAAACATGTAAACATGTAAACATAAGCAAACACATACATACATGTAAAGATTCAATGTATAAACATGTAACATGTTATAAGAAAAGAGCCAAATGTATGTATATCATATAAGCAAATGTAAGTTAGAGATCATCAAATGTCAAATACTAAAGATCATAAAATAAGAAAATCTAAGTTAGAGATCATCAAATGTCAAATACTAAAGATCATCATATAAGCAAATACATGTAGTAAAGATCATAAATCTAGTGCAGGCCTAATATGAATGTCAACTCCTAGTTGAACAACCATCTGAATGAGAATGGTCCTACTCTGATGGATGTGTTGAGCCTTGCAAATAAAAATGTGTACAAAATGTGTTAAATACATATAATTTATATTAAATAAATTTTATGAAAGTTATTTTTAAGAATGTACTTGTATATTTTTAAATATCTATCTAGATCTATGTGCATACATATGCATGAACATATACACATGTATATATAAAAATTTAAAACTCACATGTCCATTGGCAACAAATTCATCCATAGAGTCACATCGATGTACATGATCTTGAGGAACAAGGCTAGAAGTGAAATGAGGTATGTCCACCTACAATATATATACATATATATATATATATATATATATCTATATATATATATATTAGTACATGAATATCTAGTTAAAACTAAAATTTAAAAATAATTTAAAAGGAATTGAAACATGCACATGCACATCATCTGATATCGGATGACCTAAGTCCTCTGAAATGGCTCCCTCCGCCATATCAACTATACGGTCAAGTGATGAACCAACATCTGCATCCATCTGATCTATCCCATGTCATTCCATAAATGATGAGTAGAGAGGACTATGCAGGTGAGATGGCATCAGCGATGACAAACTAGAACTAATCAACATCTTAGTAAAACCCGTAGTCCATGCAGTTCCCAGATGATCTATAGGTGGATCCTGATGTTCACTAGTGTTGGGCTGAGAGTGACGGGATCTTGGAAATGGATGACCTCCATGTCCCAAATGATCTCTAACATGATCTATACCGATCTCATAGTCTGATGCAATGAAGGCATATGCCTCCAAGAGGTCCTCAGCTAAACAATGTAGAGTCCTACGTGCCATATCTCCTATAAGTGTCTCAAGCTCTATGGGAGTAGGAATTTTTGCTGTTGTATAAGGATCCATGGTGGTCCAATATGTTGAGAATGGCATGGATTGGGAACATCTAGACATCAAATATTGACCTACATGATTAGCAGATATCCTAGTGGTGGCAGCTGTAATGTCACCTACAGTGTCAATTGCTTCCTTTTGGGAAACAACAACAACCTCATATGCTATGGGGGATAGAGATGGGGTGAAAGCAGGAGACCTCTCACCAACTAATTCCCTAAACACTAGGACTGGTCTATCTACTCGATGATAGGTGGGCCTATCGGCAATCCTACCATGCCCCTGACTAGCAAATGGTGGAATGTCTAGGTAGTTGACTTTGAGGCCCAAATGGACCTCAACATACAATTGCTGAAAAAAATTCAATGGAATCTTGTCATTGTTTGTGTATTGACCATGTGCTACAAGAAATCATGAGTAAATCAATGAGGCCATAACACAATCGACACATCTAGTGACCTAGTATCCCCTAACCTTACGCACATTTTGATAGAATTGGAAAACAAGTGTTTTTTATCATTTCTTTGGTCACACTATCCTATATTTTTTAATGGGAACATCACCATGTACTTCTTCTTGCATGCAGGAAAGAATAGCAACTACTCTATCTTGGGAAAATGCACTAGTCCTCTCAAGTTCATCTCTTAGTTTTTCTAGACTATGTAATATTGACATGCATGGTTCAGAATATATCCCTAGGTTTGCACCCTGTGCTAATGAGTCTCTTAATTTCTTAATGTCATTAGTGGTATTTGTAAACAAATATTTTGGCTCAGGTGGAACATCTTCATTTTCCATGTTATATATAATGTATGTACACCTAAAAGAGTAATGAGACCTTGGTAAATAATATATTTCTAGATATAGGGAATAGAAATCTAAAAAAATTCTAATAATTCATCTACTCATCAATAATATTTTCATACCATTAACAAAAAAACATTCAACATCTATCTAGTTTTTAATAATCAAAACATTCAAATTACTAGATTGCACACAAAACATAATATAAAACAGTTCTAAATTTTAAATTTACAAGTGTGCACTCTAGTACAAAATGTTCCATTGAAGACTTAAAAAATATTGATAAATGTTGCATCTAAGATTTATTTCCTACAACTAGTAATAAAGGGAAAGCATCATTACTTAACATTGGTGTTCATGTAAAATCAATTTAGTCATTATTGAAGGTACAAATAAGAGAACAAAATGAAAGAGATGATATAAGCTTGTAAATATGATTTCTAAATTATTGAAGCAATATTTTGATAAGGAGGAAACCAAAAAATTAAAAATAAACTTCCTCATATCCATAACGAAAAATTGATAGGAGGAAGGGACACATGCACATAATATTTATCATGAAAGTTACCATACAATGTACAAGAACATGATACTAAGGAACAAATGTTTCTTATAAGTATACAACTTGAACCTAGATGAAGATTTAACCCTAGTACAAAAAGAAAGAAATAATGAAAGAATAGGAGAAAATGAATTGATTTAATCTCTTTACATATTTTTTCTATTATCTCAAATCTTATAGATAATATAAATTCCTCCATATGAAAATATGGTTATATTTACTCATTTAGATAATATTTAATATTTATTTTATTACTCTTATTTTTATAAATTTCTTGGATATTATAGTAAAATAAATCAACTCTTTCATTTTTTAAAATTTAAAAGTTGCCTATATGAATTCCATAACTAGATATAATGGATTAGCTTTGTATAATGATGCACAATGATCTGAAATCCTTGATGTTCCAAATCATTGATGAAAGATGGAATGATGCACATAATTGGTTGTAGATCCAAGTCTCCCAAAAGAGGAAGGAAATGAAGGATTTATATTGTTATTAATAGATTATATTAAGTGTTACCATGGTTAATTATGAATTTTAATAGTTTAAATGTAAAAGGTAAAGAAACTCGAGTAGCAAGAGAGCTATTGATTATATGTTTAGAAGATCTTATGAGTCTATTGATTATATTATTTTACAAGAAGTAAAATTGACCAAACATGTAACCATAATTGAGCACTTTAATTTATTTAGAAGGATGCTTTTATTGGGATCTAGTCATTAGAATGATAGACATGATATGCAATTTGATTGATTTAAGTATATACAATATATTATGCGATTGGATCTAGTGTTTAGCCATGTTATAAATTATTTTAAGTTATTTATAAAATTAAGGGATTAAGTTTGACATTATTTGTCTTTATGCATTGGATGATTTCCAAACACAACTTTTGTTTAAAATACCTTGACCTATGAATGAAATTAAAAATTTCCTAGTAAAAACCATCAAGGAAGGTCTTAATGCCATATGTGGCTTCCTTTGCCTATTATATAAAATTAAACTAAAATAGCTTTTAAGAAATAGTTCCACAAAATTAGAGGGGTCCAGCCATGTTTTCAATTAATTTAAAACTATTATTTTAGGATTTTTTAATTTTAAAATTTATATAAATTTATATAAATTTCTTACATTATTTTGAATTAAAATGATAATAGTGCTCCATAAATTACACAAAATTGAATGTTATTAAAATTTTGGTTAAAAAGTAAGAAGGTTAACCTTTGAAGCCATTGAGGAAGGTATTGCTACTACAAGTGGTTTATCCATGAAGGGCTTGAAGTCTTATAAAGAAAGTAAATACAAGAGAAAGGAACATATAGATGATTTCCTCACAAGTATATAAATGTTTCTACTTGATTATTTATTTCATCCTAGAAGGAAACTATAAGTGTTGTTTATCCTATCACTTTTATCTTATAAATAATCTTAGATTCATGTGACTTCTTAGCTTCCCTTTTCATTTACTCATGTAATTTAAGATATATATTATTAGATTTGCATATGGGAAAAAAATGAGCTCCCCTCCACCAAGGGCTTATTTTTTTCTTATACCAATTTGAGAATTTTATTATTTCAATTCTTAATCATAATCAAAATTTGGTGAAGGGGAAATAAAACCCATCCAATAAGTGTTCCCCAATCCCTTCAAAAGGAAAACTTGTGTATTATCCAAAGGCTATCATTATTAGGATTCTAGCTTCTAGTTCTACTATTTCTAGAATAGTATTAGAGCCTAGATCGATGGCTCCCTTGTCTCTCCTATGTTTTCTAAAATGATTAATTCTATTGGTAACCACCTAAACATATGGTGGGTCTCAGTGTCAAGAGCAAAGATAAAAAAAACCCATGGATGAGGATCCCTCTAAGATTGGTTGATCCACCTCTTCAAATGAGATTAGTAACAAGGTTTATGAGGGTGTTAAATAGGGGAAGAGGTTGGGTACATATAAAGTACTTTATACATGGTTGTTGAATGTAAAATTATTTAGACCATGAGAGGGTTGAACAATATATAAAGAATTGGAAGACAACTATAATCTATAACATAGCATCCTTAAATGGTTGTTTAGTGTAAAATTATTTAAAAATAATTGGGGATAAAAATATCTAATTTAATAGTTGTTAACATAAATGAACTTCAAGATAGGATTATGTAAGTGAAAAAAAAATTCTATTGCCTTCATTGAACCTAAATTTATCTAGTTAAGATATGTCTAAAATCAAGAATTCACACTAGAGAATATCAATATTCCATAAGAATCTCATAAAGAGGATGAATTTAATGGAAGATAATATAAAATCCTCCATATGAGGATGAATTTTATCATTATGTATTATAAGTGAATCATCTCAATTATATAGCCAAGCACATCAAAAATTTATAGATTGGAAAGCAAAATAATCACATTTATCATATTTTTATATGTATAAAGTTTCTACCATCAAACTATTTATACTTATAGATTGCATAAAGCTATAAATTTAATTTTTATTCCTAATTTATTAAGAATCAATATAATAAAGTTTGAATTCATATTGTATACTTGTTATAACATCTCATTAATCCAACCATACATTTTATATATGTTAAAAATATATATAATAACAAAATACAACTTCTAAATATGATAGTAAATCTAATTAAACATGACCCAAATGTAGGATAACTAAAAGAATCTTAATCTATAACCATTATTTTGAGTTTGGTTTAATAGAAATTGTAAAAATTTATAATCCTGAAAAAAAATAATGAATAAACTTTAAAGGATCATTTTAACAATGGTGAATTAGTGACTAAATATTGGCCTAAAAAATTATAATATTCAGCATTATCATCACAAATGATATATGAAAACTAAGGATCATTTGGTTATATATTTTCATATATTTAAAATTTGAATATTTATTACTATAACATGTTCATTACAATTAGATTTTTAAATAATATTGTAATAATATTATGTCTTTGAAATTTGTTATGTGGATTTTAATGTTGTTTTTTAAATTTAAGTTAGAGTAACTAGAATCTAATGAGAGACCTTAAAAAGATTCAAGTAATTTATGTTTGCCTTAAAATTATGATTATTGAGATTAAATAGATAATTGATTGTATTTTGATTTCAAATTTGGAAATAGTTTAAAATTATAGAACCATATTATCCTTTGAACTACAAAAAGCTAGATGTCAAGGATTATTTGTATCTTCCTCATAATTATGTTTCACATATATTGAATATTTCAGGGATGATTGTGTGGATGATTTGGAAGTTGAAGGAAAGATTGGTTGAGATCGACAATGAAATTATATAGGTTGGATATTAAATGATATACTCCAAAATCCTAAGAATAGAGAACATGGTGAGTCATATGATTTCATATTGTCCTGTATGCCCATTTTCACTTACTATGGGCTTAGGGAAAGTAACTTAGGGAAGTGGAAATGTTTACTTAACAATTAATGATGGGGTTGTAGGTGTTATCTAATAAGTAGATCATTTCAATTAGGGTGTTGACCAAGTATTATTTGTACATTTAGTTTAGAGGGAAATAAAAGAATTTAAAAATTACATATTTAATCAAGATAGGTTTTGAGATGGGCGGGGGCCCTAGCTCGGTTGGCTAAGTAATTCCGTTGCGGCTCTGCTGGTCACAATTTCTAGTCTCCCCCGTCCCGTGGTACCGGAGGGCGTGTCGCGCCAGCGCCGCCGGTCACGTTAAAAAGTTTACCAGGCGCACTGCAGTTTATAGGGGGTCGTGCTACCCGATTCCTGCAGTCTATAGGTTTTGAGAGAAGACATGCTTAGTTATCCATTAATTTTACTCCAATATATTGGACACCCTGTTTGTCTACCATGAGGTATTGGAGGATGGAAACCCCCCAATTTCCATAGCTAGTTAGTCTATGAAATCCTCAAAACTAGTCATGGAAAATTCCACATCCAGATTGTAATTGAACTTCACTTAGTTGTTATTTGAGTGGCTCTTGCAATGCTTGTTTGTTTGAGCTTTAGGTGGTTCTCTTAGCCACAAGGTTTGTAATTCTAAGGTGGTTCAAATAGCACCATTGGCTTTAGATTCATAATATTTTTTGATAATAATACTATTTTTATTGTTCTCAAAAGTTATGTAAATTGACTTGATTGTAAGTGAAAATTTTGTTGTAAGTTCAGAGGAGTAATTAGTTATTGCAAGTTATTTCATTTAGTTTTCATTTTACAAGAGTTTATAATTCATTTTTGGTTGTAAATCCAAATTAAAAGTCTTTAGAAACTTTTAAGAAAATGCAATTGGTAGCTGTAAATCCAAATTAAAAGGCTTTAGAAACTTTCAAGCAAATGCAATTGGCAACTGTAAATGCAAATTAAAAGGCTTTAGAAACTTTCAAGAAAATGAAATTGGCAGCTATAAATACAAATTAAAAGGCTTTAGAAACTTTCAAGCAAATTTAATTAGTAGTTGTAAATCCAAATTTTAAAAAATGGGTTTTGTTTAAAAGGCTTTAGAAACTTTCAAGCAAATGCAATTAGTAGTTGTAAATCCAAATTTTAAAAAATGGGTTTTGTTTAAAAGGCCTTAGAAACTTTCAAGCACATGCAATTCACAGCTGTAAATCCAAATTCCACATCCTTCACCAATTTGTATTCATTTGAATTAGAAAAATGGGTTTCTCACATGATGGCTTAATATTTCTAAACCAATTTAGACATCTTATCTTTGAAATGGGTAATGTCTTTGGTTTTGTTTGGACAATTTTTTTTGAAATGGGTATAATTTTGACATATATTGTTGCACACGAATTACAAAGCAGTAAAAATGGTCATTTAGGGGAGTTTTTTTAAAGAAACACATTCATATGGAGGATTCAAAGAAGAATACCAACCTGGCTATGGAGGTCGAACCTTGATATGGTGGTGCATGTTGAAATGGTGGTCCCAGATTATGTCTTCCATTGTTTAGAGCTTCGTTCATGTTCGCTCATGTCACTCTTCTATTCACTGTCAATTCGTTTGATAGTGATGGGAGAGCTTTTTACAAAATCCCTAATTCAAAGGGTTTCAGTCAAACCTAGGTTCAACTGAACCCCTTAAAATATTATTATTTGCATTGACATTGATATGGTTTGGTCAAACATATGGTTTGCCCAAACCATGTGGTTTGACTGAATGTTTGAAGGGGTTCGGTTGAACATGATAGTTCAATCGAATCACCCTAGCTAGTGAAATCTCAAAACATGTGATTTTCCTTCCTCATTTCAATTGCAAACCACTATTGTGGTTTCATCCCCAACCCTTTGCTAAGGGCGAAGACATATCCTGAAGGGATTTGAATAGCCTCATACTCATCCACCATTGATGGTGTGGGGGATGTAGGAGTGGTGACATGATCGGTCTCATCAGAGAATCCTAATTCACACCTTGACAACTAGTCCTGTGTGGCCACACTAATGGCGGGACCAAAGAAAAGGCCTATAGAGAAACTGGTAGTGACCTTCCTTCTTTCCATCAGAAGGTGTTGTACAATTCTCCTAACAATATATCTAGAAGTTGTGGACTAGGTTGTGATGCTCATAAACCTTCACAACACTTAGGAATACAACAGTTGTGAAGTACATGGGAGAGATCACAACACCAATGGATGAACAAACATTGGTTCATGTCAGGTTCACCAAAAATGTAAGAGAGGTGGACCAACCATGTTCAAGGCCCCAAGTCATGGAGAGTCAAGATCAAAAGGCTGCCCTAACTTACCTCAGCTTAATGGGGTGTTAGGAAATACGAAACAATAATGATGAGGACTATAAATTTTGACAATCACCCCATAGACCCGAAATATAAGACTAGGCTAGGTGAGCTAGTTTTCTAGTTCAACACTATCCCTCAGTAAGCTCTTTATTCGAGGATGAAAGTGTGGTCTTGAGACAACAACACAATGCACTGGTGTATCTCAAGTGTGCCTGCATCCATACGACCAAACAACTAAAGAGACAAGGTCAAACTTAGGAAAACAAGCTAGTGGCCCAACTAACTACTTACTAAAGGGCCAAAATAACGTTATTAAGTAGACAAAATATTCTCTAATGTGATAAAGTAAAAATGCAAGAGTTAGGGTGGCAAGAATGATCTCACTAGAAACTCGTTCGCCAGCTAGCTCCCAAAAGCATGTTCACTAGTGATAACTTTAAGAAACCCCCCTCAATAAAAAGATATAAAATCCTAGCAAATCTTTCATTTTTTTAGTAAAAACTATTAATTTTTATTGGCGAATCTTTCCTTTTTTTTGAAAAAAATATTAATTTTATTAGCGATTTTTTTTACATCATTAAAATTCTATAGAAAATTTTGCAAAATCTTGAAAAATAATAAGAAAATGTATTAATTATGATGGTGAATCTATCCAATCTAAAAATAACTCTCATGGAAAAGTAGGGGCTCAAGGGTGGAAATTATTGATGGGTTTAAAGGGTAGACTATAATATTTACTTGCCACCATTATTTTTAAATATAATATAATGGCCCTCGTTGTATTCTGCAAGGTAAAATGTACCCATGATACGTAATTCTCATGGGGCTCAAAATTGTTTTTCGATCATTGATATAATGACCCTCATACCCTATGAGGTAGATGGACCCACGATCTATAATTCTCATGAGATCTAAAATTGTGGGCCCCATGAGCATTACAGATCATGGGTACATTTTACCTCATGGAATACAAAGGCCATTAGATTATATTTTAAATCAATGGTGGAAACTAAACATTAGAAATATGGTCCTAAAGCAACTAACAATTATGATATACTATTGGCGAATTAATATAGATTTATACTATAATTTATTAAATTTAGACAAATCTGATCTAATCAAGTATATCGAATATTGCAAATTTTTGAGTTAATTTTTTTAATAAAATAAATTATTTGGTGATTTAAATAAGAATATAATAAAATTTTGTAAAATTTTTGCAATTCAAGTCACATTATAGATCAAACTATTAGCTAATTTTGGATTCCCAAATTTTAACTATTAGTCAATAGATGAATATTAGCCACTAAAAAAATCACTGATGTTCACCTACACACAAAGAGGAGGAAAATGGTGGGTGGCTATATAGGTGTCTGCCTTAGTCAGACCCCCATTTAGGTGTTTCCACCTCCACTAACAACCAAGAAAGTGAATATGATAAAGAAAGTAATGTCATAAAGAACACTAAAACACTACAAAATAGTAAGTGTTCTTACTCAACCAAGTAATAGATTAGAGAAGTGGGAATATTACCACCTCCACCAAGAGCACTCAAGGCTAATGGAGGCAAGAATGAGATTACTCAAGCCTCTGTTGCAATGGTGTTGTCCCACACTTGCTCTACTAAAATGATGGAGTGAAATAGTTGCTGCTATGGAGTGTAAAAGTGCTGCTATAAGTGCTTGAAGAGTGTGCTAAGAGATGAAGTTGAAAGCTTAGAGAATGCAAAAGAAGTTGTGAAGCATGTAGGAGGAAATTTGAAGGAGAGATGAAGAAAATGACCATATTCAGGTCGGTCAGATGAAGAGGGTGTTATAAGTCGATTGCCAATGAGAAGTGTAACACCTCTATAGGTTTAGTCGTAGGAATATGCCAAAGATATAAGCATGTTATGTTGATGTCTATGCACCGTGCGGGAGTCTCCAACAGAAATTTCCCCACTGATGCTCAAAATAGGCACCAAGTGGAATGAAGGCAGCAAGCTTAGGTGTAATTAAGCCTTCAAAATTGGTTTTCTAAAGTGGGGAAAGGAAAAAGGGGAATTCACATAAGGGGTGAAAATTCACTCCTATATAGTAGGTAATTAAACCAAATGATGAAATGAATGATGAAATGAATGAAATGATGCATGAAATATGAAATATATAAATGATATCACCTTGTATGATGTCTTGTGAAGAAAATATACAATCTACCATGTAGTGGCCATGAAGAATGTAGATCTTGGATCTTTGGATATAATGTGAACAATGGTTGCAAATGGATCTTCAATGCTACATCCACAATCTTGGCTCAACAACATGAATGGATGCATGAAACTCTTGACATGATGCTTGAATATTGATGGTGGCTCCAAATGCATAAACTTGCCTTAGGAATGAATACTTGAATGCTTGTTATGAAAATGAGTGGAGAAACCTTGTATTTATACTTATTCATGCTTAATATCCCAAAATTTCACCACACTATTCATTAAATAAAGGAGGCTAAGTCTGGCTAGAATTTGAAATTAAATCCCAAAAATAAGCCAAAGAGGACTAATATTCCCTAGGTGGAATCTTAGTCCCAAGGCTCAAATCTCAGGTCACAAACTCCAAAAAGAGGCCTTTTTAGGTACATTCAAAATTAGGGTCCTAAGACCAATGAAGGAAAAAGACACCCTAGGTGGCATTTTAGTCCCAGTCCACAAATTAGGGACACACAAATAGAATCATTAAATGATCATTTATCTTTTGATGTTTGTCGATATTAGCCATAAAATATATAGTTTATTAGGCACATGGATGCAAAATAGGACCAATTAAGCCATAAAAAATCATAAATAAAGAAAAGCGGGCCCAAACAAGTGTGAAAATGCAAGGGTATGCATTTTGCTACACTACAGTGGGGTTTTGTAGGTGGGTGCTCCTTCCCCTAGCCAGGTACTATGAGAAGATGGTGAAAATGGTAACTCTTTGAAGGAAGAAGGGATTAAGTTAACAACTAGGTCAATATTGATTGGTGGCGACGAAGGTGAAATATTAGTAAAGGAGGTTTCAAAAGCTAAAGATGAGATGGTTAAAATGGATTTTGTGGGTTTGACATAGGAAAATACTATGGACGAGGAGTTCTGGTCAACCCTAAAGAAGAAGGGGAAACAGAGGAAAGTGGATGTGAGTGGTGACTAAACCTGGAAGGCCCAACCAGCAACAAACTAGGAAAAGAGAGACAATGAAAGAGATAGCCATTGGTAAATAAAGTACATTGGAAGTGTCCTCAAAGAAGGGTAAAAAAATGAAGGTCACATATTGGAATGTCAGAGGGCTAAATAGCTCCCACAAATAGTTAGCAATGAAAAACTATGTATTAGAACATAAGATTGATGTCTTACTTTTACAGGAAATAAAATAGAAGGAAACTAACTTTGACAATATTGCAAAGTATATATGGTCAGGTGCCCTTTTCGCATGCAATGATGCTAAGGGTGCATCTAGTGGGCTTGCTATGTTATGATAACCTAATAGGATTACTGGGTATGAAATTTTCAAATGTTGGAGCAGTGTGGGAGTCAAATTTTCTCACCTAGGTGGCTCTTGATCATTCATTAATATCTATGTCCCTATCCAAAGGAATTCTAGGAATTCCCTTTGGCATGATCTTACTGGTTGGATAAATAATAGTAAGGGGACACTAAGCTAGTGGCAACGGATTTCAACTCTCCTTTGTATCCTTTGGATAAATGTGGAGACCTAGTGGACTACTCTGATAGCATGGGTGATCTAGAAAAAAAATTGAGTGTCACAAGTCTAATTGGCATTGACTTATTGGGTCAATCCTTTACGTGGACCAATAGGCACCTTGGGGATAGTTTGATTTAGGTTAGATTGGATAGATTCCTTTGTTCCCACAATTGGATAGCCCTATTTAGTGCTAATTTACTTGCTCTACCCCATACTATTTCTAACCATAACCCTCTGCTGCTGGACCTTTTCCTTTCCGATTTGAGATAAAGTGGAACTCCCACCCTAATTTTAGGAATAAAATTGCTAAATGATGGAACATCCCTATTCATAGATCCCCCATGTTCGGAATCTTTACAAAACTTAAACATGTCAAAAATATGGTGAAAGGTTGGAATAAGAGAGTTTTTGGTGATATTTTCTAGAAAAAAGTGCCTTAGCGGATAAGCTAAAGGTAATCCAAAAAGGATTGAAGAAGGGGATATTAGCTTGCTGACCTACAACCATGAAAAATAGATTCATAGGGAATGGTGTTGATGGTGTTTTTTGCACATCAACAATTCAGACAAGATACAAGTATCCTATCTCTCTTGAAAGGTAAATCTCTATCAGCAAGCCTCAAGAGATAACCCCAAGGTCTCTTATGTCAAGTTGTGAAAATACAAAAACAACTCAGTGATAAATGTGAAAATGTTCGTAATCACAAAGGGACCTTACAAACAAATACTAGATCTTCAAACTTATCAGATTTTGCAATATGATGATGGTTGAAAATCTAAATCTAACCTATATAATAAAATAAATAGAAAAATATAAGGGTTTAAGAGAGATTTATAAGATTAAAAATAATCCTAAGACTAATAATGCAAATGATAAAATACTTGAAATGGACCAATCCCTTCAAAACTAATTCCTTCTTAACCCAAATTTAATTTGCAATCTTACCGAAAAAGTGCAATCTTCTAAGGCATCAAATATTTTCAAATTATAAACATTCATTCATAACAACCCTTTTTGCAATTGAAATGAATAAAAAAATTCACAATTGAACTAAGCACAACAAATATAAGGTCCAGGATAACTTTACACAACAACTCACAATTAGCTAGTTGCTAAAAGTATGGACCAAGGATCGCTGCAAACACTTCAAGCATCAAACCATAAACACCATTGAATCATACCTAACTCTAATTCTAACATATATCAAGTATTTTCCAAGAAATATCAATAGATAGAACAACAAGAACCATTCAAGATAAATCAACACAAGAGATATCACCAAGGCACAATGTCCTCACTTGTATTGAATCACCCAAGACTAGCAACAATTCTAGTATTTTGTGTTACAACACTTGCTTAAAAATAAGACTAACTCATAGCTCTAACTCTTGATATACCCATTAATTCACTCCAAAATCTAACTATCTAGCCCTTAAAAATGAGGCAAAATACCCTATTTATAGAAATTTCATGTTATGTCAACCCAAATAGGGTTACAAAGATAATCGACCACAAACAAGTCAGCCAAGAAGGTTTCTAGAATAACAATATTTTGCATTAAATGCTTGGGACTCTTCCAGGTCGGCCTAGGTTCTCCAATATAGCTTGGTCCAATGCATGCAGGAAACAATAGGAGAGATAATGGGAAGCAAAATTTTTGATGCAATCATTCATTAGTTGGCCCCTTGTCTTTGTCTAGATCCAATTTATCTTGCACCTTAAAGAAAAATCCCCTCTAGGTCAGCCAAAGGTGGAGTAATTAACACTTTAAACCTTCTCTCAATGGATTTAATCTCCTCCCTTGATTCTTTGACGACCTTATCCCATTCCAACTTGAGATCTTGATATTTCTCCATAACAGCAATATAGGTGGATGCGTCATCTAAATGGTGGATTGTGATTGGACCATCATCAATTGGGGCATAAACTTCATGCCACCACTTCCTTAACTACTCAAGGGCCAAATGCTTCAGTGTAAAATTCTTCCTCCCAATCATGATCTCAAAGAATGAAATGCATTTATTGTAAATATCATTTAGTGTACTCCCTACCTACTGACCTTTCTTATGAATCTTCTTTAGAAACTTTTGTTTGATCTGTAAGGCCTCATACCACTCCCAAGGTTTTGAAACCTTTGAGGATGGAAGGATCCCATCATTCACCAATCTCTCTTCAGTATAATCCATAATGGCCTTTGTTTTCTATAGGAGAAGATCTACATCATTTTTATCTTGCCCCAACACATTCTACAACCACTCAAACAACCTATTTGCATCTCCAAAAGTTGACACAATCTCCTTAATCATGTTGTCCCCTCTAAGCATCACTCCTTGTAACCATTCATGAGTAGCCTATGTGGAAGTCTTCATCTTCTCAAGCTCGGTGAATGCCTCTTTAGGCAAAAATCCTTCAAGAGCCACTCCTTCACTCCCTATAGCTTGTAGATGCTTCATTAGATGTTGCACATATCTATACACATAATTTAATTATTTCTACAGCCTTTCCTTCTCCTCTATTTCTTTATCCAACCTCCTTAGGATGGCCTGGGAAGACTCTTGGAACTCCTCTTTCTCCTGATCCTTACTTGTAGGTCCCAAGTTTATTGTTTGAATGGTGTAATCTCAAGGGACTATCTCACCCTTCCTCTTGTCTGCTACAGGAGTGGCAATGTTGATTATTCTGTTATCTATCTCATCTCTAGTGATCTTATAAATCACCTTAACCTTCTTTGTTTTCCCCTTGCCAATGTTGGCCAATAGTTCATCCCAGTTTGGAGGAGTGTCACCTACAACTATCTACTTGCTCTTCAACCTCCCACTAAGCCAACTAGGAGTAGGGACATCTAACTATTGTTCACCTTGCTTCTCCTGTTCTATTTGACATATGGAAGAATCAACATTTAAATCTTGCATTGCAAGAACTCCTTCACCTTTGTACTATCTCTTAAATCTTCCTCCTTATTCTCCTCTAGATTATGATTTTCTTCTTGATCAAGTGTCTCTATTATCACTTGGAATGGAGAGGGAGTTATTTCATATGCTTCTTCCTTTTCCATAGTTCTCCCTTCCTCATCATCAATAGGTGAGTCCTCATATGACACCAAGGAAGATTGCAAGATATTGCCAATCTCTATCTCTACACTGTGAAGATCTCCATCCTTGAATTCTTTTGCATCTTCACCCTAATGGACATCATCAATGGCAGTCTTCGTTGACTCATTTTCTTCATTATGAAACTTTTGAACTGAGGGAGGGGTAGAAGTGTCTTCTTGTTGTGGCACAATAGAGGAAATTAGAGGAGCACCTTTTTTCACCACACTTTCTTTAGGAGAAGGAGTTCTAGCTTTCCTAGTATAGACTTGTGTCTTTTCCCTAGAACTCTCAACATCTATTAAATGTAGTCTTGTTTCCTCTTTTCCTTCTCCTTTAGGGGGCTCATTTTGTTTTCTTGATGTTCTTTCCACCCTTTTCCTTTTGGGCATAGGAGCATCATCTGTCTTCCCTTCCTCTTCATGCTCCTCCTCTTGAGCAAATGTATTTTCTTTAGAGGCAATGTTCCTCTTCTTGGCAATAGGCTTCCTTTTATTTTCTTTTTCAACCTCTGCTTGGACACCTTTGATGTTTATCTTGAAGGGAGAACTTACCTTTTCCTTTCCCTGTGAGTCCTACTCATCCTCCTTAGAAGTGGAGTGAGATTCCAAGTTCCCCATCAAATTGTAAGTGTATTGCTTCCCTTCATAGTCCAGCTCCCAAATCTTGTGCTTGATCCATAATTTAGTGTATTAATAATAGGAGCATTAATTTTCTCCAATTTTCTCTTCTCTTCTTCTAGCCAGTCAATCTCACCAACGGGCCTATCCTTGATTGGCTCATAATCATGGATTTGTATCACCTCCCCATCATCATCAATCTGATCAAGGATGGCCTTGATGCTATATAATCTTATCAAATTGGCTAGAAACCTAGAGAAATTCTTCCTTCTCACCTCAGACTCATCTTTATAGTTAGCCCAATAATCCTCAATATCATCTTTGTGTCTAAAGTCTCTGCTAGCTTTCTTTTGTGCACCCCCTTTTCTATCAAATCTAGACCTCTTAGAGTGGAATGCTAAACCAAGAATGCCCATCTCTTCTTCAGAGGAGTGTGTTGTGATCAGGGAAGGGAAATCCTCATGGCCCTTTATTCTCAATGGAAAATCAATGCCAAAACTAGTTTTATGTGTGTCTTTCTTCACAATAGCATTAAAGTTAGAGATTTTCCTAGTAACTTCTAAGAGTATGATGTGATCAGTTGGGTACCTAGACAATTTGTAAGGATCTCTCTTACAACCATCAATCCTTATGTAGGAGAAGGTGGGAAAATTTATGAACCATGCTCCAAAATTCTAGATTAGGTCCTTAGCAGCATCGGAAATCCTCTCATGCTCTGCTCCTTGGAGTCCTTGTAATGTACATGATGAATGTATCATTCACCCTTATGTAACTAGAACTACCCAAATGCAGTTGGGGATATACCTCATCAATCACATCTTGGTCAAAGACTCCTCGAGTGCTCAATCCTTTGTATGGATGGAATCTTGCCAAGGCATAGGCCAAGTAGGATGTCATGGTGAAGATCTTGGTCTATAGTACATTGAACAATTGATCATGATCATGGCACTGATTATACCTTCCCAATGATAGTCTACATCCTAATCCATTCTCATTATCATGTAAAACATCCAATTGTCAAATATCCTTGCACCTTTTAGGACCATCACTCCACTAAGAAGAGTGATTGCATCATAATATTCTAACTTTAATTTAGCCCTGGAAAATTGCTTTGACAACTTGGAGATATGTGCCTTAGGTTTCTCCAACCAAGAGTTGATAACTTCTACAGACTTGTTTGTATCCTCTATGTAGTACTTCTTGGCCATATCAATATCAAACTACACCACATGGAATCTGTTTGGCATATCAAATGTTTGGGCCACTGAAATAGGAGAGAAGTTGGCAAGCACTCTACCTTGTGGGCTAATCATTCTCTATGTGCCTGGACCATAATTTTTGGCACATTCCAGAATCAACTCATAGCACTTCACTATAGAAGGAAAGCCAACCACATGATCCAACCCAGAGCTCACTAATCTTCTTTCCAATAGAGGAGGACCCTGCACTGCCATCCTTGCCTTGAATTCCTCATAATCCCACCTTCCCACATTTGTATCAGTCACTTCTAACTAGATGGAGGCTAGTTTTCTCTCAGGAATCTTTCTCTTCATATCCAATTTGATCCTTTCAGCCTCTAAGATAGAGGATCCCTTAGCATCAATATCCATATGTTTTCCCTTGACTTTGCTGGCAATTGTCTTGCTTGATTCAGCATGTGTTAGTGTAATTAATTAATTAATTATTACACTAGCATAAGTTAACCTAGGTCTTGCATTTAATTAATTAATTCCTAGGTTGCATTATTAGATAAATCATTTAATAATGGGGTAATTCCCCCTTCCTTGTTTGTAGGAGATAAGATTCATTCTAGAAGATGAGTTGTCCTTCTAGAATTTATCTCTATCTTTTTTATCATTTCCTAGATAGGGTTCACATGTTGTCACATGTAGTGTGATTTTAACACTTGGCAACATCGTATGCATTTAGGTTTTCATTCATGCCTATATATTCAGGGAATCTTGTACATTTGTAATCAATCCAATATCAAATCGTATCATATCAATATAGAATCTCCATTGTGCATGCCTAGTTGCAACACTTTCTTTGTGGTTGATCATCTTCCTTGGAAAAGGTTCTCCATTGAAGACTGCAACTTCAAGGACCCTGTGCATCCATAATCTCAATAGCCTACACTCAACAAAAGATCACAATAAGTTTCCATTACATCATAAAGACTAGGACTAGCCCATCACAAATAAATTATTCATCAATAAAATAATCCTAAACAATGATAAAAATCCCTTTAAACATCATAAAGCACAGTTTCTTAATAGCTCTGGATTTTCACCCCTTCGCAAAAATCAAGCTAGGAGGGAATTTCAGGGATTTCTAGGCCAGGTGGATTTTAGCAAGGAAGGCACAATAATCACTCAAAAAGTCACTCAATTAACATTATAACCCTAGAGATAACATCATTCATCCTTTAACTATTCAAATCAATCATGACATGAAAATGATTCATCATTAATGCATTCATCCCTACAAATCTTCATGTTTGGCAGATTTTCAGGGATTTCCATCAAGGACGAAAATCCGTGAAACTAGCATGGTTTCACACTTTTTTGGGAAAATAAAGAAGTGATGGAAATTCAGGGTTTTCCTTGGGTAAATAAATTCCATGAAACCTTCAAAATCCCAAAATTCTTGATTTTGCAATGCTTTCACCCAAATTGATCGAATGATCACGAATTTGGGGATTTAGGCTCGAATGTTGTTTGTCTCAAATCATTGATTGATGGACTCATATTCCTAACTCATCCAAGGGAAATTCAATTAGTACTGACAATGAAACTAAAGATCGAAACCCTAGGATTTCTCCATAAGCACCCAGTCTCAATTCCAATTCATACACCCATTCAACTCGACCCTGATAAACTCCTCTAAGATCCTCAAAGCAAGGGGATACCAGATGCAAGTGTGAAATAAAAGGTTTGAATTCACCCAAGTCATTAGTTTATCGAACTCAAGGAAACCTAGATCAAAATAAAATAGATCAACATCACATATAGGGTTGAATTATCAGGTTAAGCCTAGCAATGGCCAACACTATCAATCTAACAAAAGGAAGGTGACATCAAATTCAAGGATGGCATCAAAGAGATCGATGGGTAACCCTAGTTTAATTCCAAACCCTCAAGCACACCAAACCCAAACTCAACACATGCTTACTACACCAGAAACCATTCATATTCATCAACTGAAAACAAAGGCACCATGTACACACCATGGATGAAGCTGAATTCAAGATAACAATCATTGGTAACAAGCTTCAATTCCTACATAGACGAAAACAACACTAGAGGAATGCCACCAAAGCCAACAATTTTGAACTTCAATACCAAATCACAAGCAACACTTCAAGGATTGAGCTTTTCCAACTTGATGCACAACAAATGATACAAATTTTCAGTATAAAAACTCCCAAAATTCATTAAAAAAAAACCATAGAATTTGTACAATCAAGCATAAATGAGGCGACAAGACAGCCCAAGACAAGTTTTAGGGATCCGAGGAGGTGAAGGAATTTCGGGGATCTAAAGGCCTGAAGGAATTTCAAGAAATTCTGGCAGACACAAAATTTCACAAAGAGTCAGAATCTTTGAAGAACATTGCAAAACAATCCTTCATCCGGTATCCAAGGCATGAATGGAAATCGGGGAAATCTGCGCAGGGAGTAAATTCCCAAAATTAGTGAACCCGAAAACACCTAAAAATTTAAGATTTTTAAAGAATGACTTCAAGGGATCATTTATGTGAGAAAATTAAACATTCAAGCACATCCCAAAGTGACCAGATTTCGTAGTCAAAGGATCAAAAAGCACCAAAGGCCAAAGCAAGAGAGAGTCCCTACTTTCAGTGGGGCGTGTGTGCAAAAACTGCACAACAAATGGTGACTCCTAGTTGGAAAATGCTCTAGAACATTTCTATGAAAAATTGGAATCAAGAACCCAAAATCTCTAGTTTTAGTCCTTACATTAGGTCACCTATTTAACAGAGCTTCAGAATTCATAGGCAAGTAAACCTTTCCTGTACCAAGGTCAAAGTGTGTGTACATGGATTCATTTCCCTTTCCTTGGTTGCAATAGGAACCAAACAAGGTTTGTAAAGATTCTAACTCCAAAAGCATCTTGGATAGAGCCTCGCTACCAGTCAAGAATCCATAGCCCTAACAAGGTTATTGTTGTGGCCCTCCCAAGCATAGCTCTACTGGTAGCCATGCGTCCATAACCCCAGTGGAGATACTAGGATACTCCTGATGAGGCGAATACTTCTTTTTATTTTCAAGATTCTCTTTTCTTTTTGGTTTTTTTTAATTATTCTTTTAATATCTCTTTCCCTTTCACCTTGTAAGCAGTGAAGATCACACTCAGGGCTGAGAACCAAAGTGGCACTGAAGCAGAATATAATATTTTTCACTTGACCAGACTCCATAAGGACTATATGCAACCTTGGAATACTTAAGATCTATGTAGAAATATAAGACCCAAATACATTCTGGATTTATCTTAATCCATAACTCATCTACTCAAAGCATTTACTACACATGACACTAAATAAAGGACCTTTACCAACTGATTCTGGAAGGATGATTGAAGTTTGTAAAAGAAATATTCAAAACAAATCCAAATAACATAAGGGTTGCCATGCAGGTGCAACAACCGCAATAGAGAGTAGAAAACCATAAGTAAGAGAAAATCTAAAAGAAACCTACCCTAACCAAAGAAAACCTAAACCAACCAGAAACAAAAAATAGAAAAAGGGAAACCTACTCTAACCAAAGCAAAAATAGAAAAAACAGAAAGGAAACCTAATCTATCTATGTACAATGAAAGAGTTGTAAATGGCTCAAGATTGGAAGTAATGCTTTAGGTACTTCCCATTGACAAGAAGTGGGATATCCTCTCCATTGAGAGTTTTCAAGAAAAAATAATTATCTCCTAGAATCTCTAAAATTTGACAAGGGTCGAGCCAAAGTTTGTCAAATTTTCCATGCTCCCCTCTTCGGTCATGTGCTTTATCCTAGTAGAGAACCAAGTCAGAGATCCTAGAGGCTTTTACCTTGGCTCTTCTATCAAACCATCTCTTAACTACACCCTGATGTTTGGAAAAAAATTCTAAGGCTTCATCCCTTCTTTCTTCAAGGTGTAACAGTTCTACCAGGCAGGCTTCATGCTTATCCCCTTCATCATAATATTCATTAATGAATTGCAAAGTGGGGATCTTTAACTATATGGGAAATATAGGTTCCAAGCCATACACAAGGTGGTAAGGAGAGGTCCCTAAGGAGGTCTTATGTCTTGTATGGTCTGCCCAAAGAGAAAATCTAAGTTGAGTGTGCCAGTCCTTGGGATTCTTCTCTAATAGCTTACACATGACTATTAAAATGTTCTTATTAGAAGACTTAGCCAAACCATTACCTTGTGGATAATAATTAGATGCAAACTTTATGATGATTCCATGATCAAAGGCCCAGTTAGAAAATTTCAATGATGCAAATGTAGGACCATTATCACAAACTAAAGCTAATGGACACCCAAAGTGATTAATAATACCCGATTTAATGAAATTGATTACCACTTTAGAAGAACATTGTTTTCATGCAAGAGCCTCAGTCCACCTAGTGAAATAATTAGTGATAGTAAGAATATACATGTGGCCTGTAGAAGAAGGTGGATTGATTGGACCTATGAAGTCCAATCCCCACTATCCAAATGGCTTTACCTCTATAACTGATTGAAGTGGAAGAGTTGTATACTTGTCTCTGCTTGATGTAGTCTGACACACATGGTAGGTTCTGATGTGGTTGTGTGCATCTTTGAACAACATGGGCCAATAAAAACCAGCCCTCAAAATCTGATTTGTAGTAGAAGGGGCAGAACCATGGCCTATGCCATATCTATCATGAAACTTTTCCATTACTCTTTCAGCTTCTACCTTTCCTAGGCATCTCAAGTAGACACCCTCATGATTTTTCTTATACATGATAGCTCCCTTTATCATAAAACTGTCACTCTTCAAATGTAAATCTCTCCTTTGTACTGAATTAAGATGTTCAGGACATTGTTGGTTCAAGAGATAATAGATAATATCATCATACCAATCTCCTGGGGACACATCCCAGAGGTGATAGTGCTAAGCTATGAGGTATAGACCCATTTTAGCCATTGTTTTGGTCAACCCTTTTCCCTGCATTAGCTTCATGGGCTGAATCTCAATGTCATATTCCTACAACATAGTCACCCACTTAGCTCTGCGTTCTCCCTGTTCATTTTGCATCAACAACAACTTGACTGTAGGATTGGGAACTATTGTAAAGACCTTATTCCTTAGAATATAGTGTCTGAACTTCTTTACAACTCTGACTAGTCATGGGCCTACTTTTCCATGCTTGGGTACCTTAATTTTTCATCATTTAAAGGCGCACTCATAAATTATATGGGGTGCTCATTCCCTTGATCATATTTTTGGGTCAACATGCCAGCACAGGAGTGGTCAGAAGCAAATGAATAAATGTAAAAAGGCTTCGCATAATCAAAACTTACTAATACTAGAGCCTCAACATTGGCTCTCTTGATTTCTGCAAATGCTTCTTTTTCCTTAGCATTCCATTCAACCTTGGCTTCCTACATCAATATTGCATTCAGTGGCTTGACTATCTCTGCAAGTCCAGTAATGAACTTCCTTACGAAGTTGATTTTTCCAAAGAATGATTTCATCTCCTTCTTGCTCACAAGTGGCTGGATCTTAAGCATGCCTCCACTCGTTCAGGGTCAATAGCAATTCCTCTGTCTGAGATAACATGTCCCAGGATTTTTCCTTCAGTAACCCCATAGATGCACTTTTTGTGATTAAGAAAAATGTCAAACTCTCTACACCTTTGAAACACTTTTCATAAATCTGCTATGTGATCACCTCACCTTTTGGAAAAGACTATCAAATCATCCATATAAATAATTATGCACTTACCAATGATTTCTTTAAAGGAAATATCCATGGCTCTCTAGAAGGTGGCTCCAACATTGATCAACCCAAAATGCATTATCCTGTAAGAAAAAGTTCCACATTTTGTAGTAGACACAGTTTTATGCCTATCTTCATACTACACCATGACCTAGTTATATCCAGAGTAGCCATCCATAAAAGACATCGTTTGAGATCCATTGACAATTTGAAGCACTTCATCTAATGAAGGGACTAGATAATTATCTTTTTTTTATGCCCTATTAAGGTTCCTAAAATCAACACAAAGTCTGATCTCTCCATTTTTCTTTTTCATTGGAACCAAATTTGCAACACAAGTTGAATGTCTTACTAGGAATATAATGCAAGCTAAAAGAAATTTATGCACCTCCTTTTGAATGATGGGCTCCAACTAGGCATTGATTGGTATTTTCCTTTTCCTGAAAGGTCTTGCTCCTGGCTTGAAAGGAATGGCGTGTGTAATAATTGAAGTATCATATGTCTTCAGATCTTCGTATATCACATCCTAATATGTATGTAGGGCATCAATAATTCATTTTATTTCTTCTAGAGTACATACCTTTCCAATGAAGACATTATTGATATCATCTTGAGTTCCCATATTGTATGTGTCACATTGACCACTAATGGACTCCTTAGCATCTTGCTCTTGATCTTTGACCCTATCAAGATAAAAAATCCTCTCTAGCTGCACCATTCCCCTTGGAATAGTATTAGTCTTCAAATTGATAACCCCTTCTAAGTCCATCATTGCTTCCTAAGGTTCAGCTTCATGAATGATCTATGAAGTAAACACATCTAAACTTGTGATGAAGTCTAAGATATGCTTGTCATCTTCAAATACCTAAAAGTTGGTTACATTGTCAGGTACTGAAGGTACTGGAGTTAACTCCATGGTGAACTTCTTCAAACCAGAGAGGTACAATGGCTGCAAAGTATTGGTTTCCTAAACCAGGGAATCTACAGTTTGGTTCTTATTGCATGGTATCAACTGAATATTGAAGGCATCAAATCCTTCAATGAGATCCCATACTCTATGCCTATAATTGGTCATTCTTCTATCATGGCATGAGTATTGCTTCCTTACTTGTTTTAATACTAACTCAAAGTCTCCAAAAACTTACAAAATCATAACCTTCCTCCTTAGTTCCATGAGCAATCCATGAATTAAAGCCTCATACTCAGCTACATTATTGGTACAATGAGATTAAAGTCTATGAGCAGCAAAATAAGTTTTACCTTTAGGGTTGATCAACTCAAATCCTTCTCTAGCACCTTGCTTCGACTTGGATCCATCAAACCTCAATGTCTAAGATCCAGTAGTTCTAGATCATTTTGTTGTACCTTTCATATTATTACTATTGGATGGTTCTTCAAAAGGCATCACCTTATTTCCTTTGGGATCATCTTGAGTTTCTTGTATATTAATTCTGACAATTAGAGTGGGATTGATGCACTTTTGTATCTATTCCATTACTATTTGGCACAAGCAACATTCCAACTCTGAGTGAGCAGCATTATGGACTCTACACCAAATAGGTAAAAGCAGTTCTTCAAAATTCATTCCTCTACCCAGATGAATCTGATCTTCTATACATTTCTAGATGAATTCTTGAAAATTATCTAGCAAGCTAAGTTGGTTATCTTTAGGATCATCATCATTAATTGGTTCTACTAGGGCTCCAGTACTGCTAGATTTTATTTTAAGATCAATGGGTGTCTTATGTAGCATAAAAAATTCTTCTACATTAGACTCATCAATAGGGGCTTCCAGCACATAATTTCCTATGCTTACCTCTGATATCAATATTTCATTCGAAGTATTCTAATATTCTATGATCACATATTTCATCCTAGGCTCCCTTTTGATCTTGATTTGGTTTGGCACTCCCTTCCAAGGAAGCCACATGTGGGATTGATTGGTTGATACATATCCATTCAAATCCTTAGTAAAGTCTCTTCCCAAAATTAGACCATAAGTGTCAGGTATATCTACTACCTGTATATTAATGACTTGTTGAATTATGGGGTTTAAGGAAATTTGCATATGGATCATGTTTAATTCCCCCACCACATTGACTTCTTTTCTATCCAATTGAGTGAATTTCTTTTTGGAGACAACGAGGGTAATGCCTAAGGCGTTGTAGATAGCAAAGGGCATCACATTGGTGGAAGCACCTAAATCTAGCAAGCAATTGTGCAAATTCTTTCCAAATAGACGAACATAAATAAAAAATGGAGGAGCTTTTGTTCTACCTTGGAACAAAGTTAAGGTGGTATCAACCTGAGTAACTTGACTTTTATCTTTTTTCTTTCCCTTTATCTCTAGGTTGTGTTTGAACTTGACCCTGATATTTTAGTACTTGAGAACTAGAAACTTTATTAGTATTCCCACCAACTAATCTATCTTGTGACATCGAATTTATACTATAAGCTCCTAGAACTACATTTCTAATAGCAGGTACTTTCAATAGTTCAATGGTGGAAAGGCTTACCTTTAGTTTCTTGAGTTCTTCTGCAACATACATCACCAGCTACTCGGTGTTCATGTCAGTAGGAGCCTCCTAGAAATATTCCACCACCTTATCCTTATTGGTATCTACACTCTTTCCTTTTGATGTCCTATTTTGTGCCTGTCCTTTATTTAACAAATATTGTGTGGGAACATGTGGATATGTTGGATTGTTGTTGGCGTTAGGATCTAGAGGTATGGTAAAATTGTTTGGAGGGATGGAAGTGGTGAAAGTTCCTCCAGCCTACGGAGCTTTAGTGCACCTATCTCTTAAATCAAATTTCTTGATTGGCCTTTGGAACACCTGAACCTCTTCAACATAAGTTTCTTCTCCATCCAAGGGGCCATTATCATTCTGAATGCTTTCATTGAATAACTATGTAATCTCATCTCCATTGCATACTTGATCTGCCTCCTCTTCCTGCTTACCTAACTCTTCTTCAAGTCCATTTTCCTCACTTCATGGGAAAGGAGCATGATTCTACACCAACACAAGTGAGTCATAATGAATAGATGGTACCAACTCCTTGTTACTTGCATTATTCTCCACCTCATACTGAAAAATAGAAGTAGTTGTGGAACTCAAGACACTCTAACTCAGAATATTGACTTGTCTTATGGAGCCTACACCAGCTTGATAAAGCAGCTTCAACTAGATACACACCATTTGAAGTGTTTTCTTGATTAGCTAGGTGATCCAATGGGGTAGGGACACCTCCATTGTTAGGCCTGATGTTCTAGCTTCTATTCTTCCTAGGTGGTTGTCTTTTGTCAAATCCTTGCCTAGTTTGTTATCCTCTATCAAAGTTCTGACAAGAAGCCTACTCTCTTTCAAATTTTTTTCCTTGTTGAGGCTCCCAACTTTCTCTATTGTGATTGGCCTGCATACTCCTTTGAGTAGCTTGGAGTTGACTATTTTGATTTCTCATATAAGTGACCTCCATGTCTAGCTTATTTACTTGTTTGGTCAATTCATCCAACCTCTCCCTATCAGGATTATTATATGAAGTCTGGTTCACACTACTTTGAGGATATCCTATTGCTGCACCAAAGCTCAATGACTGGTTCAATACCTCTGAATTCTTCAAATATGTGGGAAAACCAAGCTGGGGTTGTGGATGGAGGGGTTTATTAGCACTTTGTTGAGGATAATTAATCACTGGTGGGGCTTGATTTATAGGGGGTCCTAGATGAGGGACTAGGGGCAACTGAGGTATCGGATTCATAATAGGAGTATGGTTGGTAAGGGCCTGATTGAGAGCTTGAACTTGCCCCAAATGAGTAGTGGGTCCTAATGATGGAAAAGGCCCATATAAGTGTTGTCTCAAATTAGTAGTAACCTTAACAAATTTTGTGTATGCTTCAAACATAGTGGTTGGGGGGTTGGGTCTCCACTTCATGAATGTAGCTATCAAACTATCAAGACCCTCATAATAGACCTCTAAATCCATGGCATCATCTACAGCATAGGGGATCTGCAACCTAGTATATGCTTGATGGAATATATTATTAAAAGACCCTATAGGCTCATTGACTTCCCTCTTGACTTTAATAAACTGAAAATAGAGCTCATTAGCACTAATAGGAATTTTAAAATTTTGTAGAAACGTAGTCTCAAGTTTAGTCCAATTATGAATAGATCCAGCAGGTAAATGATTATACCAATAGAATTCATCTTCTCCTAACGAATAAGGAAATATCCTGCATGCAAAACCCTCATGGTTAATTCCCCTATCCCTAAGACATGTCTAAAAAATCCTGATGTGTTCTTCTACAGTTCTATTAGGATCATTAATATGGAACTTAGAGAAAAAATGCTCAAGGTTCCTGGGCATAACATTATAGTTGTTGAAGGATAATAGAGATGGATTGTTAGCCAAGAAATCCATTGGTGGAGGTGGGGGTGGTAAAGGCTAATTTATGGCTGGTTGAGGTTGCTAAATGGAGATGGCCTCAAAATCAGATGGAGATGGAATTGATGAAGATGAGGATGAAGGAGATGATGGAAGTGGTTGGGTGGATGATGATTCTCCCCTTCTTCTAGTCCTTCTTGACCTAGTAGGAGATTGCAACTCTTGAAATCCCTCCTCTCCTAGAGTAGATCTAGTTCTTATTTGAAATATTTTAAGAGAAATGATAGACAAAAATTGATCTAGCTTGCTTATTCAATCCCTCCTTCTAGCACCAATTTGTTGATGGTGTTTTCTTCACAACAACTCAGACAAGATACAAGTATCTTATCTCTCTTGAAAGGTAAATCTCTATCAGCAAGCCTCAAGAGATAACCCCAAGGTCTCTAATGTCAGGTCTTGACAATGCATAAACAACTCAGTGACAAATGTGAAAATGTTGGTAATCACAAAGGGACCTTACAAACAAATATTGGATCTTCAAACTTATCAGATTTTGCAATATGATGATACTTGAAATTCTAAATCTAACCCAGATAATAAAAGAAATAGCAAAAGATAAGGGTTTAAGAGAGATTTCTAAGATTAAAACTAATCCTAAGACTAACAATGCAAATGATAAAATACTTGCAATGGACCAATCCCTTCAAAACTAGTTCCTGCTTAACCAAGATTTAATCTAATATCTTAAAAAAAAGTGCAATATTCTAAGGCATAAATATTTTTAGATCATGAACATTCATTCATAACAACCCTGTTTGCAATTGAAATGAATACAAAATTCACAATTGAACTAAGCACAACAAATATAAGGTCCACGCTAACTTTACACAACAACTCACAATCAGCCAATTGCTAAAAGTATGGACCAGGGATCACTACAAACACTTCAAGCATCAAACCATAAACACCATTGAATCATACCTAACTCTAAGTCTAACATATATCAAATATTTTCCAAGAAATCTCAATAGATAGAACAAGAACCATGCAAGATAAATCAACACAAGAGAGATCACCAAGGCACAATGTTTTCACTTGTATTGAATCACCCAAGAGTAGCAACAATTCTAGTATTCTGTGTTACAACACTTGCTTCAAAATAAGACTAAATCCTAGCTCTAACTCTTTCTATATTTCTTAATTCACTCCAAAATATAACTATCTAGCCCTTACAAATGAGGTGAAATTCCCAATTTATATAAATTTAATTCTATGTTGGCCCAAATAGGGTTACAAAGATAATCGGCCATAAACAAGTAGGCCAAGTAGGTTTCTAGAATAACAATATTTTTCATTAAATGATTGGGACTCTTCCAGGTCAGCATGGGTTCTCCAATATAGCTCAGTCTAATGCATGCAGGAAATAAAAGGAGAGATAATGGGAAGCAAAATTTTGATGCAATCATTCATTAGCTGGCCCCTTGTCTTTGTCTTAATCCAATTTATCTTGCCCCTTAAGAAAAATCCCCTCTAGGTTGGCCAAAGGAGGAGTAATTAACACTTTAAACCTTCTCTCAATGGATTTAATCTCCTCCCTTGATTCCTTGACGACCTTATCCCATTCCACCTTGAGATATTGATGTTTCTCCATGACAACAATATAGGTGGATGAATCATCTAAATAGTGGGTTATGATTGGACCATCATCAATTGGGTCATAAACTTTATGCCACCACTTCCTTAACTTCTCAAGGGCCAAATGCTTCGGTGCAAACTTCTTCCTCCTAGTCATGATCTAAAAGAATGAAATGCATTTATTGTAAATATCATTTAGTGTACTCCCTACCGATTGACCTTGCTTATGAATCTTCTTCAAAACCTTTTGTTTGATCTGTAGGGCCTCATACCACTCCCAAAGTTCTAAAACCTTTGGGGAAGGCAAGATCCCATCATTCACTAGTCTCTCTTCAGTATAATTCATAATGGCCTTTGTTTTCTGTAGCAGAAGATCTACATCAGTTTTATCTTGCCCCAACACATTCTACAGCCACTCAAATGACCTATGTGCATCTCCACAAGTTGACACAATCTCCTTAATCATGTTGTCCCCTCTAAGAATCACTCCTTGTAACCATTCATTAGTAGCCTGTGTGGAAGTCTTCATCTTCTCAAGCTCGGTGAATGCCTCTTTAGGCAACAATCCTTCAAGAGCCACTCCACTCCCTATAGCTTGCAGAGGCTTCATTAGATGTTGCACATATCTATACACATCATTTAATTATTTTTTCAGCCTTTCCTTCTCCTCTATTTCTTTATCCAACCTCCTTAGGATGGCTTGGGGAGACTCTTGGAACTCATCTTTCTTCCAATCCTTACTTGTAGGTCCCAATTTTATTATATGAATGGTGTAATCTTGAGGGACTATCTCACCCTTGCTCTTGTCTACTGTAGGAGTGGCAATGTGGATTATTATTTATCTACCTCATCCCTAGTGATCTTAGAAATTACCTTAGCCTTCTTCTTTGCTTTCCCCTTTCCAATGTTGACCAACAGTTCATCCCAGTTTGGAGGAGTATCATCTGCAACTATTTGCTTGCTCTTCAATCTCCCACTGAGCCAACTAGGAGTAGGGAAAATATAACTATTGTTCATCGTGCTTCTCTTATTCTAGTTTACCTATGGAAGAATCAACATTCAAACCTTGCACTATAGGAACTTCTTCACCTTTCTCCTCCCTCTTATCTTCCACCTTATTCTCCTCTAGATTCTAATTTTCTTCTTGATCAAGTGTCTCTATTATTACTTGGATTGGAGAGAGATTTATTTCATATGCTTCTTCTTTTTCCATATTTCTCCCTTATTCATCACAAACAGGTGAGTCCTCATATGACACAAAGGAAGACTGCAAGATATTTCCAATCTCTATCTTTGCACTGTGAAGATATCCATTCTTGAATTCTTCTGCATCTTCACCCTAATGGACATCATCAATGGTACTTGCCATTGACTCCTTTTCTTCATTATGCAACTCTTGAAATGAGGGAGGGGTAGAAGTGTCTTCTTGTTGTGGAAAAATTGAGGAAATTGCAGAATCACCTTTTTTCACCACACTTTCTTTAGAGGAAGGAGTCCTCGCTATCCTGGTATATAACTGTTTCTTTTCCCCATAACTCTCAATATGTATTAACTGTGGTCATGTTTCCTCTTTCCCTTTTCCTTTAGGGGGCTCATTCTATTTTATTTATGTTCTTTCCACCCTTCTCCTTTTAGGCATAGGAGCATCATCTTTCTTCTCTTCCTCTTCATGCTCCTCCTCTTGAGCAAATGTCTTTTCTTTAGAGGCAGTGTTCCTCTTCTTGGCAATAAGCTTCCTTTTCTTTTCCTTTTTAGCATCTGCTTGGACACCTTTGATTTTTATCTTGAAGGGAGAACTTACCTTTTCCTTGCCCTGTGAGTCCTGCTCATCCTCCTCAGAAGTGGAGTGAGATTCCAAGTTCTCCATCAAATCGTAAGTGTACTGCTTCCCTTCATAGTCCAACTCCCAAATCTTGTGCTTGATCCATAATTTAGTGTATTTAATCACAGGAGCATTAATTTGCTCTAATTTTCTCTTCTCTTCTTCTAGCCAGTCAATCTCACCAATGGGCCTATCCTTGATTGGCTCATAATCATGGCTTTGTATCACCTCCCCATCATCATCAATCTGATTAGAAATGGCCTTGATGCTATATATTCTGATCAAATTGGCTAGCAACCTAGAGAACTTCTTCCTTCTGACCTCAAATTCATCTTTACAATTATCCCAATAATCCTCAATATCATCTTTGTGTCTAAATTCTTTGTCAGCTTTCTTTTGTGCACCCCGTGTTCTATCAAATCTAGACCTCTTAGAGTGAAATGCTAAACCAAGAGTGCCCATCTCTTCTTCAGAGGAGTGTGTTGTGATTAGGGAAGGGAAAGCCTCATGCCCCCCTATTCTCAATAGAAAATCAGTGCCAAAACCAATTTTATGAATTTCTTTCTTCACAATAGCATCAAAGTCAGAGATTTTCCTAGTAACTTCTAAGAGTGATGTGATCAGTTGGGTACCTAGAAAATCTGTAAGGATCTCTCTGAAAACCATCAATCCTTATGTAGGAGAAGGTGGGAAACTGTATGAACCATGCTCCAAACTTCTGGATCAGCTCCTTAGTAGTATCAAAAATCCACACATGCTCTGCTCCTTGGAGTAACCTTGTAAGGTACATGTTGAATGTTGCATTCACCCTTTTATAACTAGAACTACCCCAATACAGTTGGGAATAGACCTCATAAATCAAATCTTGGCCGAAGACTCCTCGAGTGCTCAATCCTTTATATGGATGGAATCTTTCCAAGGCATAGACCAAGTAGGATGTCATGGTGAAGCTCTTGGTCTGCAGTACATTATACAACTGCTCATGGATCATGGCACTGATTATACCTTCCCAATGATAGTATACATCCTACTCCATTCTCATTATCATGTAAAACACCCAATTCTCAAATACCCCCGCACCTTTTAATCCCGTCACTTTGCTAAGAAGAGTGATTGCATCATAATACTCTGACTTGAATTTAGCCCTGAACAATTTCTTTGGAAACTTGGAGATATGTGCCTTAGGTTTCTCCAACCAAGATTTGATAACTTGTAAAGACTTGTTTGTATCCTCTATGTAGTACTTCCTGGCTATCTCAATATCAAACTGCACCACATGGGATATGTCTATCATATCAATTGTTTGGTCCACTAAAGTAGGAGAGAAGTCAGTGAGCACTCTCCCTTGTGGGATAATCACTCTCTATGTGCATGGATCATAATGTTTGGCACCTTCCAGAACCAACTCATAGCATTGCACTGTAGAAGGAAAGCTAGCCACATGAGCCAACCTAGAGCTCACCAATCTTCTTTCCAACAAAGGAGGATCCTGCAATGCCATCCTTGCCTTGAATTCTTCATAATCCCACCTTCCCACATTTGTATTAGTCACCTCTAACTAGATGGAGGCTAGTTTTCTCTTAGGAATCTTGTTCTTCATATCCAATTTGATCCTTTCAGCCTCTAAGATAGAGGATCCCTCAACATCAGTATCCATTTGTTTTCCCTTGACTTTGCTGGCAATTGTCTTACTTGATTCAGCCTACACTCACCAAAAGATCACAATAAGTTTCCATTACATCATAAATACTAGGACTAGCCCATCACAAATAACGTATTCATCAATCAAATAAGCCTAATCAATGATCAAAATCCCTCAAAACATCATAAAGCATAGTTTCTTAACAACTTGGGATTTTCACCCCTTTGCGAAAATCAAGCCAGAGGGAATTTCGGGGATTTCCAAGCCAGACATATTTTAGCGATGAAGCCACAATAATCACTCAAAAAGTAACTCAATTAAAATTATAACCCCAGAGATAGCATCATTCATCTGTTCACTATTCAAATCAATCATGACATATGAAAATGATTCATTATTAATGCATTCATCCCTATAAATCTTCATGTTTGGCAGATTTTCAGGGATTTCCATCAGGGACGAAAATCTGCAAAACTAGAATGGTTTCACACTTTTTTGGGAAAATAAAGAAGCAATGGAAATTTGGGGTTTTCCTTGGGTAAAGAAATTTCACGAAACCTTCAAAATCCTAAAAGTATTGATTTCACAATGCTTTCACCCAAATTGATCAAATGATCACGAATTTGGGGATTTATGCTCGAATGTTGTTTGTCTCAAATCGTTGATTGATGGACTCGGATTCCTAACTCACCCAAGGGAAATTCAATTAGTACTGACAATGAAACTGAAGATTGAAACCCTATGATTTCACCGTAAGCACCCAGTCTCAATTCCAATTCATACACCCATTCAACTAGACCATGATAAACCCCTCTAAGATCCTCAAAGCAAGTGGCTACTGAATGCAAGTTGGAAATAAAAGGTTTGAATTCACCCAAGTCATTAGTTTATCAAACTCAAGGGACCCTAGATCAAAATAAAGCAGATTGACATCACATACAGGGTTGAATTCTCAGGTTAAGCCTAGCAATGGCCAACACTATCAATCCAACGAAAGGAAGGTGACATCAAATTCAGGGATGGCATCGAAGAGATCAAATTGTAACCCTAGTTTAATTCCAAACCTTCAAGCACACCAAACCCAAACTCAACATATGCCTACGACACCAGAAACCATTCATATTCATCAACTGAAAATAAAGACATCGTGTACATACCATGGATGAAGCCGAATTCAAGATAACAACTACTAGTAATAAGCTTCAATTCACACACAGACAAAAATGACACCAGAGGAATGCCACCAAAGCCAAAAATTTGGAACTTCAATACCAAATAACAAGCAACACTTCAAGGATTGAGCTTTTCCAACTTGATGCATAGCAAATGATACCAATTTTCAGCATAAAAACTCCCAAAATTCATTAAACACAAACCACAAAATTCGTACAATCAAGCATAAATGAGGTGACAAGACAACCCAAGACAAGTTTTGGGGATCCAAGGAGGTGAAGGAATTTTGGGGATCTAAAGGCCTAAAGGAAATTTGAGAAATTTCGGTAGACACAAAATTCCATGAAGAGTTAGAATCTTTGAAGCATGCTGCAAAACAGTCCTTCATTGGGTATCCAAGGCATGAATGGAAATTAGGGAAATCCACCAAGGGAGTAAATTCCCGAGTTGGTGAAAAACCTGAAAACTTAAGATTTTTAAAGAATGACTTCAAGGGATCATTTGCATGAGCAAAGTAAACATTCAAGCACATCCCAAAGTGACCAGATTTCATAATCAAAGGATCAAAAAGAACCAAAGGCCAAAGCAAGAGAGGGTCCCTACTTTCAGTGGGGCGTGTGTGCAAAAACTGCACAACAAATGGGAACAAATTCAAAAAAAGGAGGAGATATTCTAGAAATAGAAATCCAGAGTTCAATGGCTACAAGAAGGGGACAAAAATACCTTTTTTTTCATGTTTCTACCCTAAACCACAAGAAAGGAAACCAAATAACTAAGCTTCAAAATGAATGGGGGGTCTTGGTCAATACGCCTACCCATATTAGGGTCTTGGCATCAAACTATTTTCAAAGGGCTTATTTAGCTCTTGTTGAGGCTCCAAATCTAGCCTTGGATAGCCCGTTGTTGAACCCTCTCCCAACCACCATAACCCAAGTTGATAATGATAGCATTCTTTGAGCTATCACTCCCAAGGAATTCTATCTAGCTACTTTTTGTATGGGTGCCTATAAGATGCCTAGCCTGGATGGTTTCCCCCTACTTTCTTTTAGATATTCTGGGATGTAGTGGGTGAGGACCTTGTCTTGGCTGCTAGGGATTTTTTGAAATCTGGTAAGATTCTCAAACAACTGAACCACACTTTTATTATCCTAGTTCCCAAGGTTGTTGAACCCCATTAAATGACCAATTTTAGGCCCATCAACCTTTGCAGTACCATATAAAATATCTTCTCTAAAGTCTTGGTGGACCTCCTTAAACCCCTCCTAGAAAAAATAATTAGCCCTACCCAAAAAGGTTTTGTTCCTGGTCATCATATTTTGGATGCTACCATAACTACACATGAAATACTCCATTCAATGGATAGATGCAAAAATTCTAGTATGGCCCTCAAATTGGATATAGCAAAAGCATATGATAAGGTGTTATGGGACTTTATCCCCAAAGTCCTAGCTAAGTATGGTTTTGACTGAGGGGTGGTCAACCTACTGATGGAATGCATTACTAGGGTAAGATACTATGTGTTGGTTAATGGGGCCCCATGTGGGTTCTTTAAAGCTAGGAGAGGTATCAAATAGGGTGATCCCCTCTCACCTTATCTTTATATAATGGTCACGGATGTCTTGAGCAGGAATATATCTAAACTATTTCTAGAGGGGTCTCTAAAGGGGGTCAAGCCTACCTCATCTTTGGAACCTACCGTTATCCAACAATTCATTGATGATATGATACTCTTTGGGAGGCCCTTTGTGTTTGAAGCTAAGAAATGGAATATTTGTCTTAATAATTATGTTGTTTACTCCGGCCAATGTATAAATTATAATAAAAGCATGATTTACTTCTTCAACAACACTCCTACTATGCAAGATTAGGTGACTGTTGTCCTTGGTTGTGAGAGTGGATCTCTCCTGCCGGTGTATCATGGGTTACCCCTTACTATTAAGGAAGTCACTCCTACCTTTTGGAACACTATTATTGAAAGGATTCAAAGGAAATTGGCGGGGTGGAAGGGCTCCATCCTAAGTCATGCTAGTAAACTACAACTCCTGTCTGCATCCCTTCAAGAGATCCCTATTTACTCCCTCTCTATCTTTAAGATCCCAAAATATATTGCTGAGAAGTGTGCAAAAATTCAAAGGAACTTTTTATGGTCCAAGAGTAAGGAAAATAAAAAGTTTGCTCTAGTTAGTTGGGACAAAGTCTATAACCCTAAATATTGTGGTGGGCTTGGGATTAGGAATAGCCTATGCACCAACAAGGCCTTACTTGCTAAGGTTGGTTGGGACCATTTGAGGAATAATATGGAATAGTGCAAGATTATGAATGTTAAGTATCTCCATAATAGACCTATGATTAGGTGCCTCTCTGATGATCACCCCTTGGGATCTCTAGCTTGGAAGAATATTTACAAAATGTAGGTGTTGCTAAAGAATGGGATGAAATGGAAGCTTGGGAATGGTAATAACATTAGATTTTGGGAAGACCCTTGGTTGTTAGATTCCCCCCTTTCACACTCTAACTTCAGCAATCTTATGAGACCGGTGCAACTTTTCTTCGATATGTACATTGGTGACTACCTTCTTGGTTGGTCGAGGGCTAGGAGGTGGAAGGATCTACTTATTTACTATCCTTTATCCCCTAAGTTTTTTACTTTGGCTAAGTCTCTTCAGTACTTACTCTCCCTTACTAGATTACCTTTATCCAACATCGAGTATGAATTCTACTAGACTCATGATAGGCAAGGAAATCTTTTAGTCATAATGGATTACAAACTGTTGTTGGTTCAGGGTTTGAGCATGGACCCTAGAAATAGGTTTGGAATAGGCACATGATTCTGAAAATAAATTTCTTCTAGTGGACTATTTTCCATAACAGGATCCTCACTCAGGATAACAAGGAAAAGTGGATTTCAAATCCTTAAAAAGTGTTTGATGTGAAAATGCAATGAAGAATCTGTGGATCACTTACTTTTGCATTGCCTGTTTGTTGTTGGTGTCTAGGAGCTGGCTTGGGAAATATTAGGGACTCACTAGACTATGTGCAAGGACATCAAATCCTTGATCTTGAGCTATCTATCCCTTTCCATCACCCCTTACCTAGAGAGATTTGGAACCACGTCCCCCCCATCATATGTTGGCTATTATGGAAAGAGAGGAACAACCAAATATTCAAGAATTTGGAGATGAGTTCTAAGGAGGCTTTTGGTATAGGGCTAAGGTTAATTTATGAAAATATCTCAATTTTCAATGGAGAAACCTCAAACAAAGCTCCTACTAAATGGGAGATTAAAATGGCTAAAGCTTGGAACCAAAATCTTGAGGTCAAATCCTTTAACAACACTCAGTCCTAGGCTAGTTGAGACACTATTTGGAAACCCCTAGATCATGGATGGCATAAACTCAATTTTGATGGTGCTGCCAAAGGAAACTCAGGCAGGGCAAGCATATGGGGGTATTATCAGGGATTGTAGGGGAAAATTTGTGGATGGTTACTCGAGGGGCGTAGGGATTTAGACCTCCATGATTGTGGAAGCAAGGGCATTATTGAAGGGCATCTAGTTAGCTATTACTATGGGGATAAAGAAATTGCACATCGCAGGAGATTCTAAGTTGATGGTTGACTCTGTAAATATGGGAAGATTATTAGGATGGAGTACCAGGGATATCTTGTTAGATATAAATCATTTGGTTTCGATGCTAGATATGAAGATTGTTACTCACATTTATAGCGAAGGTAATCAAGTTGTTGATGCCCTGATGAATCTCGACTCCCATTGGAGATATTCTAAGTGTTGGAGGAATATGGGGAACCTACCACCAGGAGTACAAGATATAATCCTTAAGGATAAGGGCACACTTATTTTTAATGATGATTTCTAAACTTGTGTTTGTTATGGCTTTTTGGGTGGTCCACATATTTGCTTGTTGAGTGATGTGGATGGAGATGAATAATAAGTTGTTAAATTTGTGGTATAATTTGAATAATGGGATGGAGATTGATTTAAATGAGCTAATTATGAGGAGTAATGGGAAGTACAATGAGGTAATGGCCAAGTTGGGTCAAGCCTTACATAATCTTTATTTGTGGTCTTGTCTCATCCTTCGCATATCTTTTGGATTTCCAAATTCAAATTTGATGTGACTAATAATTATGACATGAGGCTCTTGCCTTGTCTTATCAACTCCACTAAAAAGCTTCTTATGATAAAAGGCCGATATTTAGGGAAGGCTAAATTTGGCCCCATGGCCAACCATCATCAATACTTATGCTATGGCAATGTGGAAGGAAAACCTTCCAATATCATCATTTTTTGCAAACCCAGCCATAGATGTTTAAATATTTTCATTTATGGGCTCATGAAGATTTCCTTTTTGGATTTAACTCCTAAAGCGTGTGTCCTGCACACCATATTGATTTCTCATAGCCTTCTTGGTTGGATTAAAAGAAAAAGTGTTTGGGAGACCTCTCACATTAAACAAAATTCCTATCTTTTGCTCTCACTAGTTTCCTAGTTTTGCAGGGTGAAGAGTGGTGAAATGGGTGGTGATAGAGCGAGGATGGAGTCGAACAATTGTGGGGAGTTTTGCATGGACCATTGGTTTGGCATATCTATTTTGAAGGAGGGATGACACCTTTAATGAAATGCTTGGTTGGTCATGATCTGAGGATGTCGGCACAATTTGCAAGCTCCTAGAAGGAAAGAAGGGTTACAATGGGTGGGATCTCCTTTGAGGTCAAGGAGTAGGTGATTACTCAGGCGACGGGGCTCTCTTGTACTAGGAAGAAGTACACTAAGCACACCAAGGCTTAGGACAATGAAAGCCTTAATTCCTTCTTCAAAGGAAATGAAAAACTTCTTTGCTCCCAGTCTAGCTTTGAAAGAGAAGCTCTCCCACAGTCATGGGACCAAGTCTATCTCGCTCTCATGAAGTATGTCACTTTAGAGGGTAGATATAAAACTTAATATTATTATAATTTGCCTCTTTTAAATCACCTCTGCCATAAAATGTTGTTGAGCTTCCTATTTTTCTTACTCATTGATTTGGAAAGCTCCATTGAGAAATGCTTAGATTTTGCTGGCCAAAATCCAGAGGATTCTCCTCCCATGTCACTCCACCAATGCCTCATCTTGAGGCTTTATCATTTTCACCTTGCGCTGTGCCTACCCAAACCCATCTATGCTTTATGTATTAAGGAATTTGAACCCTCTAATCAGACCAATATCTCCCCGGCTGAGTCTAAACAACCCAAAAGGAAAACCCTTCCAAGGAATATTGAAACCCCCAAGCCTAAACTAACCACCAAAAAGAAAAAGGGGAATGTGGTGTCTTCTCATTCTAATGTTGCATTTGGGCTTTGTGAGCTCAAATCTACCCCTGGAAAGACTTCCAGCAAACTCGCAACTAAGGAAAAAGTGAAAGAAGAAGGGAAAGGTCTAGTGGAGCTTCTAACAATTGACAAAGAATGGAAGAATGTGGTGGGGAGAGACTCCAAGGGGGGTACTATGGTTGCTTCTATAGTGGAGACTGGGATTGAAAATACTAGTATCAGGAGATCTAGAAGGCTAGCAAAAAATAGCAAGAAAGTGTAGATTAATGAAATTTCTACCGACGAGGAGTGGTCTAGCAACAAGGGCAATAGGAATGAGGATGACACGGAGGAGGAAGAGGAGGAATTTGTTGAAAGGCCTAACCACTTTTCCGATCTCAACAAAATGCTAAAGGATAACTCAACTTCCTAGTCCTCTGAACTTCAGGAAATGGAGAATGAAGAAATAGCGAAGACTGCAGAAAAAGGGGAGGATCATCACATGTTGGAGCATGTGGAGAAGCTCGAGAAGAAGTTCACTGGTCTAGCTCGTTTCACTGTTAAGATGGTCCATCGTGCGGATGGCACCCTTTCTACTATTCTAAAGGATGAAATGGATAAGAAGGCCATAGAGGAAGGCCCCAACTAGGTTGGGGAGGATGTCATTTTCCTCCTCTCTCATAATTGGGAGAATGCTAGCTAGTTTGTTGTCTATGTCTCGTCTATTGGGTTGTTTTGGTTGGATGTTGGTCTACTACTGTTGTGTTTTGTTTTACTAGTTTTTTGTTATGTTTTTATGGACTTGATCAGTTTTAGCCCCTGAGGCTAAATGTGTAAAGGGTACAAAACCCTATAAATGTTGCTTATATTATCAAAAACAAATAAATATAAAAATAAAATTGCAGAGTGAATGATTGCACAATGAAGAACAAAAAATTAGAAGTGCATGGCAGAATATCCTCCAAATGAAAACCGATGAAACCATTTTCATATTTTGTAATAAAAAATATATATAAAAAGAAAATTGCAAAGTGGATGTTTGTGCAATGAAGAAAAAAAAATTAGAAGAGTACATGGAAAAATATCCTCAAACTGAAAACTAGTGAAACTATTTTTATATTTATATTTCATACTAACAAAAAAATATAAAAAAGAAAAATGCAGAGAAAATTTTTGTGCAATGAAGAAAAAAATAATAGAAGTGCATGGCACAATATCATCAAAATGAAAACTAGTGAAACCCTTTTCATGTTTACTAATAAAAAATAAATATAAAAAGAAAAATGCAAAGCAAATGTTTGTGCAATGAATAACAAAATAATAGAAGTGCATGGAAAAATATCATTGAAATGAAAACTAGTAAACCCCTTTTCATATTTCTTAGTTAACAAACAAATATAAAAAGCAAAATGCAAAGTGAATGTTTGTGCAAAGAAGATTAGGATAATAGAAGTGCATGGCAGAATAACGTCAAAATGAAAACCACTTAAACACTTTTCATATCTTGTAATATAACAAAAAAATACAAAAAGCAAAATGCAGAGTGAATATTTATACAATGAAGAATAAAATAATACAAGTTCATGGTAGAATATCATCGAACTAAAAATCAATGAAACCCTTTGCATATTTCACAAACAAATATAAAAAGGAAATCGCAGAGTGAATGTTTATGCAATGAAGAACAAAATAATAGAAGTGCATGGTAGAATATCATCAAATGAAAACCAGTGAATCCCTTTCTACATTTCGTAGTAGAAAAAAAATATAAAAAAGAAAACTACAGAGTGAAAGTCTGTGCAATGAAGAACAAAATAGTAGAAGTGCATGGCAGAATATTGTTGAAATCAAAACTAGCTAAACCATTTTATTATTTCATAATAACAGACAAATAATAATGTTCAATTGAAAAATCACTACAATTTTTTGAACCCTTTTAACTCACCGAAGACATGCAAGAACATGCAAACCAAGTTAAAGAAGCAAAGACAATAGTACATGCTTAGTGGGGTAAAACACCTCACCTGAGTTCAGCGGCTCTCAAAACCATTGCTAGAGCCAAACAAGAATTGGTACCAATATGCATTTGCAAAGTGTAGAGCCAAACATGTATAGGTGCCTAACCAAACAAAGAGTCGAGAACAAACACAAAGGAAAGGAATGGCATTGAGCGGGATAGTGAGAATTTGGAGCATTGAATGGAATTTTTCCTTCGAATAATGTGCCAACCAGCCAAAGTAAATGGGAAGGGATGTGTAAGGCATGCTGCTAGACAAAGCTAACAAAGGGGGTGGCGCGTGATTAATGCACTAAGCTGGATGTTCAAGGTGGCAAGGTGTTTGATTGCCACGCGTATGTTCAACCCATTGCCAACTCCCCTTCACGTAGCCTCCGGAGATGGATCCAACCGATGATCGATCAAACCCCAAAATGGGCCCGAAATGAACAACATGGACCAATTGTAGCACAACACATGAGAGATAAGTCAATTAGACAAAAATAATAATATTGGTGGGTCCATGAAGGATTGGGTGACGTGGTGAGTTTTTTTCTTTTCTGGTCCACATGGCACACCACATGGACCTCCAAAGGTAGGGTGCTCCACTATGGGCCCCTCTCCCCTACTCTTTTTTTTATCTCACTAATTTTTCATATAGTTTTTCATTTGCATTGATTTTTTTATTTATTAGAAAAATACATATACTAGAACTTGCACCTAAATGAGGTTCAAGGATTACACTAATAGAAAACTAAATGATATGTTAATTAGTTGATAAGCTACATATAGTGTGAGATTTGAGCCTAAAACAAGTCACACCTACGAACCACTATTAAGTTGTCAAAAAACAAATTTCAATTGTCATTTAATGGTAAACTAGTTGTCATTTAATGATAAAAGCCTCCAAAATCTCATTTATCACATAAAAGCTAGATAAATATTGATTTGGCATCTGGATGACAACATTCTATTTCTATTTACAGTATTTTTGTCAATTTGATGACAACTTTCTTTTTCAATTTGCATTGTTTTATGTTTTAAATATGTATGCAAATATTCCATAATCAAATAATACTTAATTTCTTTAAGAAAAAATCTAGATTTGTCTAAGTTTATTTCATTACATTATTTAGCATTTATTATTAATTATTTAATCCATCAACATGCAACTAGAATTTGCATGCACAAACACATACTCTAACATATTAACATACATATAGTTTTCTATCGTAATCCTTGAACCTCCTTTAGGTGCAAGTGCTAGTATGTTAGAGAGTACGTGTTTGTGCATGCAAATTCTAGTTGCATGCGACTAGATTAAACAATTGATAATAAATGATACATGATGGAATGAAATAAACTTAGACCATAGTTATTGGGAGACGCAAGCTACTGGTACTGATATTGGTACAGGGATGGGGACACCAATCAAATTAGGGTACGTGAGTTAAATGAATAAGGAGACGACTATTTTATATGGAAATGATTCACCAAAAATTTTGGGTATGAGGATGTTGTCTATGTTTCCATAATGGAGAATCTCAGCGACTATAACTTAGACAAATCTAAATTTTTTCCTTAAAAAAATTAAGTATTATTGATTATAAAATATTTGCATACAAGTTTAAAACATAAAGCAATGCAAATGAAAAAAGAAAGTTGTCATCAAATTGATAAAAAAACATGGAAATAGAATGTTCACATCTAGTTGTCAAATCAATATTTATATGACTTTTATGTGATAAGTGAGATTTTGAAGGATTTTACCTAATATATTAGAGGCTTTTACCATTAAACGACAGCTGGTTTACCATTAAACGTTAACTGAAACTTGTTTTCTGACAACTCAACAGTGGTTTGCAGGGGTGAGACTTGTTTCAAACTCAAATCTCACACTATATGTAGTCTATTGACTAATTAATAATTAAAAAGAATGTATAAAATAGAAAAAAACAATTTGAAGACAAGAATCTTGAAAGAAACTACAAAAGAAAAAATTCAAAGTAAAAGCAAATCAGCATGAAAGAGCTGCATGTAATAAAATATTTATTTGCATCGACTGAGTGCACTGTTTTTCAAATTTTAATCTTTGATTTTATCCATTTCCACACGAAAACGGAAGTTCGTTCTGAAAGGTGGGAATAAAGTGTTGGGCGTTTTCCTCCAGATGTGGAAAGTTAGAGTGCATGTAGTATTATATGCCTGTGAATAAATGAAGTGACCCACTCAGAGTACGTAAATGGTGAAATGACCGACCTGAGAAATCCGTGGAAAATAGGGACGCTTTACAGCTATATTTTAACTGGACGTGAAGAACAATCAAATTTTGATTCACTGATACGAAAGCCAAATTGGACTTTGGCAAAGGAAAAATCAAAAGCAACAGTAAGAATCTTAGAGGTAGAGATATTAAAGTAGGAGAAATCAATTCATTTCTTTAATGTTGTTTTTTATTTTTTTTCATGTTTTCGGAAGTAGTTGAATTTTAATTTTCTCATTGGCTAAGTTCAAATTGAGACGAGTGTAGAAATTATTTTTCATTCACAAAAATATAGAAAAAAAAGGTCCAATGAAATTGTAAGATTTGTCTACTTTAAACAGTTAATATTGGCAAGCAATCAGTTCATATTTATTCAAAGTCTATGTCAAAATGAGAGTTTTTGAATATCAAAGCACAAAGGATAGAGGAATTTGATCAGAAAATTTGGTTGTTATTGTATTGGTGGACATGAATAGAAAATGTAGATGCACACATAAGGCATGAAAGAGTATTTGTTAGGATACATTCTTAATTAGATTAATATTCAACAAGCCATTATTTTTTTTTTTTTTTATTTTTAAATGATAATGTGAGAAAATGTTTTAAAGCTGAATGAAATAGTTTCTTCATAAAATTGTTTTTTTTTTTTTAAAGTTGAATGTTCAAAACATCCAATGTGCTTCAACTTTAGATTTAATGACTTGTGGAAGCTAGACACTAGTGACAAGTGTTTGTAGATATAATAGGGATTGTAAACATTGTAAAGTCATAAGCCAGTATTATTACCACTTTTGTCGTAAGAGTTTTCCCCTAAGACACTAGTGGCTATAGATTTGTATGTCTGTGATTGCTCAATATTGATAGTAGTAGCCATTGGTAAATTTATTTAAATAGTCTCAAGAATTATTATTTTTGTTGAAAATTTATAAATCTAGTCATGATATGTTCTAATCTCATGTTAATTTATAGCTTATAAGATGGAATGGAGATTGTTGTTGATCTTATGTTAGCATCCCAAAATTTCATGTTTATAGGTAAAACCTTGATTACTAGAATGTATTTTACTATTTTGGATTATAAAAAAAAATGGTAATAGTTGTGAAATATAACCATTGTGGTAGGTAGCTTCTAATAGACATTTGTAAGAATGTTTTTCTAGATTTTTCGTTTTAAACATTTTTAGCCTAGACTTAACATGTGTTGAACTTAAATGTGGTGTTTGCATTTACACGTGTATATAATTGTTATAGAATTCCATAGGAAATCCATAAATCATGATCCATACTAGAACCATGTGGGTCATTTTATTTCATCTTTGAAGTCTCCAAGTCAATACTTAGGTATAGGCCCAAATTTTCATGGAATCGGCCCCCTCCCTTACCTTAATAAGTACATATTCCCTATCCTCAATTGTTTCAAATGTAATTCTTGGTTATAGAAAAAACAAAATAAAGTTGCTCATGGTTTTCCATTTTTCAAGAGTATGTTTTCAAAGAGTTGATATTGAATCATATGCAATTGAAATGACAGTTACGGCCTTTGGAGTAAAAGCATGTCTAGATCAATATCCTCTTTTACATCTTTTAGCTTAATCCTTAGCTTGTTTCTAGTTATTATAAAGATGTGACCTAGTATTTGCTATGGATTACTTGATTTTAACCATTCCAAATTTCCCATGAGTTTACCTAAGTTATGCGAACTCATAAATATTTGTTTACCACAAAGTATCATCTTCATCATGTTTTGATTTTTTTAATTAATTTGAAAGTTTTTGAATGTTATCTAGTTTCATTTATGAATAGGTGTTTAATGTTTAAATTTGGACATAATTAAAGTAGAATAGTTAAATCTCAAAGTTTGTTTAGTATGTTACAACTTTTAACTCTCCTTTGTTCATTTAAAATAAACTATTTTTGACAAAAATATTTTAATTTTTTCAATTTTTTCTTTCATATTTATATTTTCTAATTGATTGAACAAAATCATAAAACTAAACTAAATAAATAAAATTTATTGCTAATTCATAATATTTTCTTTCTTATGAGAAAAGGGTCTTCTAGTATAAAAAAACATATAATCACTTTGATATACCACATGACTTGATTTTATGCCTTTTACCCGATGCCATTTGAATTATATATTTTATAAATTATTATTATATCACGTGGAAGATTCTTATATAATTGCTCCTTGATATTAATAGCGTTCTTATAAAATAATGATATAGGTTTTCGTTAGAAAAAAGTCTAGAGAATGAACATAGCATGGTAATATGAATTAACTTTGTTTAAGTTGTGATGGTTAGAATAACATTTTTTAGAATAATTTATTTCTATTAAAACTTATAGTTTATGAAAAGTTTTAGATTTAGAAGATTCAAATAAAAATATTTGATTTTAATTATTATTTTTTATTTTTTATGTTGTAATAAAATAATAAATTATTTTTGTATTAGTAAATTAGGGATAAAAAATAGAAAAAATATTAGATTTATCAATGGATTCAAATCTCCAAGGTCACCTATAAAATCAAAAGATGTCTTTCACAAGAGAGCACCAAGAACAAAAATATTGCTTGATTATGGTAATAATGGATTTGATTAAACCCCAATATAATTACATTGATTACATTGACTTGAGTTGATTGAAATGTACATATGATGTATTGCTTATATAGGCAAAGTTGAGAGATAGGACTAGACAAGATTGTGACAAGTGTCTTTATCCTATGCAATGAGAGAACTACCATACAAAATATTAAATGACCTAAGATACAAAAAGTAAATGAAATAAAATAAGATAAATCTATTGACAAATAAGAATTCTAGAAATATTCTTAACACCTAAGTAAACTTAACATGTGAATAAGACCTATTAGGTGAAATAATTAGGAGAAAAACCTTATTCACACTAACAACCCCCTTAAGTACAACTTAGGGAAAAGGAAACAAATGCAAATGATACAAAATATGATGATTATGGGTCTCGACTAATAAGCCATGCTAGGAACCCATGTATAATGCAATCTCTAAAAAATGAAGAAACAAAGAAAACCTAGTGGGATAAAACTCCTCTCCAAAAGAGAAAATATAAAAAAAAAACACATAAACAAGTGATGAATAAAGAACTCAACACCCCCCAAGGATGAGATCCATCACAAGTATACAATCAATTAACCACCCATAAGAGGGAATTAGAGAGACTATGTAGCCCCCCCCACCACAATGTGTAATGCCCTACATAAATGGTGAATTATTGAAGAAAAAAATGATCTAATGCCTACAAACAACATTCCTCCCTTTTGGAAGAAATCTAACCAAGTACAAATACAAGGATTCTTCCCATTCCAGAGAAGAATTTATAGGAAGATGAGTCCAAATGTATGAAGATTATGTCTTTGGAATCTACTCATGTATTGCCATGTCCATGGTAGATGATCTAATGCCACAATCAAATTGAGTACATGCCCAATCAAAGAAGGTGATAAACTAGGATCAAGTGGCAACTGATGTTGAACAAGATCTAAGAAAATATGATGTGATAACAACTATGATGGGTTTGTCATCAAAGAGGATAAATAACCCCTCAAATGTGTCCTCCAAATCTAAAATGCGAGACTCCATAAATAAGTATGAAATTCTTGTCAAGTAATCATCTCACAAAGATGAATTTGAAAGACAAGTTTGATTTACTTGTTGCAAAAGATCACTAGAAGCTCTCGAAGAAGTATCTCTAAACTTCGATGAAGCAAAAAAAGAATTTTTTTTATCTCAATAGGAGAAGTGGGAGTTGTAGGATAGGTCTCTTGATTATCAAGACACTCAAGTGCTACATCATATTCAAGCTCCTCTAAGGTATCATTATCAAAAGGTAGATTATCAACATCATCTAGAATGAGGTAATTTGATGCAAGATCATCATGAAATGGAGGATTATGTGGATCTCCATAGATCTCCCAAATTTTGGTCCAAAGTGTGTTGGGGCACTTAGTCTTTGAGATCTTCCAAAAGATGTCAACACCAATGCTTTTACCAATCAATCCTATGATACAATCATTTTTATTACCCTAAACTAATTTCTTCCAATGTGTATTTGGATTAGGGATTAGTCTATAAAGACGAGGCAAAATATTGAGTCAGTTGCAATGTGATAGGATGCCTTTTTTCCAAGACTCATAATTGTCCTTAATTAAAAAGATTATGGAAGGATGAATAACTACATAACCCATGATTATTACAATGATACACTTCTCAAATGATAAAATCAGAGATCAATGCATATTAAGCAATTGAAATGAAGTGATTTGATCAAAACATAACCTTCCCAAATGCCAACATGTGTCCAAGTAATCCTCTAGAATGCAAATATTTAAACAAATATGAATCAAATGTACTTGGGGTTGAATATAGAAAAATTGCATGGATGGATTGATAGATATCCTCAGCACCTTTCCAATGCTACAAAAATGATGAAAATCACAAAAAATAGAGATTTGGGAAAAAAATTATGAGCTCAAGAGCCAAAAAATAAGATCAAGATTCAAACAAAAATAAAATTTATTAGCAGAAAAATGTGACAATGGGACCTACACCATTGGAAATTTCTCAAAACTAGTTTTTTGATGATATCTCATTCGCCAAAATCCAATACCTAAGTCAAAAGTTATGGTGATTTAAAAAAATGCCCAATTAAAGCTTGAGGGGCCAAAATTAAGCCCCTTGACTAAAGGTCATTTGGCCGTCAAATTTAAGCCATCAATGTGATGATGGTAATTTGGCCATCAAATTTAAGTCATCCATATAATGACAATAATTTGGCCATCAAATTTAAGATAGTTCCTAGTAATGGTCATTTGGTCATTAAATTTAAGATAATCACTTGAAAACAAAAAATCATCAAAATATTATTTTTGCTAAAATATGAAGCATTTTATATGAAAATGGGGGTTTTTGGGCCTTTTGGACTTGATGGTGAGGTATTTTTCCCTCAAAATGCACCCAAAAAAAGTTCATACTTGGTTATCTCCTAGATCTAAGAAAGGGCTTGTAGATTTGAAGCTTTGAGACCATGTTATATTCACCAATGGATTCAAGCTTCTATAATCAACTACAAAACCAAAATATGCCTTCCACAAGGGAGAAACAAAAGAAAAATATTTCTTGATTATGAACACAATGGACTTGATTAAACCCCAATATGATTACATGGATTACATTGGCTTGAATTGATTGAAATGTACATATGATTCCTTGCTTATATAGGAAAGTTTGAGAGATAGGACTAGACAAGATTGTGACAAGTGTATTTTATCCTATGCTTGATGAGACATATAACATAATAAAATAACCCGGGACATAAGAAGTAAATGAGATAAGATAAGATCTTCTTGACAACTAAGACTTCTCGAAATATTCCTAGGACCTAAGTAAACTACATATATACTAGCACTTGCACCTAAAGGAGGTTAAAGGATTATGTTGATAGAAATCTATATGATATGTTAATTAGTTGATAGGCTACATATAGTGTGAGATTTGAGCCTAAAACAAGTCTCATACCTACAAACCATTGTTAAGTCATTAGAAAACAAGTTTTAGTTGTCATTTAATGGTAAACTAGTTGCCATTTAATGGTAAAAGCCTCCAAAATCTCATTTATCACATAAAAGCTAGACAAATATATTGATTTGACAAATGGATGAGAACATTCTATTTCTATTTGTAGCATTTTTTGTCAATTTGATGACAACTTTCTTTTTCAATTTGCATTGTTTTATGTTTTAAATATGTATGCAAATATTCCATAATCAGATAATACTTAATTTCTTTAAGGAAAAATCTAGATTTGTCTAAGTTTATTTCATTACATTATTTAGCATTTATTATTAATTATTTAATCCATCAACATGCAACTAGAATTTTCATGCACAAACACATACTCTCTAACATATTAACATACATATAGTTTTGTATTGTAATCCTTGAACCTCCTTTAGGTGCAAGTGCTAGTATGTTAGAGAGTATGTGTTTGTGCATGCAAATTCTAGTTGCATGCGACTAGATTAAACAATTGATAATAAATGATACATGATGGAATGAAATAAACTTAGACCATAGTTATTGGGAGACGCAGGCTACTAGTACTGATATTGGTACAGGGACGGGGACGCTAATCAAATTAGGGTACGTGAGTTAAATGAATAAGGAGACAACTATTTTATATGTAAATGATTCACCAAAAATTTTGGGTATGAGGATGTTGTCTATGTTTCCATAATGGAGAATCTCAGCAACTATAACCTAGACAAATCTAAATTTTTTCCTTAAAAAAATTAAGTATTATTGATTATAAAATATTTACATACAAATTTAAAACATAAAGTAATGCAAATGAAAAAAGAAAGTTGTCATCAAATTGATAAAAAAAATGGAAATAGAATGTTCACATCCAGTTGTCAAATCAATATTTATATGACTTTTATGTGATAAGTGAGATTTTGAAGGCTTTTACCTAATATATTAGAGGCTTTTACCATTAAACAACAGCTGGTTTACCATTAAATGGTAGCTGAAACTTGTTTTCCACGACTCAACAGTGGTTTGCAGGGGTGAGACTTGTTTCAAACTCAAATCTCACACTATAGATAGTCTATTGACTAATTAATAATTAAAAAGAATATATAAAATAGAAAAAAACAATTTGAAGACAAGAATCTTGAAAGAAACTAGAAAAGAAAAAAATCAAAGTAAAAGCAAATCAGCATGAAAGAGCTGCATGTAATAAAATATTTATTTGCATCGACTGAGTGCACTGTTTTTCAAATTTTAATCTTTGATTTTATCCATTTCCACACGAAAACGGAAGTTCGTTCTGAAAGGTGGGAATAAAGTGTTGGGCGTTTTCCTCCAGATGTGGAAAGTTAGAGTGCATGTAGTATTATATGCCTGTGAATAAATGAAGTGACCCACTCGGAGTACGTAAATGGTGAAATGACCATCATCACCGACCTGAGAAATCTGTGGAAAATAGGAACGCTATACAGCTATATTTTAACTGGACGTGAAGAACAATCAAATTTCGATTCAATGATACGAAAGCCAAATTGGACTTTGGCAAAGGAAAAATCAAAAGCAACAGTAAGAATCTTAGAGGTAGAGATATTAAAGTAAAGAAATCAATTCATTTCTTTACTGTTGTTTTTTATTTTGTTTCTTGTTTTCAAAAGTAGTTGAATTTTAATTTTCTCATTGGCTAAGTTTTTTTTTTTGTTTTTTTTTTTGACTGCAGGAATCGGGTAGCACAACCCCCTATAAACTGCAGTGCACCTGGTAAACTTTTTAACGTGATCGGCGGTGCTGGCGCGACACGCCCTCCGGTACCACGGGACGGGGGGAGACTAGAACTCGTGACCAGTAAAGCCGCAACAGAATTTCTTAGCCAACCGAGCTAGGGCCCCCGCCCTTCTCATTGGCTAAGTTCAAATTGAGGTGAGCGTAGAAATTATTTTTCATTCACAAAAATATAGGAAAAAAAAAGGTCCAATGAAATTGCAAGATTTGTCCACTTTGAACAGTTAACATTGGTAAGCAACTAGTTCATATTTATTCAAAGTCTATGTCAAAATGAGAGTTTTTGAATAGGGTATGGATATCTATCAAAGTACAAAGGATAGAGGAATTTCATCAGAAAATTTGGTTGTCATTGTGTTAGTTGATATGAATAGAAAATTTAGATGCACGCATAAGACATGAAAGAGTATTTGTTAGGATACATTCTTAGTTTGATTAATATTCAGGAAGCCATTATATATATATATATATATATATATATATATATATATATAGAGAGAGAGAGAGAGAGAGAGAGAGAGAGAGAGAGAGAGAGAAAATGTTTCAAAGTTGAATGAAATAGCTTCTTCATACAACTGCAATTATTTTTTAAAGTTGAATGTTTAAAACATATGATGTGCTTCAACTTTAGAATTAATGACTTGTGGAAGCTTGACACTAGTGACAAGTATTTGTAGATATAATATGGATTGTAAACACTGTAAAATCATAAGCCAATATTATTACCACTTTTGTCACAAGAGTTTTCCCTTAAGACACTGGTGATTATAGATTTGTATGTCTGTGATTGCTCAATATTGATAGTAGCCATTGGTAAATTTATTTAAATAGTCTCAAGAATTATTATTTTTGTTGAAAATTTATAAATCTAGTCATGATATGTTTTGATCTCATGTTAATTGATAGCTTATAAGATGGAATGGAGATTGTTGTTGATATTATGTTAGCATCCCAAAATTTCATGATTATAGGTAAAATCTCGATTACCAGAATGTATTTTACTATTTTGGATTATTTAAAAAAATGGTAATAGTTGTGAAATATAACCATTGTGGTAGGTAGCTTCTAATAGACATTTGTAAGAATGTTTTTCTATATTTTTTCGTTTTAAACATTTTTAGCCTATGACTTAACATGTGTTGAACTTAAATGTGGTGTTTGCATTTACACGTGTATATAATTGTTATAGAATTCCATAGGAAATCCATAAATCGTGATCCATACTAGAACCATGTGGGTAATTTTATTTCATCTTTGAAGTCTCTAAATCAATACTTAGGTATAGGTCCAAATTTTCATAGAATCAGTTCCCTCCCTTACCTTAATAAGTACATATTCCCTATCCTCAATTGTTTCAAATGTAATTCTTGATTATTCAAGAAACAAAATAAAGTTGTCCATGGTTTTCCATTTTTCTAGAGTCTATTTTTTCAAAGAGTTGATATTGAATCATATGCTATTGAAAAGACTTATACGACCTTTGGAGTTAAAAGCGTGTCTATATCAATATCCTTTTTACATCTTCTAACTTAATCCTTAGCTTGTTTCTAGTTATATTATGAAGATGTGACCTAGTACTTGCTATGGATTACTTGATCTTAACCATTCCAAATTGCCCATGAGTTTACCTAAGTTATGCCAATTCATAAATAGTTTTTTACCACAAAGTATCACCTTCATCATGTTTTGGTTTTTTTAATTAATTTGAATTTTTTTGAATGTTATCTAGTTTCATTTATGAATAGGTGTTTAATGTCTATTTGAACATAATTAAAGTAGAAGAGTTAAATCTCAAAGTTTGTTTAATATGTTACAACTTTTAATTCTCCTTTGTTCATTTAAAATAAACTATTTTTGACAAAATATTTTTTTTTTTTTCATTTTTTTCTTTCATATTAATATTTTCTAATTGATTGAACAAAATCATAAAACTAAACTAAATAAATAAAATTTATTGCTAATTCATGAAAAACATATAATCACTTAAATGATATACCACGACTTGATTTTATGCCTTTTACTTGATGCCATTTGTATTATATATTTTATAAATTATTATATCACGTGGAAGATTCTTATATAATTGCTCCTTGACTTTAATATTGTTCTTATAAAATGTTGATATAGGTTTTCGTTAGAAAGAAGTCTAGAGAATGAACATAGGGGAGAGGAATCATATGTAAGTGGGGGGCCGAACGTGCGATGGGACATGCTCTCATGGGGGCCAACACCTATATGCCGGTCCTCCACAACTTAAAAAAAAAATCATTCATACATAGGCACGATGACATCAAACATAAATCAAATTTAAAATGCACACTTAATAGCATTCATTTCAAAATAAAACAAGTACACGTTGGCAGCCAGACATGATGAAGTGTATCCAACTTGTATCTGACATATAACAAGTAGCATTCCAACATGGAATTTAAACAACCCAAACATTAAGACATGCACCCTTCCCCGTAAACTGGTAAACCCAACTGTCACATTGTCATGTCCCCGAATTGGAGGTATGGTGATTTAATTAAATTATTTAATTAAGTTGTCCAAATTATTGATAATTTATGAGGATAGCTTAATTGATGATTTAATTAAATCAAGAGATGTTATTAAATTAATTATTTATTATGTTATTCCCATAAAATAATAAGTCATCCCCGAATTGAAGGTATGGTGATTTAATTAAATTATTTAATTAAGTTGTCCAAATTATTGATAATTTATGAGGATAGCTTAATTGATGATTTAATTAAATCAAGATATGTTATTAAATTAATTATTTATTAAGTTATTCCCATAAAATAAAATATCAAAAGGGATGACTTATTATTTAATTAATTTAATAACATCTCTTGATTTAATTAAATCATCAATTAAGCTATCTTCATAAATTATCAATAATTTGGACAACTTAATTAAATAATTTAATTAAATCACCATACCTCCAATTCGGGGACATGACACACACCAATGCAGGCGTCACTTTCACATCAATCACAACTACACAACATAAACAAGGTGCCAAGTCAACAACATTCAAACCCATCCAACCCATCTTTGACCGACTGGCGAACCCATTAAAATAATGTTTTCCAACATAGCATAACCAAACCAACACACAAATGCATTCACCTATCCTGTCAACTATGAGACCTTCAACACGTATCAACTTCAATCTATCCCATCTCACCAAGTAGGGTGCGCATGTATTGGATCCAAAGCCAAATATCCCACTTGCATCCATTTAACAGTCTTGTAAGTCTACCATTATTAAAAAAAAAACATGAAAACAATTTCAAACAATCCACCAACCCAATCAAGTCAAGAATAATGGCCGAAATCAATCAAATCTCCAATTCATACGAAAGAAAATTCAAATTGAAAATAGGACAACAATTTAATTCACCACACCAAACAAGCATCAATCAAATTCAAATAATTCATAATTCAAATAGTCGTGAAAACCAAGAAGTATTCACTTATTATGCAGTGAGCGACATAAGAAAAGGAGTGACAAGCAAAAAATTGAACGAGTTAACATCAAGGGGAGGCAACAACTCAGATTCCAGTGCACCAGCATCCATATTGTTCCAAGTTTTCCTTTCACACTCTTCCATTCATTTTACTTTATATTGTTCTTCATTACAGCCATTACTGTTTTCCATTGCTAAGCTTTATATTGATCTTCACTATAGTCATTATAGTTAGGTTTTTATTTATGTTTCCCAAGGGTTTATATTGCAAATATTATAGTCATAGGCATTTCTTTATCTATCGCTAGGGTTTATATTGCTAATATTGCAGTCATAGGTTAGCATATGTGTTCCATAGGGTTTATAATGTAAATATTACAGTCATGGTTTACCATTTAAAGCTTTCCCTAGGGTTTATTTTGCAAACAATACAATCATTCATTAGCATGTACATTCCCGAGGGTTTATATTGCAAATATTATAGTCACAATTTACCATTTATGTTTCCCAAAGGTTTATATTGCAAATGTTACAGTCATAGTTTACAATTTCAGTTTTCTTAGGGTTTATACTACAAATATTACAGTCATAGTTTACCATCTTTGTTTCCCTAGGGTTTATATTGAAAATGTTATAGTCATAGTTTAGCCTTTTTGTTTCAGTAGGGTTTATATTGCAAATATTACACTCATAGTTTAGCATTTTTGTTTCATAGGTTTTGCATTATCATTCACTCTGCTTATCGTAGTCTCATAGGTTCTAGATTAGCATTTAGTCTACTTATCGTAGTCTCATAGGTTTTGCATTATCATTCACTCTACTTATCGTAGTCTCATAGGTTCCGCATTATTGTTTATATGGTAAATATTAGTCATGACTTACCATTTCTATTTCATATGTCATGTATTATCATTCACTCTACTTATCTTATTCTCATAGGTTCTACATTATCATTCACTCTAGTTATCTTATTCTCATAGCTTTTGCATTGTCATTCACTCTAGATATCTTATTCTCATAGGTTTTGCATTATCAGTCACCAAGGTTTCTATTTTTATTAGGTTTTTTTTCATCTTTTTCATAGGTTTTTGCTTCATCAATTCACAAAAATTTATGCTTATCAATGAGTTCGTCATAGAAAAAATATGTGAGCTTTGTTAAACTCTTATTGTTTTTCATTTTTTAGCTTTCTATTGTGTCATAGTTCAAATATGAGTGTGGTTTTCAATTTGTTGTGCATGAGAATGCTAATGTTGTAAACACTTAAGAGATATGAGATGTTCTTAAACTCTAACTCCCTTGCATAGTTTGTAATTGTGTGCTTCTTACTCCTCTATTTCCTTATGTCACTCACTCCATAATAGATGTAACTCTCTAAACTTTTAGAAAAGATGATCTCAAATGAAATGCAACAAACTAAAAAGATAACACATGCATAAACTAAATAATCTTTTGTTCAAGCATCACTCTCTTCATACATATAAAGATAATTGTTCAAGCATTTGTGTTTCAAAGTTTACCATTTATGTTTCATAGGTTTTGCATTATCATTGACTCTGGTTATCATATTCGCATATGTGCTGCATTAAAAACTAATTATTCTTCTATTCAAGCATCACATCACTCTCTTCATACATATAAAGATGACTATTCAAGCATTTGTGTTTCATAGTTTACCATTTATGTTTCATAGGTTTTTCATTATCATTGACTCTGTTTATCATATTCTCATATGTTATGCATTACAAACTATTAATTTTTTGTTCAAGCATCACTGATTTGATTGTACTTATTTTGTGTAGATGGCCAAGGGCAATGCAGTGGTGACCTGTACTGGGAACAAAAAAAAGAAAAGAGCCATGACAAGTTTTCCCTCTGACAAATGAGAAGCTAGATTCCCCCCTAAAATAGATCTTGTTGCACAAGTAGGTGAGGTTTCTACTCCTCAGATACCGTAGATTAAGGTTACTACACCTCAAATACCACAGAAGGTAAAACAAATACAAAAGCTATGGTCTTTGGATGACATTGAAAGGGCACTCTATGACGTTGAAGAGAATGACATGTTGATAAGGGGGGCTTCCAAAAATTGGTCAATCCCAACAACCACACTATCCAAATGGCTATGAATTCTAACAAAAACTTCCAAGAAAGGTCCACCAACAGTCCTCATTGAAGAGGAAGAACATCTTATTGTGGAATGGTGCAATAAAATGGCTGATATTGGTCATGGTCTTGAGATAGTCAATCTTAAGTCTGAGGTTGCTCAAATATTTCAGAATAGGCCAAACCCTTTCACCAATGGGTTCCCAAGGAAGTCCTGGTGGATAGGCTTCAAGCACAGACATCCTGAACTTGCATTACGAATTGTTGAAGGCCTAGAAAAAGATAGGGAATTCAATCTTAGAGCTGATGTTGTAGCTACATTCTATAAAACATTGTCTGCAACATACGAATCCATGCCATATGGTCTTGATCACATATGGAATTGCGATGAAACTAGCATCCAAGCAGGAAAAAATGGGTCCATGAAGGTGCTCGCAAGAAAGGGTAGCAGGAATATCTCTTACATTATCCCAAAGAGCCATGAATGGATAACTATTCTATGTTGTATCAATGTTGTTGGACAGAGCATTCCAGGATTCTACTTGTTCAAGGGGAGTGTGAACATAGATAATTACATCATAGACTGTGAACCAGGTGCTTGCATGGCAGCCCAACCCCATGCATGGATGACCAAAGAATTGTTCATATATTGGTTGACCCACTTCAAAACCTCAGTTACAGGCGGTGTCTCACCCACCAACAGGGTGTTGTTAATCTTTGATGGCCATGGAAGCCATGTAGCACTCGAAACCATCCAGGAAGTAAGAGAAATTGGTGTAGATTTGTTAACATTGCCATCACACACACCACATAAGCTACAGTCATTGGATGTGAGTGTGTTTGCACCTTTTAAAGCTTACTTCAAATCAAAACGTGCAGATTTTTTGTCAAGGTATCTAAACATTGAAGTGAGGAGAGAACTTGCAATGTTAGGTAGTAAAGCAATGAAAAGAGATTTGACAGTTGAAAACATCAAAGTTGGGTTTAAAAGTACTGGTATATGGTCATTGAATCTTGATGCACTTGTCAACAACATGTGTCCTAGTGAGACATTTGTGGTCAGCGAGGATGCTGACGCAGTTGAAAATATTCTTAGCTTTTCTAGACTTGGTCTGTCAAGCGATGATGTCGTAGTATTGAAGTCCACTCTTCCAAATGGACACTTGCAAACTGCAATAGAAACACAACACTCACCTCATAGCGATCCTGTTGAATCAATTGCACAAGTGGTGGTTAATGAACACACCCCTCCCATGGTGGACAACCCCGTTGATCAATTCAGTGAAATTTTAGATCTTCCATCACAATAAATCCAGCCATCCTAGTTGGTTGAGGGAGCAATGAAATTGTGTATTCATTTGGAAGTCCCATAACAACAAGATACCTATACTTTCCCATCACCACCACCATAAATTGACCCTTCTCAACTTGTGCATTACTATGCTCCTTGCATTTTAGATTTATGAGGAAATGAAGATGTACCAGAGGGATCACAGATAATGGAGGAGGTCATTGCCACACAACCGGATGGGACAGAAGAAACACAAATAGTTTCGCACATCAGCAAGTTCCTCAAGTTGCCTGTGCACACTGTCTATAAAAAGAAATCCAAAGCTGGTACAATTCAGATCAACAGACAATCTCAATTGTTGACAACCGATGACTACATGATGTTGTTAATGGAGCAAGAGAAAAGGAAGAAAGAGGTCGATGAGATAAAAGCAAGAAAGAGACAACAGAATGAGGAGAAAAGGGCAACAAAAATTGTGGCAGTGGAGTTGAAGGAGAATGCCAGAATTGAGGAAATATTGCAAAAAGAAAAAGAGCAACAAAAATTACAACAAAAAAAGGATAGAGATGCAAAAAAGGAGCAAGAGAGGCTTTGCAAGGAATAGGACTGAAAGGAAAAAGAGATTGAGGAGGCACAAAGGGATTTACAAAGAGAGAGGTGGTTAAGGAACCCTTCTAATCCGTTGTCTCAAAGTAATGGAGTCTTATATGATATTCTCAACATTAACATCCCTCAGTTCTCCACAATAATGAATTATTCAAGCCTCTCCCAATCTTACTTCAGGGACACTCAATATCCATATCAATTTGGCACTCGGGATGTATAGATGTGTTCACCACCACCCCCAACACATGTCACTTGCACCCAATTTACCACTCCAAGTCCCACTCATGTATGTAACACTCCTTGTCGAGTGGAAGGGGACGAGAACATGGCAATTGGCACCCCAACCAGCCAAGATCCATTTCTCAACAATAGCAGCTAGATGTTTCCTTTTTGTTGTTTTCACATGCAATTCAAGTTTCATACACTTTAGAATTTTTTATATTTACAAATGCACCAAAATTGTGGACAGTTGTAATTTTCTAATAAGTATAGATTGACTGTTATTTTTTTTGGTTTGTGAAGTAATCTGATTAGATTCCAAAAAGTATTGTACGTAATTTTCAATGTGTGTTATTTTTTTGATTTGCAATGTATGCTTCTTTGTTGACATTTTTAAATCTATGATAATTATAGATGCATCGTTATTGTTTTGATTTGCAATGTAGTATGATCGTATTGCAATGTGTGTTCTATGTAATTTGCAATGTGTCACTATTTTGATTTGCAATGTTTGCTTCTTCATTGACATTTTGTCATTTTCTATTCCTTTTCTTCCTTCATTTTTCCACGTGGGAGGACAATATTTGTCCATGCATTTTACAAATTGAAAAAATCACTTGTCAACCGATACGTAGGAACCTCAGGTGCCACTTCCTATGTGGCACAACATCTGAAGTTGACAGCCTTGCCACGTCAACTTCTCTCAGTCTGCCACCCTAAGAATCCATTGTGTCACATTTATCACTCACCGCCACTTCCTATACTTCTCGACTGTTGTGTTGAATGCAAGTCTCCTCTCCTTAGCTCCATGCCACCCTGCAATAATTTTCCAACCGACTTATACATATACATATACATATACATATACATATACATATGTATATGTATACGTATATACATATGTATATAGATATGCATACATATACATATACATATACATATACATATGTATATACATACATATACATATGCATATACATATATATATATATATATATATATGCATACATATACATATACATATGTATATGCATACATATACATATACATATGTATATACATATCTATATACATATATACATATGTATATGTATGCATATGTATACACATATACATACATATTTTCTGAGCCAACCTGCATTCAATGCTCCCAGTGCCTCACTCTTGTCACCATCTTTACAACCTTTCATTCTAGCAAGTTCTCATTTTTTCTTCACTTGCACACAACTATGTGCTCGGTTCATCCTCTGCAAGTTTCAAACCTTTACCACAACCTGTGATGCTCAGACTCTATTTAAGAGATGGATAGATGTTGGCTGGTGAATGCTACAAACAAATTCTTTCTATTGTTACATATACATATATGTATATCTTTATGCATATGGGTATGTGCAGGATCATGATGGGCCAAAAAGTGGCAATATGATGGGTTTTTGTAGGGTATGTGGCTGACGACTTTTTTTTACCCAAAATTGATGAAATGAAAAGGGTTTTAAAGGATATTTCTCAGCTTTCCACCAATATAAATTATGCCTTACTTTGAATTTAATAAGTAATTATTATTCATTTTCTATTCGAATTACAACTAAAGTCCTCATTGATAGGTTGATTGAAAAACTTCTATAGTTTTCAAATGGTATCACATTTTTGAATCTAAAAATGTATCACATTCTATGCCATACTATAGGATTAAAAAAATAGATTTAATGAAGTTTTTGAACAAGTTAAGGTGAAAGTTAGACATCACGAGGTTTTTTATTTTTTTAAGAAGTTGTAATAAAAAATTCATAATTAATTATTACTTGGAAAAAATTATAAAAATATCACATCACATTGAGACATGAGTCCTCTACTTATATCTAAAATCTTATAAAAAAATATTATCATTTTATTGTGGTTAGGGTGGAATGAGACACCTGCTTATTTTTCCACAGAAATTTAAGTACTCTTTTGCATTGAAATTTCAAATTTTCACCAAATATTTAAAAAAAAAAAGCCTAGTAGTTTAGAAACTACATTCAATTTGCTAAAAATTCTATTCTTACATATTTTTTTAAATAATATAGATACTTATTCAGAATTTTATGTAGAGTTGCCCCCTGCTTTCAGTTTTGAATTTTTGCCATAAGAGACCTATTTTTTTCCATGATGATCCTGCATACCCATATGTATATACATATACATATGTATATACATATACATACATATATGTATATGTATCTATACATATACATATGTATATACATATTCATATACATAGACTTATGCATATGTATATGTATATGTATATGTATATATGTATGCATAGACATGCACATATACATATACATACCAATATACATGCACATACACATACACATATACATATACATATACATATACAATTTAGTCATGCAACTATTCTATCATTTTAGGTACCATTGATGAATTTGGTGGTGTTTTCTTTTTCATAGGTGATGCTTCATTTTCAATTCAATGTAAATGAATGCATACATATTATTTTGTTGTGATTCAATTCAGTCATGTAAATGAATGCATGCAAGCAATGCTGCAATTTTTCATTTCAGTAACAAATAATATAGTTGGTTGATTTGATGCCATTCATAAACCTTGGGTTGTTCTCTTTTTCATAGGTTCTGCATGTAGTCAATTCTATATACATATGCACATATATATACATATATGTATATGTAAATATATATACATGTATACACAAATATACATAAATGTATACATATAAATATATATACACATACACATACATATACACATACATATACATATACACATATACATATACATAACATTGTATGTTGTTTCTGTGCCATAGATAAATTTGGGGGTGTTCTATTTTTCAAATGAATGCATATAAGCAATGCTGCAATTTGTTATTGCAGTAACAAATAGTATTGTTGGTTGTTTCGATGCCATAGATAAATTTGGGGTTCTCTTTTTCATAGGTTTTGCATGTAAGAAATTATATATACATACACATACACATCCACATCCACATATACATATACATAAACCATACACATACAAATATACATATAGGTTCCACTTCATCAGTTAAGTCAACTAAGCAATAGAGACAAATATAATCTTGGTAAGCAAAATAATGCATGTAAGTAATTCTATATACATATATGTTTATGTATACATATATATATATATATATATATATATATATATATACACATATGCATATAAATTTACATATATGTACACATACACATATACATATACATATATGTATACATATACATTTATATACACATACACATTGGTTGTCTTTTTCATTGGTTATGCTTCATCAATTCAGTCATATAAATATGGTTGTTTTGTTAATGTAGACTGTAGAAAATTGGATGCGCACGTATTAGCTCCTCTCCCCTAGAGAGTCGTGTATTCTTGCATTCAGTAATGAATTAGGGAGATTTGATTTTATGAACTCTCGTCTGATGGCAACCTATGCTGCACGGGTCCACAATTCCATTGGAATTGTGAAGTGTTGCATAGGTAACCATCAGAGAGCCTTCCCAAAACCAAGTCCCCTAAGTTATTCAAATACAAAGCTACAATAGTTGCATGATTCAATTGATGTACCCTAACCTATTAAAAAGATAACGCCCCCAAATGAATCAAAGCACCTATAAAATAGAACACAGTTGCAATTAATCAAAGGAACCTAAAATTGATAGAATTGTTGCAGGGCTGATTTTATGAAGGATAACCTATGCGAAAGAGAACCCCCCCAAATTAATTGAATAGTAGACCTTCATGTTGGAACCATGAACAAAATTGTAAATTCCAACCATACAAATATTAAACACAATTTGCAGTGTCAAAGTTTGTGCAATTGTTACAAAATGTAATGGTTTAGGGAGACTTGATTTTCCCAAAGTCTTTGTAATGGTAATCTATGTTGCACTTTGTCCACAATTGGAACTTTCAACTGTGAAGTGCTACATAGGCAACCATGAAAGGCCTTAGGAAAACCAAGTCCCCTAAATACATGTTCTAACAAAGCTTTACTGCTCATTATTGTTCTATGGTAATACATGTGAATACTTGAAGGTTTTCATGGCTATTTGAATTCGGAATTATTTGAATTTGATTGATGGTTGTTTGCTGAATCTGATTGATTTCAGCCATTAATTCTTGACTTGATTGGTTTGGTGGATTGTTTGAAATTGTTTCCATAATTTTGTATTTAATAATTGGTGCCTTACAACTTGTAAAAATGGAAGCAAATGGGATTTTGGAGTTCACCACGACTATGTTCGCACCCTACTTGGCAAGATGGGACAGATTGAAGTTGATATGTGTTGTAGGTTTCATGATTGACGAGATAGGCAGATGCATTTGCTTGTTGGTTTGGTTATGCTATGATGGGAAACATGGTTGTAATGGGTTCTCCAATCGCTCAAAGATGGGTGAGATGGGTTTGAATTGTGTTGACTTGGCAACTTGTTTACGTCATGTAGTTGTGATTAATGTGAAAGTCATGCTTGCATTGGTGCAACAGTTGGGTTTACCAGTTTACAAGGAAGGGTGCATGTCTTAATGTTTGGGCTATTTAAATTCCATGTCAGAATGCTACTTGTTATATGTCATATACATGTTGGATACACTTCATCATGTTTTGTTGTTTGCAAGTACTTGTTTTTTTTTTAAATGAATGTTATTAAGTGTGCATTTTAAATATGATTTATGTTTGATGTCATCGTGCCTATTTATGGATGAATTTTTTTTTAAGTTGTGGAGGACCAGCATATAGGGGCACATCATATAAAGTATAGGACACCCCCAAATTAATCAATGACACCTAAAAAAGATACAATTGATGCAGGTCTGAATTTATGAAGCATACACATATACATATACATAGACATAAGTGAATTAAACACGAGAGTAGAGAAGTATAGCAACGGGCAATGAGTGATAAATGCAACGCAGTGGAGTGTTAAGGTGGTTGACTGAGAGAAGTAGACATGGAAAGGTTGTCCACTTAAGACCTCTTCACACATCTATACACACACACATTTACATATACACATACACATTTACATATACATATACATACACACATACACATATACATATTCATACACATACACATACACATACACATACACATGCACATACACATGCACATACACATAGAAATGCATATACACATACACATACACATACACATACACATACAAATTTACATAGACATAGACACATAGACATAGACATAGACATAGACATGCACACAGACATAGACATAGACACATTCAACACATAGAATAGATGTATTTGGAGTTGCAAAACAAATTCCACATCAATGTATATGTCTCAAAAGTTAGTTGCATCAACATATATTGACATTTAAAAATTCAGCATTCTAAAGTCACCAAAGCAACTGAACAGTCTATGCCATTTACAAAAAGGAATTGTTGACTACAGGTCTATAGCCCTAGATTATAACTGAAGATAGAGGAGGATAGCCAACAACACCTTGCAAAGTACAATTAAGGCCAATAACCTCTCGGCTAGCTAGCAACCTCTCGGCTAGCTAGTAGCCCTTCCATATCACAACTTTTCCGGCGGTCGGGGGAAAGGTGGCAAAGGTGGCTAGCACACATTGGGAAGCTATAGAACAACTGTCAACAATGCCTTGTAGAAAACAACATAAAGTGTATAGTGGTGCAATCATGAACACATACACATATAGATTTACATAGACATAGACATATACATACATGCAGACATAGAAATAGACATACACATGCACAAACATATACACATACACATACATACACATACATTTCCATCATTGTGAAGAAAAAATGAGAAGTGGCTAAATGAAAGGCTATAAAGTTGACAAGTGTGTGAGGCACTAGGAGCATTGGATACAGGCTGGCTCGAAAAATATGCAGGATGTCATGAAAGTAGTATATGTACATGTATATGTATATACATATACATATACATATATATATAGACATATTGATATACATATACATATTGATATACATATACATATACATAAGGGTATGTGCAGGATCATGATGGGCCAAAAAGTGACAATATGATGGGTATTTGTAGGGTATGTGGCTGATGACTTTTTTTTACCCAAAATTGATGAAACGAAAAGGGTTTCTAGAGGAGATTCTCATCTTTCCACCAATATAAATTATGCTTTACTTTGAATTTAATAAATAATTATTATTCATTTTCTATTTGACTTACGACTAAAGTCCTAATTGATAGGCTGATTGAAAAACATCTATAGCTTTCAAATGATATCATATTTTTTGAATTCGAAATATGTGTCACATTCTATGCTTCACATACTATAGGATTAAAAGAAAAAAAATGAATTTCATGAAGTTTTAAAGTTAAGGTGGTCAGGACATACAAGTTTCTATATTTTTTTAAAATTTGTCATAAAATTTATAATTAATTATTTACTTGGAAAAATTACAAAATATACCACATTGGACATAGGTCATCTACTTATATCTAAAATCTTATAAAAAAATATTATTATCATTTTAATTGTGGTTAGAGATTGGTCAGGATAGACACCTACTTATTTTCCACAGGGAAATTTAAAATTACTACTACATTGAAATTTCAAATTTACTACATAAATAGATTTTTTTTATTTTTTAAATAAACCTAGTAGTTTAGAAACTACATTCAATTTTCTAAATATTCTATTATTACATATTTTTGAAATAATATAGATAACTTATTCAAATTTTTATGTCAAGTTGCCTAACTTTGATTTTTCTAATTTTTTTGCCACTCAAGGGCCTATTTTTTCCATGATGATCCTGCACATACCCATAAACATATGTATATGTATATGTATATGTCTATACATATGCATATATATAAGAAGAAGATGCAAAGACCTTAAGCATATACAAGTTGGATACACTTCATCATGTTTGGTTGTCAGTGTGTAATTATTTTGTTTCAAAATAAATACAATTATGTGTGCATTTAATATCTAATATACATATACATATGTCTATGTATATGTCTCTACATATGCATATACATATATATAAACGAGTAAACATGCAGTTAATATCTGATATGTATTTGATATCATCGTTTTCCTAGTTTGTGGAGGACTGGCGTACCACTGTGGGAAATTATTCATTGGTAGAATAGATGGCTAAATTGATGAAGTGGAACTTACAAAATAGAGAAGACCCCAAAAATATCTATGCTACCTTAAAAAGGTACAATATATGCATGACAGATTTGATGAAGCAGAACCTAACAAAAATAGAACACCCCCATATATTTGGGTATGTGCAGGATCATCGTGCAAAAAACATGCCCTTAAGTGGCAAAAAATTTAGAAAAATCAGTGTTAGGCAACTTGACGTAAATATTTGAATAAGTTATCTATATTATTTCAAAAATATGTAAGAATAGAATTTGTAGAAAATTGAATGTAGTTTCTAAAATACTAGGTTTATTTAAAATAAATAAAATCTATTTGGTGAAATTTTGGAATTTCAATCTTTGATGAGAATACTTAAATTTGAGGAAAAAATAAGAAGTAGGAATTAATGCGTCATTACCTAACCATAATAAAATGATAATATTTTTTGTAGATTACTTATATATAGAGTAGAAGACTCATATGCGGATATTGATGCATATTTTTTGTAATTTTTTTTCTAAATAAATAATTAATTATGAATTTTATTACAGAACACAGAAAATATATAAGAAACTAAATGCAATGGAGCCACCTTAATGATCCTTTCATGTTATTTTTTCTTTTAATCTATATTATGTGAAGCTATAGAAATGTGACATATTTGAGAATATGTCTGCAAAAGTTATGGATGTTCAACATTATCGATCGAGTTGTAATTCTAATATAAAATGAATAATAATTATTTATTAAATTCAAATTAAATCAAAATTTATATTTTTGGAAAGCTGAGAATCTCCTCTAAAAACCCTTTTCATTTCATTAATTTTGGGTGAAAAAAAGTCGTCAGCCACATACCCCCATAATATTGCCACTTTTTGGCGCACCATGATCCTGCACATACCCATTTCCAAGGCATGAAAAGAAGGTACAATAATTGGATGACTGAATTGATGGAAAATAACCTATGCAAAAGATAACACCCCCAAATTAATCAATGGAACCTAAAAAAAGATACAAACATTTGCATTACAGATTTAATGAAGTAGCACATACGATAATCATAACACCCCTATATTTATCATTGACACTAAAAAAAGGCTACATAGTTGGCAAATGAATTAATGAAATGTAACCTATGAAAAACATAGCACCACCAAATTCCAAATGGCACCTGAAACTGGTAAATAGATGAATACTAACCATGATGAAGTTGAAGTTACAAAAAAGGTAACACCCCCAAAAATGTCTAAGGTACCTAATGAAGCAGAACCTATGAAAAAAATAAGACCCCCAAATTTTTGTAATGCAAATAAAAAAAGCTCCAATAATTGCATGTCTGAATTGATGAATCCTAACCATTGGGAAACATAACACCCACAATTTAATGAATGTCATCTAAAGAAAATAGCATTAATGAATGAATGAAGCAACACGTATGAAAAACCTAAACCCCCAATTTTATCACTGGAACGTAGAAATGGTATTGAACAACATTAATTGAAACGTGAACATTAACCCATGACTGTAATGGCTGTAATGAAGAACAATATAAAGCTTACAAATGGAAAATAGTAAGAGTATAACAGTTATCACATATGTATATGACTGAATTGATGGAGAAAAACCCATAAAAAAATAACACCAACATATTTATCTATGGCACAGAAACAACATAGATTTTTAAAGTCACTGAATAGATGAAGAAAAACCTAAAAAAAGATTAACCCAAATTAATTGTTTTGGTTAATGAAATAGAGAACACAACCCAACTGAATGATAATGCAGAACCTATGAGAATAGGATAAGCAGAGTCAATGATAATGCATAACCTGTGAGAATACGATAAGCAAAGTGAATGATAATACAAAACCTATGAGTCTATTTATTTTGACTATTAAAAAGTTGAAAATTGTATCCAACTATTTTTGAAGCTTAGGAGTGGAAAACAGTAAGATTTTAACAATTATCACAAATGTATATGAATGATTTGATGGAGTAGAACCCATAAAAAAATAACACCAACATATTTATCTATGGCTCATAAACAACATTTTTTTTAAGTGA
>VDFB02270651.1:484130451-484348361 GCA_007258455.2 Sequoia sempervirens | reverse complement strand
TGAAACTACTCTCAAACATCCTATTTAATTGTATACATGAAATATGACTTAAAATATAAGAAAGTAAATGTCCATATAGTCTCCCTAGCAGAGAAAGAGAAAAAGAAAGAGTTCACAAAAATGTATTGCAAAAATTCATGCTTCACATTTGGCAAGTGCCAAATATGGTGCTAGCCAAATAGAGAACTTCTTTTGGTGAACATCAAATTTGGCACTTGCAAAATGAAGTGCTCTATTTGGCTAGTGCCAAATTTGGTACTCACCGAATGAAGTCGAATGAAGTGCTCCATTTGGCTAGTGCCAAATTTGGTGCTTGCCAAATGAAGGCACCAAAATTATTTGAATATTGAGCCTTAGGCTTAGTCATTTGATCCATTTGATGAGTGCAAAATGTGGTAAGCGCCAAATTTGGCACTCGTTAAATGGTCATTTCGGGTAAAACAACAAAAGTGTCATCTTTTTTGTGTCATAAATTGGTGCACATACCCCCAAATGCACTTCTATTTCTTGACTAGAAGGTCCATGAGTGGATAATTTTTCTAAACTCCCATGGTCATCAAGAGATTGGAAATCATCATGAGAGGTGACCTTTCTTCGTGTAGATTTTGAGTAAGAGTATCATGAGATGGGGCATCTATAGATAGAGTTGTTATAGATGTTTCTAACAAAGGTGGTTCTAAATGATTTATCACCCACCCCCTCCCCACAATATTGAGAAATTTCAAATGGATGTTCTTTCCAAGCAAGAAATTTGGAAGATTTGTCAAGTTTTTTTAATTGGCAATCAACGTTGACATCATTTTTGAAAGATTCACAAGATACATCTCGCGCAATAATAAATTTCTTGTTAGCTTCATCATATAGCCTATTTATTCTTTTGAAGATTTAGAATAGCCAAGAAAAATGCATTTATAACTTATTTGATGCAACTTACTTCTTTGCCCCTTTGGAATTAATGCATAGCAAGTGGAACCAAAAATGAAAAGATGTCGAATAGAGGGAGGATAACCAAACCAAACTTCATATAGATTTTCTTGGTGAAGAGAAGATGAAGGAGATCTATTGTGAAGATATACTGCTATCCTTGTTGCTTCTACCCAAAATGCAACTTAATATATCTGAAATACAACATTGCTTGAACCATATTCATAATAGTTCTATTCATTCTTTCAACAACACCATTTTGTTGAGAAGTACCTGGAATAGTGAAATGATGTTGAATCCCATTTTAACAAAGATAATCCTCAAAGACTATGGAAGTAAATTCTCCACAATTATCTATTCGAAGAGTACCAATTTGAGATTGTGCTTGATTTTCAACCAGAATGCTCGAAACTTCTTAAAAGTTTCAAAAGCTTCAATTTTTTGTTGCAAGAAATAAATCAAAGTCATGCCACTATAATCATCAATGAAAAACATAAAATACTTACATCCTCCAACCAAAGTTACTGGTAAAGGCCCACATAAATCAAAATGTATGAGTTACAATTTTCTATGTGCTCGCCAAGAAAAGAGAGGGAAATAATCTCTATGTTGTTTTGCAAGAATACAAGCTTCACTTTTTTTAATTGTCTTAGGAAAAGTAGGCAAACCTACAATACCATTATTTTGCATGATATGAATGCTATCATAATCAACACGTCCAAATATTGCATGCCATAAAATACTAGGAGATATTTTACCTTCTTCAGTAAGATATACAAAACTCCTTGAAAGAGTTGAAGTGCCATGATGTTTCAATAACTTGCCATCCTCACAACCAGTAAAGATAATTTGATTATTTGACTTCTTTCTAACAACCACTTGTCCATTTTCAACAAAATGGAATGGATTTTTTGTCGAATCATTACTAATGAAAACAAATTATGTTGCAATTAAGGAAGATACAAAACATCTTGAAGTACAAAATCTAGAAGTTTGGGCAATTTGAGCCTAATGGTTCCTTTTCCAATAGGCTTGAGACTTGATTTATCTGCCAAATAGATTGTTCCAAAAACACCTTCATGAAATTCTTCAAAATAATCTCTTCTAAATTCCATATGTTGTATGGCTCTTGTATCTAACACCCAAGAATTATACCATGAAGCATTAAATAAATTATAATAAGAAAAATATGAAACATAAAGTACATATTAATAAGTATCACTACCACATGCAAATTAGGCTACTCCTGAAGTTTTGTCATCATTATGTGTTTTATCTTTTTGTTTAAAGGAACTTTCTATCTTATCCCATGAAATTTTGTATTCATGTGCTTCATGGCTACCTTTTCAACCAGATATTTTACAATACAAGTGGTGCCTATCATTTTGATTTTCATGTTGAGAGTGGCTTTTTCCATATGTACCTCCTCTCCCTCTATTATTCCATCTATATTTTCCTCTATCATTGTGACCATATCTAGAAGAGTTCTTATTATGGGGTTTGTCTTTGTGGTGGGCAAGACAAACATTTTCACCAATATTATCATTTTTTCTTCCAAACGCTTTCTCATGTTCTACCAACTTTTCAACCTTGAACTAATCAAAAGTGATGGTCTTCAATTGGTTACTTGCTTTAAGGGACTCTAAATATGTGGAATGTGTTGGAAGAAGAGCCTTTATGAAGACTATGAGATAGATCTGTCAACTTTTCCACTAGCAACATCAACATCTTGTTTTATGGCTCGAATTTCAGAAGCCAAACTCATAACATCTCCACTTTTTAATTCAAGATTGAATAAATTCAATTGTAACTAAATAAACTCTAATTTAGAATGAGAATCATATAGATCTCTCAATTTATGAAGGGAATCCCAAACAATTTTACACCCTATTATATGTCTAAACACATCTTCATTGATTGAAGCCCTTATCAAAACAAATGAGATATCATCGAAAAACTAGTTATGAGAACTTTCCAATGGTGTAGGATTTTATCATTTTGAGAAGTGTATCATTGTAATAATCATGGGTTATGCAGTTACTCATCCTTCCATAATCATTTTAATTAAGGGCAATTATGAGTCTTGGAAAAAAAGGCATCCTATCACATTGCAGGTGACTCAATATTTTGCATCATCTTTATAGACTCATCCCTAAGCCAAATACGCATTGGAAGAAATTATCTTAGGGTAATAAAAATGATTCTATCATAAGATTGATTAGTAAAAGCATTGGTGTTGACATTTTTTGGAAGATCTCAAAGACTAAGTGCCCCAACACACTTTGGACAAAAAATTGGGAGATCTATGGAGATCCACATAATCCTCCATTCCATGATGATCTTGCATCAAACTAGCTCATTCTAGTTGATGTTGATAATCTACCCTTTGATAATTATACCTTAGAGAAGGGTATGTGCAGGATCATCATGGAAAAAATAGGTCCTTAAGTGGCAAAAAATTAAGTAAAATTAGAGTTAGGCAACTTGACGTAAAAATTTGAATAAGTTATCTATATTATTTCAAAAATATGTAACAATAGAATTTGTAGAAAATTGAATGTATTTTCTAAACTACTAGGTTTATTTAAAATCTATTTGGTGAAAATTTGAAATTTCAATGTGATGAGTACTTAAATTCGGAAAAAATAAAGAAGTAGGTGTGCGATACACAACCACAATAAAATGATAATATTTTTTATAAGATTTTAGATATAAGTGGGGGTACCGTGTCACGTTAACGATGCATATTTTTTTGTAATTTTTTCCAAGTAAATAATTAATTATAAATTTTTTATTACAAACTTGCAAAAATAAAAACTCACTATCTAACCACCTTAAGCTTGGTCAAAAGTGGTAAATTCATTTTAACTTTTTTTCTAATCCTATAATATTCAAAGCATAGAATCTTGGTCATGTCTTGAGGATTCAAAATGTGATACCGTTTAGAAAGCCATAGAGTGTTTTCAATCAACTGTAAGCGAGAACACAGTTGTAATTTAAATAGAAAATAAATAATAATTATTTATTAAATTCAAGGTAAAGAATAATTTATATTGGTGGAAAGCTGAGAATCTCCTTTAAAAACCCTTTTCGTTTCATCAATTTTGGGTAAAAAAAAAGTTGTCAGCCACATACCCTACAAAAACCCATAATATTGCCACTTTTTGGCCCATCATGATCCTGCACATACCCAGGATCTTGAATATGATGTAGCACTTGAGTGTCTTGATAATCAAGAGACCTCTCCTACAACTCACACTTCTCCTATTGAGATAAAAAAATTATCTTTGGTAGCTTCATCAAAGTTTAGAGATACTTCTTCGAGAGCTTCCAATGATATTTTGCACAATAAGTAAATCAAAGTCTTTCAAATTTGTCTTTGTGAGATGACTAATTGAAAAAAAATTCATACTTATTTGTGTAGTCTCACATTTTAGATTTGTAGGACACATTTGAGGGGTTATTTATCCTCTTTGATGACAAGCCCATCATAGTTGTTACCACATCCTATTTTTTTAGATCTTGTTCAACATCAGTTTCCACTTGATCCTAGTTTGTCACCTTCTTTGATTGGGTATGTACTTGATTTTATAGTGGCATCAAATCATCTACTATAGACATGATGACACATGAGTAGATTTCAAAGACATAATATTCATACATTTGGATTCATCTTCCTATAAATTCCTCTTTGAAATGGGAAGAATTCTTGTATTTGTACTTGGTTAGGTTTCTTCCAAATGGGAGGAATGTTGTTTGTAGACATTAGATCATTATTTCTTCAAGATTTCACCATTTACGTAGGAAATTACACATTGTGGGGGGCTACATAGTCTCTCTAATTCCCTCTTATGGGTGGTTAATTGATTGTATACTTGCGATGGATCTCATCCTTGAGGGGTCTTGAGTTCTTTATTCATATTTTTTATACTTTTTTTTTTTCTCTTTTGGAGAGGAGTTTTATCCCACTAGGTTTTCTTTGTTTCTTCATTTTTGAGAGATTGCATTGTACATGGGTTCCTAGCATGGCTTATTAGTTGAGACCCAAAATCATCATGTTTTGTATCATTTGCATTTGTTTCCTTCTCCCTAAGTTGCACTTAAGGGGGTTGTTGGTGTGAATAAGGTTTTTCTCCTAATTATTTCACCTAATAGGTCTTATTCACATGTAAGTTTACTTAGGTCTTAGGAATATTTCTATAATTATTTGTTGTCAATAGGTTTTATTTGATCTTATTTCATTTACTTCTTGTATATTAGGTCATCTAATATTTTGTATGTTAGTTGTCTCATTGCATAGGATAAAGACACTTGTCATGATATTGTCTAGTCCTATCTGTCAACTTTTCCTATATAAGCAAGACATCATATTTACATTTCAATCAACTCAAGCCAATGTAATCCATGTAATAATATTGGGGTTTAATCAAATCCATTATTCCCATAATCAAGCAATATTTTTGTTCTTGTCACTCTCTTGTGAAAGATGTATCTTTTGATTTTATAGGCGATCCTGGAGACTTGAATCCATTGATAAATCTAACATTTTTTCTATTTTTTATTCCTTATTTACTAATACAAGAATAAATTATTATCTTATTACAACATGAAAAAGAATAAATAATAATTTAAATCAAATATTTTTATTTGAATCTTCTTAATTAGTAGACAAATCCAAAAAAAAATCATAAACTATAAGCTTTAATAGAAATAAATTATTCTTGAAAAAATGTTATTCTAACCATCACAACTAAAACAAAATTAATTCATACTACGATGTTATGTTCATTCTCCAGACTTCTTTCTAGCGAAAACCTATATCAACATTTTATAAGAACACTATTACTATCAAGGAGCAATTATATAAGAATATTCCACATGATACAGTAATTTATAAAATATATAATACGAATGGCATTGGGTAAAAGGCATAAAATCAAGTCATGTGGTATATCAAAGTGATTATATGTTTTTTACACTAGAAGACTCTTTTCTCATAAGAAAAACAATATTATGAATTAGCAATAAATTTTGTTTATTTAGTTTAGTTTTATGATTTTGTTCAATGAATTAGAAAATATAAATAAGAAATATTTTTTTTAAAATTAAAATATTTTTATCAAAAATAGTTTATTTTAAGAGAAATAAAGGAGAGTTAAAAGTTGTAACATACTAAACAAACATTGAGATTTAACTCTTCTATTTTAATTATGTTTAAATAGACAAACACCTATTCATAAATAAAACTAGATAACATTAAAAAAATTCAAATTAATTAAATAAATCAATCTAGAGTCTATATGGGTAGAGGGGGTCCCAGGCGATCAATTAATAGGGAAGGGGGAGAAACATGATGAAGATGATACTTTGTGGTAAAAAACTATTTATGAGTTGACATAATTTAGGTAAACTCATGGGCAATTTGGAGTGGTTAAAATCAAGTAATTAAGTTAGGTCACATCTTCATAATAACTAGAAACAAGCTAAGGATCAAGCTAAAAGATGTAAAAAAGAATATTGATCTAGACATGCTTTTAACTCCAAAGGTCTTATATGTATTTTCAATAGCATAGGATTCAATATTAACTCTTTGAAAAAATAGACTCTAAAAAAATGGAAAACTATGGGCAACTTTATTTTGTTTTTCCTATAACCAAGAATTACATTTGAAACAATTGAGGATAGGGAATACTTACTTATTAAGGTAAGTGAGGGAATCGATTCCATGAAAATTTGGGCCTATACTAAGTATTGATTTAGATACTTCAAAGATGAAATAAAATTACCCACATGATTCTAGTATGGATCATGATTTATAGATTTCCTATGGAATTCTATAACAATTATATACACATGTAAATGCAAACACCACATTTAAGTTCAACACATGTTAAGTCATATGCTAAAAATGTTTAAAACAAAAAATATAAAAGAACATTCTTACAAATGTCTATTAGAAGCTACCTACCACAATGGTTATATTTCACAACTATTACCATTTTTTTAAATAATCCAAAATAATAAAATACATTGTAGTAATCAAGATTTTACCTATAAACATAAAATTTTGGGATGCTAACATAATATCAACAACAATCTTCATTCCATCTTATAAGCTATAAATTAACATGAGATCAAAACATATCATGACTAGATTTTTAAGTTTTCAACAAAAATAATAATTCTTGAGACTATTTAAATAAATTTACCAATGGCTACTATTAATATTGAGCAATCACAAACATACAAATCTATAGTCACTAGTGTCTTAGGGGAAAACTCTTGTGACAAAAGTGGTAATAATATTGGCTTATGATTTTACAATCTTTACAACCCCTATTATATCTACAAACACTTGTCACTAGTGTCTAGTTTCCACAAGTCATTAATTCTAAAGTTGTAGCACATTGGATGTTTTGAACATTCAACTTCAAAAAATAATTGCAATTGTATGAAGAAGCTATTTCACTCAACTTTGAATTTATTCAGTTAACATTGGTAAGCAATCAACTTATATTTATTCAAAGTCTATGTCAAAATGAGAGTTTTTGAATAGGGTATGGATATCCATCAAAGTACAAAGGATAGAGGAATTGCATTAGAAAATTTGTTTGTCATTGTGTTGGTCGATATGAATAGAAAATTTAGATGCACACATAAGACATGAAAGTATTTGTTAGGATACATTCTTAGTTAGATTACTATTCAATTTTTAGAACAAAATTTCAAATATTTATATATATAAATTTTTTTGGTAAATCTTTAAATTTGTTGAGGACATGGCACAGTGAGATGATGTTGAATCCCATTTTGAAAAATACAATCCTCAAAAACTATGGAAGTAAATTCTCCACCATTGTCTATTTGAAGAGTACCAATTTGAGATTGTGCTTGATTTTCAACCATAATACGAAACTTCTTAAAAGTTTCAAAAGCTTTAAATTTTTATTGCAAAAAAAAGGTCCAAGTCATGCGACTATAATCATCAATGAATAAAAAATACTTACATCCTCCAACCGAAGTCACTGGTAAAGGCCCACATAAATCAAAATGTATGAGTTGCAATTTTCTATGTGGTCGCCAAGTGGAGTGAGAGAAAGAATCTCTATGTTGTTTTGCAAGAATACAAGCTTCACATTTTTTAATTGTTTTACGCAAAGTAGGCAAACTTGTAATACCATTCTTTTGCATGATACAAATGCTATCATAATTAACATATCCAAATCTCGCATGCCATAAAAGAATAGGAGATATTTTATCTTCTTTAGTAAGATATGCAAAGCTCCTTGAAAGAGCGAAAGTGCCATGAAGTTTCAATAGCTTGCCATCCTCACAACCATTAAAGACAATTTGATTAGTTGACTTGTTTCTAACAACCACTTGTCCATATTATAACAAAATGGAATGGCCTTGTTGTTGAATCAATATTAATGACAAAAAATTACGTTGTCATTGAGGAAGATACAAAACATCATGAAGTACAAAATCTGGAAGGTTGGGCAATTCGAGCCTAATGGTTCCTTTTCCAACAGGCTTGAGACTTGATTTATCTGCCAAATAGATTATGCCACAAACACCATCATTAAACTCTTCAAAATAATCTCTTCTAAATGTCATATGTTGTGTGGTTCCAGTATCTAACACCCAAGCCTCATACCATGAAGCATTAAATGAATTATAATAAGAAAAACCCAAAACATAAAGTACATATTGATTAGTATCACTACCACATGCAAATTGGACTATTCCTGAAGTTTTTTCATCATTATGAGTTTTATCTTTTTGTTTAAACGAACTTTCTATCTTATCCCATGTAGTTTGCATTCATGTGCTTCATGGCTACCTTTTCGACCACATCTTTTACATTTTGATTTTCATGTTGAGAGTGGCTTTTTCCATATGTACCTCCTCTCCCTCTATTCTTCCATCTATATTTTCCTCTATCATTATGACCACCTCTAAAACTAAAAGAATTCTTATTAGGGGGTTTGTCTTTGTGATGGGAAAGACAAACATTTTCACCAATATTATCAATTTTTCTTTCAAAATCTTTCTCACGTTTTGCCAACTTTTCAATCAATTGATCAAAAGTGATGGTCTTCAATTGGTTTCTTGCTTGAAGGGACTTTAAATATGTGGAATGTGTTGGAAGAAGAGCCTTTATGAAGGTTGTGCGATAGATGTTAACTTTTCCACCAGCAGCATTAACATCTTGTTTTATGGCTCGAATTTTAGAAGCCAAACTCATAACATCTCCATTTCTTAATTCAAGATTGAATAAATTCAATTGTAACTGAATAAACTCTAATTTAGAATGAGAATCATATAGATCTCTTAATTTATGAAGGGCATCCCTAGCAAGTTTACACTCTTTTATATGTCTAAACACATTTCCATTGGCTGAAGCCCTTATCAAAGCTAAGGCCTTTGAATTTCTATACTGCCAAACTTCTTTTTCTTTTGAAACAGTTGGTGTTATAGGTTGGACATCACCATCATAAATATTACACCATAAATCATTGAAAATGAGTGTGTTTTGTATTTCCCTATACCATTCTATCCAACTGTCTTTTTCAGTTAATGATTCCCCAATAATTGATATAATAGACTACATTGTGAATTGCAAAAATAGACACAACTTGCACAAATTGCAGAAGCAAAACAATTCTCGATTTTTCTTGCTTAAATATGGAATTAAAAAAAAAGGTAAAAGATCTCTATGATAAGAAATAAACCACAGGAAATGAAATCACCTTAATATCTGCCCTGTCATCTTTAGCAACTTCTATAGCATGCACTCCTTGGACAGTTAGGAGAGAAGACAAACATTTTTGGCATTTTCTCTTTGTATGAAAATACACATTTTTGAATTGAAAATTGATTGGGAAAAAATGTAAAGCCTGTGCACTGATACCACTGTCAGGCCAGGATAATTGTAAGGATAAAATTACTTCAAAATTATATTGCAGAAACAGAGCCAGCAAATACAAAGTATACAGAGGCAGAGGCTGCCGAGACCAGCTATAATATTTTTGGGAGTCCAATTTTACTGTCAATAACCCAATCCTCAACATAGCAGATATACAAACAGGACTGGTAAACAGAGTCTGAGAGCAGCAGAATACAATATAGCAGAACAGAGGTAGCTGAAGCTACATATTGATTTTGTACTGCTGACTCTGTAATGATCTCTGATATTTAAAGCACACTCTGATATTAAGTACAAGCATACACGTTTGTAATTAAAATCCATTCTAAATTTCAGGAGGTCACACAAATTCAAAACATATCCCTTCAGGTCGAAACCTAATCCTAGATACCCATAATGATAACTGACTTGGCAAAATACATATACTTCAACTTTTTCTTGTGCAAGAAGCATCCTGTCCTACATATTCATACCAACAACATATTCGTACTAACTTAGACTTTCCTTCAAACTAAGCAAACGGGAATATTGCCTTGACTAGTCTGAATGGGACCTTCACCAAGCAAATACTCCTTGAGAGGCAGATAGCTTTGCCTTTTGCTGTATAGTAATTCCTGTGGAGGGATTCCTTGATTCGCTCAAAGTCAAGGGAAGGCTGAACGGAGGCTGCAAAGAAAGGCTTACAAATATCTTTCCACATAGCGGCAATGTAGTCGTCGGTTATCATGCTGCTTCCAGCAACGATGATGCCACATTTTCTAAGGACTTTAACGTCCTTGGCTGTGTCAATTAGGCTTTTCATGAGCTCCACATACTGTGTTATCATTGTCTCTTGACTCGTCTCAGTGAACTCCAGTGCTAGTAAATTCCTCAACACCACTTCAGTAAACATGTCAGTTACATATAACTGTGGAAGATAAAGTGTGCCGGAATACCTGTCGAATCTGATCGTCTGCCCGTCCTTGCCGAGAGTAAAAGATTTCAGCGTAATGCCGTGTTTGACCAGCTTCCTCGCGTTCGTCTTAAAATGTTTTCGGCCGGTTTCGGCTCCAGGAAAACAGCAAACACGGAACGCATTGCTAATGGCCTTTCCAATAGCAATTTGAATATGCTGGCAGCAATTGGGTTCGACTTCTCCCTGCATGACGAGGAAGGAGGAAACACATTTATGCATGCAGGCCAAGAGATGTTGCTCTTTCCCGACATTCTCAACGGACGAGCACTCAAATTTTTCAAACGAACACAGACCACCCATCCGACTCTTCAAAAACTCATCAAAGCCATTATCACCATGAACTTGCTTGAGAAGGAAAAGAGGAACTTGGTTCTCTAGCTTGACAATGTCACACTTTATGCTTCCGGTTGCCGATGGATGTGCCGACGGATGGCGAGACGTTTTGAGATCCTGATCACCAGCGTGATCACGCGCATCCTTCAGAAACTTTGCCGATGGATGGCGAGACGTTTTGAGATCCTGATCACCAGCGTGATCACACGCATCCTTCAGAAACTGGTAGAGGAAAAAAGTATCTACCGTCATCATCCACCCGAACTTTCGAAAGGCATCCTCCGTGTCCAGTTTCCAGTTGTAAAACTGCTCCAATTCAGATTTCTTGTGCTGGATCGTAGTGGTGAGAAAGTTCTGAATATGGCGTTGTTGATAGCCCTCAGCATCCTTTATACGTTCGAGCTTGTACATTTCCATCTTGGAAATGCGGGAGAGGTCATGATGCAAGGGTTCCTTGGGAGCATCCTTGAGGGCCCGATGGTAGTAAGGCCCTAGCGACACAGTTTGAGGAGCGTATGCATCTGCTTTCTCCTTCGCCACAACATCTGGAACGCGCCCGGTCGCTCTACCAATTGAAACACCACCATCACCATCACTACCTCTTGCTCCATCGTCTGTTGCTTCAAATATCTTTTCCACTTCAGCAATCCATTCGTCTGAAATAAGTTCATCACTTGCACCAACAAGCGCCATAAACTCTAACAAGTTAACTAAGAACAAGGCTGTAAACATGTACCCAGTGCGAAGAACGATCTAGTATAAATAGAACAATTACGAGCTCGTAATGGACCGTCCAATTTGAACCTTGTAGCGTATTCTTACGTTCTCATCAGGTTACTTTAACTTTTTAAGACTAAACGAGCTCACAACGCGTTCTCATCAGGCTACTTTTAACTTTAGACTAAACGACCTCACGTCACGTTCTCATCAGGTTACTTAAACTTTTTATCACTAAGAGTATGGTCCGATGGGGTTTGGCATCTATTTCCTTCGAGTGGAAGTCTGGAATCTTGTTTGGAAAATAGCAGCCCCTACTTTCTAGGACGATAGATTTCAATGGGTAAAATTGAGGTGGGGTTAGAAATTGCCCGTACAGCTTAGAAATCTTTTCTCTACTTGTCTATCATCTAAAATTTTAAATTTCTATAAAATATATATATATAAAATGAGACTTCCAGCTTTAAAATATTCTTCAAAAATCTTAACAGCACCCATTGAAATTTTTTAAGAAACCCCCTCCATGAAACCTTACCCTCAAAAACCTCACATCAAATCAAAACCAATTGGTTGGGCTTAACCAGCATAGTCTTATTTCCGTTTCCATTTTCCCGTTTGTTCAGGGAAGTGATGGTTATCACTGTCACACACAGTTCAGGCCTGCAATTTGATTGTCTATTTGACCTTTTCTTAATTTTAGACCGTATATTACAGCTATAAAATTTATTAGACCATATAATTTGGCTTGCTAAATTTTTATTAAACCTTAAAAAAAATTATAAGCAAAATATAATACAGTATTTATATTTGTAATATATATCATTTTATAATTTTTATTGTAAAAAGATGAGTTAATTTAAAATAGAATATAACTTTTTAAAATATTTTCTAATATGAATTTAGAAACTTTGAGATTTTTATAATAGTTATCTTTTTTTTTAATATATGTGATTTATATTATTAATATAAAAATATATATTAATTTAGAATATTTTCAAAATAGAATATAATTATTTTTAATTTATAAGCAATGTATCGAGCAAGTGTATCATCTTTTCCCGCGCCTATTCAATAAATCGAGTGGAGAATGCACCTTCGTACGAAGGGAATAGTACGTAAAATCTGAGTAAAAAACTTTCTAAATAATGTGTTTCTCCAAAACCCCAGCTAAGTGAGTGTATCCATCACATTTTAAATAAATCCAAGAAAATCCTTTCACCTTCCATTCCAATGAAAAACCTTTTACATTCCAGTGCAGGAGTGAGAAATTTATAAAAAAAAATCTTTCACATTCCATTCCAATACAGCAGGAAAGAAATTAAATTTTTTTGGGTTGCTCATGAAAGAATTAAAACTAGTGAGAGTCTTTTTCACTTAATAATGACGTATTCCATTCTCTTTAAAAGGGAATAGAACAGTTATATTGCATTGGTTTCTAAAGAGTATATTTAGTTTGATTTTTATTTATTTTTATTTAAATTGATTTATTTTAGTACTTTTATTTTTTATTTTTCAGTTTTTACTTTTAAAATTTAAAGATTTATATTCATTTTATTGTTATTTATATATTTTTATCTTTTTTAACGTTTGTGTTTATTTTAAAATATAATTAGAATATTAATTTATTTTTAAAAATAGTTCATTTGAATTTTTAAATGGTTTTTTATTTTGTCAATAACAATATTTTTATTAAGATTAATTATAATGAGTTATCTAACTTTAATCATGATATATATGTGGATAAGTAAAATCTTTCTTTTAGTAGATAATTACTTGTTGAAGAGCTTGTTAATGATACTTCTTTAACATAATTATCTACATTTGTTTATAATTGGTTGCTCAAAGCTTCTTTACATACATAGATTCTTCATGGCATTGGTCTTATGATTACCTCTTCTTTTTTGCAAGGTGCATCTTCTCTTTGTAACCCACTCAATCTTGCTCTTTCATTTTCCCTTCATCCTCTCATCTTGAGGTAGATCCTCTCACAATGCCTACATCTCTTATTGTCACTTCTAGTGTAACCCCCACCTCTTATGTTCCTCTAGTACCATTTCCACCTATTTGTCTACAAGTGAAACACTTATCTCTAATCCCACTAGTTCCATTTGTTGGCATAATGTTGTCATTGATGTTAAAAGAGGATATCCTATAAGAGGTATTGTTGGCATGATGTCAAAAGGTGTCATTGATGTTAAAGGGAAGATTAGTGGTGTGCCTAGATGTCATGGAGATTTGAGGATCGGTGTCTAGAAAAGTTGGTGTAAAATGATGAAGAGGAGAGCATGTTTTGTAATTGTTGTAAAGTTGCTCAAATAGTTACAATGTTGTCATGCATTATTGATATGGTATTTTGACATGGAAGTCACTTCAAGAGGTTTGAGGAGCAATCTAATTGCATATTCGACATGGGTTTTTCGAGAGGAGTAGATTGGTGTGGTCTACATGATCTAAAAATGATTTATCTTTTCTCTCAAATTGAACTAGGGTTTTGTAGCTAAACCCTAAGTGCTACAGTTATGGCATTTATCAAATGTTATAACCTTATGTTGACTGTCTATCAGCTGTTACTGGTTGCTTAAGTTACCAATTAATCCATTGAAGTCATGGGTATGACTAACACCTTCATCTTATGTTTGTCAACCCAACAAATATTCAACAACTATAGTGTTTCCTAAGTCCAACATCTAATATTTGTCCTTAGTGTTATCAACGGTTGTAGTTGAGGCTTGGAGATCGATGACCTCCCTACTAGCCCATTGCAAAAGTGGTAGGTCCTTGTTTAACCCCACGAGATAATGGGCAACAACGAAGATTGATTGTTGAAGATAGGATGGTGTACGTGATGTGATGTGGCAAAAGATCAGTTGGTCGCTTCCCATCGCTATTGTGAAGCGAGGTGATGGGATGTTTTTAGTGATGAGTGATGAGCTTCAGGAGATAGTGGAAGATGACGATAGTTGTGGATAGATGGTAGCCTCTCATTGCCCTGCTATGGTTTTGGTGGGTCCCCGACCTTGACCTACAATATGGTGGGTGCTTGACATGTGTATGGAAGACAGGTGGTGAGATTTTACTCCATCACGAGGATCCTTTACATCACAGAAATAGATGATGATGCCCTTGGGAAGGCAACAATATGCGATGGTTCAAATCAATGGTACATATTTAAAAGAGGGCAATCGAACGGTGATTGCACATCAAGTTCACATCGTGTATATGAAGATTGAAGCCTCTATCAAAGGAGTGATACATTATGAGGATGTGATGGATGACATAGATTAAGAGTTGAAGATTTGATGGTGATTGCAAATTTGATTTTGGTGCCTTAAGTAAGAACACTATACACTTGAGTAAAGTGATAGGCATGAGATGAAGATTAGCAGTGGTAGTTTAAATGAAGATAATCTAACGGACATGTTTTAAATTTATAGTGATGAACAACAATTAGAGGATCATGGCACAAGGTTTGAGATCAATGGCCCATATTCAAAGATTTGATTTTGCAATGGGTATATCAATATGAATAAGGGGTTCGACAACAAACCAACTTTGTGAATAAATTTAATTAGTCAAACCACCTCAGCTACCAGTCTTTTTTGGTGATGAGATAAATAGTCAGTGGCATAGATATGTAGGCAGAAAAAAAATAGATTCAAATCAAAGATAGGGAAAGTGAATTAAATGATCTACCTACTCCTACGACCAGTTGATTGAATATTTATTTGAAAGGTGATGACATAACTTGCAGAGGTGATCGATATCAAAATCAGATCACATAATCAGAAGAATGCATTTAATATATTATAGGTTTAGGGTTTTAAAGACTACCATATATAATAGATCTAATGATTCAGATTTGAAATTTTTGATGATGTAGAGGAGTGAATTTGCACCCCTTGTGTAAATTCCCCTTTTACATACCCTCACCTTAGAAAATCAAACCTGAAGGCGAAATTTCACATCACCCATCTGAAACGCATCCACTTGGCACCTGTTTTGTGTGTCAGTGGAGGAATATTTGTAGGGGACATGAGCGCAGCACACGAATGTCTACGCAGCACGCTTTCATCCCTGATAGATTCTTGCCTCTAGTGTCTGCAAGGACATTATGTTCTCCATTGGTCACAAATCATAATGCCTCTGTGTTGGCCAACCAACTCAAAAATGGCTCCTTCTCTGCCATTTTGATCTTGAAATGGCTATCTTGTTCATTCATTCAGTCTTCCAAGATCTTATAGCAATCTATCACATTCTCTCAAGCATTTTTCACACAATTCCATTGAGCATTACAACAAGAAAGCTTCTTACTCCATCAATTCCATCTTTGTACTTGTGGTGCTATCTTAGAAGTTGCGAGATTGGAGTCTTGTGAGACTTCCCTCCATCACTGCTACGACCATGTCAAATTTTCCAAGCTCGTTGCCTTACAGTCTCCCTTTATTGGCCTTGAGTTCCTTTGGGTGGAGGTTGTATTGCATCACTCTCTTTTTTCTATTGTGGTTTGATAGAGTAGCATTACATAATTTGTAGTGTTTAGTACTTTCCTTTCTTCTTTCTTTTATCACAGTTTTTACTTCATGGCTTTTTTGGCTGTTCGTGGAGGTGGAAACACCAAAGTAGGGGTTTGACTGAGGAAAACCCCTATATAACCCAACATTTTTTCCTCTCTTGCTTGTGTGTAGGTGAACGTGTGTTTGGAGCTCACTGGTGAACTAGAGCTTTAGTGAGTTGATATTCATCACCCTAGTGTTCATCTACCTACTTTATCATTTGCATAGATGTTTCTCTTATTTCATCATTTTGTTATTTCGTTAAGATTAATTAGCTAGGCAGTTAGTAAGTGTAGAACCCCAATCCTAGACTTGCACAAACACAAGAAACAAACACAATGTTAGATCAAATGCAAGTGAGAATCAAGATTCCCCATGAAATCCATTTAAATTGTAAAGAACAAGAAATGAGATGAAGAACATATAAGCAAACATAAACAAAAGCTATCAAATCCTATTCAATGTAAAGCAAACTCTTGATCCCATGGGGGAGTTGGTGCCAATTTGATTTGGAAATTGGCCCTTTCCCAAGTCCTATGATGCAATGTTGATGAGTGATCCACTTTGTTGAAGTTTCAGTTGAGCTCCATGATGAAAAATCTGCATAACCTAGCTAAGACCTTGATAAAATTGATAAAAATGGTGATGCTTGAAGATGAAATTGAGTATAGTAGACTTGCTCAAATTGTGGATGATGAAATGAGGAAAGAATCCTCTTATTTACAGAAAGACAAGATGGAAGAATGCCCAAAATGAAGCAATGTGGGATCATTCAACATCCAATGGGAAAGTGCCACTTGTCAAGATGTGAATGGAGGAAGCTTGAGCACATTTTGGTGAATGTGCACAATAAATGAAATTAGGTGGAATTTGAAAATGGTGAAATTCCATGTAAGAGGGAAAAAGAATGAATTAAATGCCACTTGGCTCAATGCACAAGGACATGTAAGATGGAATGAATGTCTTGTTGGAAGGACAAATCCACTTGGAGGGATTTTCAAACTTGGAGGAATATTCCCCTAGAGATGCCAAGTTGAAAGAAAATAGAGATTTAATAAATCCATTAAATGTATTTTCATGTGCAAGTGGCAAAATCTAGAGAAATTGGAGATTAGGATTATATTAATATAGGTTTAATTAATTTAATGAGGGATTAGGTGATGTGACTATTTGATTTAGATTTATGGGTTGATTTAAAGATGAGAAGAATGTGATTTAGATTTAATTAAATAAATGATTTTGATTTATTTAATTAAAGGGGATAATGTTAGATTAAATAAAATAAGGTTTAATTTATTTAATTTAAAAAGATGACTTTAGAGATTTAATCAAATAAAATGAATTATTTAATTAAATAGAGACCAGAGGGTTAATGAAATAACTTTGATTTATTTCATTAACAAGAGAGAATGACTTAATTAGATAAATAATGATTTATTTAATTAAGGGATGAAGGGTGATGATTTCGCTGAGAAGATGATTTAGGATGAAACAGTGTTAGTAATCGGGATCAAGTATGTCGGTATATTTTCCATGTCTACATTTTGCCCCTTTTTGAAGCAAAGTACTCGCTGTGTTGTTTCAAAGAATAAATTGTCTCATTTAGAATTAAAAAAAAAAATGATTTTCAAAATAGCCCCATTGCTGCCCCAGCGGGCGAATTATGTTGATATATTACCCCCTCGAGAGATCAGATGAAAATTTCAACTTTTTGTGTGATCTCGCGAAGAAAGAGGATAAGGTGCCCAACAAGTCTAGAAAGGCTTCAGAAGGTCAAAAACATGCCAAAACGATGCAAAATGGCCCATAGATGGACAAAAATAGGCTCAGGAGGCCAAAACCTTGATAGGACAGCTAAACAGGGTCAAAAAACCCTAACTTTCAAGCTTAAATAGGTCTCAAGGGGCCATTTACAATTCATTTGCACATTCATCCTTTAGAGATTTTGCACTTTTGAGCTATGAACCCTTCGTGAGATGGCACAATGACAGCTCCCCCGACACATCTTAGATCGAGCACACACACACTAGAGGCTACCTGGCACTGGACCATCGGTGAGTCAACTTGACCTGACCTCATTTTTTAATTTTCGTGTGCATTTATTAGCTTAGGAACTAGGTCTTTTAGAAGTAGTCCAATATAGCACCGCTTGAAAGTCTCTTTCAGTGCCGCACAACCTCAAACTGCGCTGCAGTCGTGAATAACGACACCATAGCGTAGTTTGGAATTAGGGTTTAAACTCCAAACAGATTCACATACGAAAAGTGCACCGGGGAGGGCCTCTTTGCAAATTATGGTTTAGTGCTAAACTAAAAAGCACCTCAAATTGCAACACCATGGCGGAGTTTAAGGGCCAAAGGCTCCTAGCGGCGCAGTTTGAAACTTTCAAACTATGCCGCACCCACAAACAGTGATGCATAGGTTTCCTTAGGTACGATGAGACTATGTAGGATCACAATTTTTGATGAATTTTAACACAGTGGCTTTCTTGATGTAGGAAGAGGTGTTGATACTTCATTCACGCAAGCACAAGTCCCGGGTACTTTTCAACATTTTGTAGGGTATGCTCGAGTGATAGCAGGAACATCTAGGGGTGATCAGATTGTGGTACATTGTTTACGCACTGCCTATGAGGACACACTTGGGTATGATGGCGTCACTCATTGAGAGATGGCATAGTAAGACATCCTCCTTCCACCTCCCAACAGGTGAGGTGATAGTCACACTAGAGGACGTGTGGTGGATACTGAGATTGCCCATCCATGGAGAGCACATGATTTATGATGTGGATGTTGGGAGGGAGGCCTGCTATGACGTTATGGGCCTTGATGAGCTTGTCTTTTGCAAGGGTTAGATCGAGTTTGAGTGTTATAAGCTCGTCATGTCACCCTTTTGATTAGTTATAGTAGCTATCATATCGGGCATCGTTTCACTAGATTGGCAGGGCCAATATTTTAGTCTTGGATGGGGGCTCACTTGGGAGCACATGGTCCGAAGATGAGTATGCTTTACATGGGGGCCAGTTCTGTTGGCCTCGTTATATAGAGATCTTCATGAGTTTACATACATTGACGATAGAGCTATTGGGGCTGGAGTCACACTCCTTCGTATCTGGACCTGGGAGCACATCGTTGTGCTTCGCCCGAGATTCATTCTAGTTGATATGGAGCCAAATGATCCAGTTTTCTAGCGATACAGAGGAGGTGTCTCCTTCACACATACAAGACATCATAGGATTCCCCACTGAAGGAGAGTCCTGGATGATATGCGAGCCTTCACCTGGAGGCCATACCTTGGATGGCTCACATGGTACGACGATGTGCAACAACTCTTTTTCGTTCACCAAGACAGATTGATGCAGGGTAGAGAGCACACGATGCTCGAAATGTAGAGTACAGAGATAGTTCGAGGAGTCGCAGGATAGGTTGAATGATCAATATGTCGCTATATTTGCACGTACAATGAGCCAAAGCTCTTGGGGCCGATACATACCTGCACACAAGGCAGTGCAGAGTTTTATGTAGCTGGTGGCCAGGCCATGGCCATATGATCAGGGTTAGGTACATGTGGGCACCACCCAGGCATATCGAGATTGGTTTTGGCCACCTCTTAGAATTACAGTGCTAGGGACACCATCCGCTTAATGCAGGGCTAAAGGTAGAGGGGTAGGTCAAGGCCAGGACCAAGGAGGTCGAGGGGGAAGAGACAAAGATATTGATGGAGATGGGCCATCACATTAGCCGGATTAGGACATGGGTCCACAGGATCAGCCATAGCCAGATCCGCAAATAGGTCAGTAGAGATAGGATGTCCCTAGGCTGGATCAAGATTAGGATCATGGGCACCAGGATAGGGTTCTAACACTGCCCAAAGATAGAGACCATGATCAACCACCTGTGTAGCCACCCCTTCAGCCAAACCTCAGGGATGGTCAGATTCTCTAGCTATAGGCACAGATATAGGTACTTACGGCTGAGAGGGATTAGTTACAGGCAAAGCGGGACCAGGTGGTCTAGCAGAGACAGGCTACGGAGCTGCAGGTAGTAGTAGAGATGGGAAAATGACAACAGATTGAGAGCATGTCTACATCCTCCTCCTGGAGCATGGTACCAGTTTGATCATATAGGGAGGCCATCTAGGAGGTTGACTATTATAGGATGCATTATTATCAGGTCGTACTGAGAGCAACCTGAGTCTCAAAATTTTCACAGAGGATAGGCCACAAACCTGCAGAGGACCATGGGGAGAGAGTAGGTGGCGAGGGAAGTAGCCAACAGGGCTAGCCTTTATTTGGATCAGAGACAAGATTCTTTTGTGCCCCATGGGCTCATTTTTTATAGCCTAGTGGGAATTTTTACTTTATGCATTGGATAGATACTTGATCTAATTCTTTTGTACCATGACATTATATTTATTTTGATGATATATGAGATGAGATGATATTGATCCGATATGATATGTCTTATTCTACTTTATGCATTATTGATGGATCTTATTTCTATATGTGATGCCATGATTCTATCTTATGATGCTATGATGATGATACTATATGATGCTTATGCGATGATTTAATGTGATGGTTTATGGATGCATTTCTTTTTCAGTACCTTTTCTTATGTACTTTTATGATGTATGCAAAATGTTATGATATGCAAATGATTAGACTAACAAATCTATATTATGCACTTGACGGATGATAAGATGTATGTAATTTTCTTATGTATGATATGCACTTATGATGTTATGATGGCGATATGATGTATGAAATGATGTAATGTGAATGTATGATCTATGGAATGATGCCTTATGTAATAATGTGTGTGTTATGATATGATATTTATGATATGCAAATGGATGCTTTGATATATTATGTATGATGTATATGGATTGTTACTAATGCTTACGTATATGACATGCTCATATGATTATGCAATGGATGCTTTTGATATGTGTGATATGGGTTATATAGGATGATTATGTAATGTATGCAATGTTATGCTTCATGAGATGCTTAGAATAACCAATCTATATTATGCAATAATGGAGATGCAATGCATTTGGTATGCTTAATTCTTTCTATGTGATATGATATGCAAAATGCAATATGCTGACGGTTTGTGGATGCAAGACGAATGCAACGATGATAGTATGATTTATGATTAATTGTCATGGTACCATGTTAGCGCGGAAAAGGAGATAGAAGAAAGCAAGAGATTCCAACAAGACATGAGATGATGATGATGATGACGAGGAGTTGGGATTTTAAAAGTGCCAATTACCTTATGTTTGATTACACACAAGGTACGATGCATCAAGGTATAAAGAACCAGGATGGCATTGCACCTAGTGTGATAGACTTTGACTTGACAATCAGATAGGAGTATTCCTGTTCACACCTGGCATATGAAACCTCATTCAGAATGTAGTTTAGATATCTCAAATATCTCAGACCAAAACATAGAAAAGCAAACCTTCCTATGTGGTCAACAAGAAACCTAAAACACACTCCCTACAAACCAAAGAAAGCATGCATGACCAAGGTTATATAACAAGAATATCCAACAAGCGCAATAGATAAAAAGATCATGATCGTTGACCCATTTCTTTCTCTCTAAATCCCTTCATTTGGGACATCCTTGAGAGGTCATCGAAATGAGCACAAAAAGATAAGTCAAAAGATAAAGATAAAGTAAACAAACAAGCTAATGTTCTTCAAAACTACTAGCCAGGACTAAACTACGATGATGCCTGATGTTGATGTCCATTGTAGTCCAAGGATTCATCATAGGACATGACAATATCAAATGATTGATATGGGATTGATTGGATGATAAGCTATTGACACAAAGAGTTGACCGACTTGTTTACGTACTGACCTAGACTTGAGACTTTGACGTTTTGAGTTTTCACTTTTAACCTGCTAGACTTGTTTCCAACCGTTTCACCAAAGGTTGAGGATGATGATTGATTTATTACGAGTGATACTTATTTTAGGTGAAAGCGAGATGGGATGGATTTTTTCAAATATTTGAATGTTTTTTATCTTTTTAAATGTTTTGAGGCCGTTTTTGGTATTTTCAAGATTTTACAAATGTTTTGACTTTTTGAATTTTAAAATGTTTTGGGGTTTTCTGAGATTTTGACCAAGACCTAACCTAAAGACCTATTCTAGGGGCCTCGAGGGTTGATCAACAAATTAGCCTTGACTACGTTATACATGCAGAGACCACATAGTTCAACTGACACAAACTCAATTATTGATGAGATATGAATAGATGGACTGCCAGTTTATTATGACGAACTCCTAAAGGACTGACCTAAGTGTCTCGGGGGATGATCAAAGATCAACCTTGCCTATGTTCAAAGCTCAGAGATGACATAGTTTGACAAGACGACTCTGCTTTTTTGAATTTTTGACCTATTTTTGGATTTTGATATGTTTTGAATGTTTTTGGATTTTTTGATTTTTTGATGTTTTTTGGATTTTTTTGATTTTCTGATGTTTTTGGATTTTTTAATTTTCTGGTGTTTTTGGATTTTCTAATTTTGGGATTTCAAGAGCATACACAAATCTGATCCGATGAGAACATGCCCCTAGTGTGAAATAATAGACGACTCTGATAGAGGTAGGAAAAACTGACCTTGAGAATGGGTTGAGTAGTACTAGTAGGGATCATGACATGAACACAAGACCAAGCTATGATGCGGGTGTGGATGGGTGATGGATGGAGATATGTAATGAGATAGATGATGGAAGTGTAATGGATGGATGATGTAGAACAACTATGGAGATCCTGGTGGAAGGAAAGTACTTATTTACACAAGGTGCCTGTTTGCTAGGTTTTCACCAAGGTACTTTCCCAAAGTGCCACCAAAGTGGTTTTCACTAGAGGATGATTTTTCTCTTTACTATTTTTTTAATCCTTTTTTTGAATTTATTTATTTATTTTGATTTTTTTGTTGTTGTTATTGAGACGCCTATTTGCTAGGTTTTATTAGGGTAACCATTTTTTCATGATGTTTTCTAATTTTTTGATGTTTTGGTTATATACCTTGAAAGATTTAGGCATAAAACTTTTTAAGATGGGAGTTGTTCATGGGCTCCTGCAGAGGTTCCCCTTCGGGTGTTGATAGTTGATATGTCCCTGACTTGTAACTTGTTGTTATGATGAATGGCCCCAACCAGTTGGGTTGAAATTTTCCTTTGCCATTTGGGTTTGGGATGTTCTTCTAGTTTTCCTTTAGCACAAGTTCTCTGACCTGGAAGGTTCTTCTCTTAATTTTCTTGTTATAGCTCTATTTGAGTTGATTTTGATAGACTTTCAAATGATTTAAGGGATCCATACATGGCTCATTTAGTAGCTCTAGCTCATTCAGTCTTGATACTTGGTATTCTTCATTCGTGATGAGGTTCTACAGTGATATTCTCAATGACAGGAGCTCGATCTCGATGGGTAATATGGCTTCTGATCTATAGACTAGGGAGAAGGGGTGGCACCTATGGGTGTGTGAATGTTGGTTTGATAGGCCCAGAGGGTAGGATTTAGCTATAGATGTCAATCGCAAACTGCATCATTGACTATTTTCTTGAGGATCTCAAAAATGGTTTTATTGGTGGCTTCTTCTTGGCCATTGCCTTGGGGATAATATGGAGTGGAAAAGCGATGTTAGATTTTGAATTTGTCACATAGGTCACGAACATCCTGATTCTTGAAGGGTGTCCCATTATCTGAAATGATAGCTTGGGGAACACCGTATCGACATATTAAGTAGTTCAGGATGAACTTAGATATCTACTTTTTGATGATGTATGTCATGGGGATGGCTTCCACCCACTTTGTGAAGTACTTAGTGGTAGTAATGATAAACTTGTGGCCACTAGATGAGGTAGGGGTGATTTTTGCAACGAGATCGAGCCCCCACTGCGAGAAGGGCCATGGTGTGACAATAGGATGGAGGTCTTGAGCTAGAGTATGGATGAGGTCCCCATGTTGTTGACATTGTAGGCACTTTCTGACATAGTCATGTTCTTCTCTTTCCATAGTAGGCCAACAATACCCCGTCCTCAGCAGTTTCTTGGCCAAGGTCATACCGCTTGAGTGAGAACCACAAATACGGTTATGTACCTGGGTTAAGGTGGTCAATGCCTCCTCAACATTCAAAAATCGTAACAGGGTTCCTTCTATGCTCCTACGGTAAAGGGTTTCTCCTAGGATGACAAAACGAGATGCTTTCTTGACAAAGGTTTTCTCAAGGTTTGAGATTATGTTAGCTAGGAGGACTCCTATTCTTAGATAAGTGTAGATATCATGGTACAAAGGATCACCAGGACCAACGATTTTGCACACAAATTCTGACTCTGGTATCTCAAATTCAGGCATGAGAAGCTGCTCTACTAGGAATTCATGCTTTGGGATATTGCGAGGGATATCCAATAGGGATCCAATTGTCACCATGGTGTCTGCTACTTTGTTGTTTTTTCTAGGTATCTACTCAAATGTGATCTCAATGAAGGACTCCTTAAGACTTTCCACCAATTGCGTGTATGGAGTTAGCTTTTTGTCCTTAGTCTAATACTCATCATTCACTTGATTGATTATTAGCTGTGAATCCCCATATACCTTGAGAGCCATGATGTGCCATTGCACTCCTATTCTGAGTCCTATGGTTAGAGCCTCATATTATGTGATATTGTTTGTGTAGGGAAATGCTAATTTGTAGGATCTTGGTATGCAGTCTCCCTATGGAGTGATAAAAAAGACCTTGGCTCCTTATCCATGCTATGTGTAGGAGCCATCAAAGTACAACTTCTAGTGGTCTACTATGCTTAGTTGAAGATGGATTTATTAGGGAACTCTGAAATTAGTGGATTCTCTGAGTACATTGGTGCTTTTTCCAATTGGTCTGCAATGGCTTGCCCTTTGATGGCCTTCCACTCCACGTACTCAATGTTGTATTTTGATAGGATCATGACCCATTTGGCCATCCTTCCTATGAGCACTGCCTTAGAAAGTAGGTATTTGAGTGGGTCGATCTTGGCAATGAGCTTTATTTTGTGTGTTAACATGTAGTGTTTGAACTTGTGTGAGGCAAACAACATTGCTAGACAAGCTTTTTCGATGAAGGAATAATTTAACTCATGCCCTACCATGGTTCGACTGATGTAGTAAATGTCCCTCTCTATTCCATTTTCATTGTGTTGAGCTAGGAGAGCATTGAGAGCTACTGTTGTTGCTGATATGTAGAGGATTAGAGTCTTTCTTGGGATTGGTGGCATAAGCACTGGAGGTGTGAGAAAATATTCTTTGATCTTGTTAAAGGCCTAATCACACTTGTCATCCCACTTGTATGCTACCCCCTTGGGGAGTAGGTGAGAATATGGGATTGATTTGTCTGCTAATTGGGCTATGAACTAATAGATTGACAGGAGCCTGCCTTGTAGGCCTCTTAGCTCCTTCAAAGTCTTGGGTGCCTCCATCTCGAGGATTTCTTTTACTTTAGTGGGATCTATTTAAATTCCTTTCATAGAAATAATGTATCCCAACAGCTTCCTTGATTGTACGTCGAAGACACACTTCTTTGGATTAAGGAAAACCTTGTATTCCTCTAGTCTATCAAAGATGGCACTTAATGCTGCTATGTGGTCCCTTCTCTTTCTAGATTTTTCCAATATGTCATCAACATAATCTTCCACAGTCTTATAGATCACATCATAAAAGATTAAAGTCATGGCTCTCTGGTATGTTACTCCAACATTTTTTAGGCCAAACAACATCATGTTCTAGCAATATGTCCCCCATGGACAAGTGAAAGTTGTTTTATGTTGATCTTCTTTGGCTATCTTAATTTGTTTATACCTAGATAATCCACAGTGTGGTTTTTACTATTTTAGGGTTAGAGAGTTCCATGGTGTGGTTCTCACTCAAAGACCCTGAGATTATTCTCAAGTTTTTGCTTTTGTGACTAAAGGATTCAATTGTCTCCCCATATTAAGCTTGTGTGTCTAGAATGAAATCAAACCCAACCTTGTGATCTCCGTATGGTACCATTTTTTGCAGTCCCATGAATTCTGAGAGCGCTTCATCATTTTTGAAAGTGTCTAGAATTGGCGGTCCTCGTTGGTGGCAATCGATGAGTTGGGGGTAGACTAGGTTGATCTCATGGGTTTGACTGGTTGAATTAAATGACACGGTACTAATCATGAGGATAGAGGAATTCTCGAAGAGCATAGGTAAGTCAGTTATGGCATCTTCCTCATCACTAGTACTATAAACATTGGTTATGTTGAAGGTGAAGTTATCTAAAGGTAGGCTAGTGGATACGGGAAATTGAAGGGCAGTTGTCGTTTGCTAAGGAGTTTTGACCTTAACCGAGGGATTTCATCCACGTATGGTTATACTCGGAGGGGTACATCTGAGGCCAATATTTTTCATTTGCGTCTCGGGAATGATGGGTATTAGAAGCCCATTGTCATTTTTTCCATGCTTTCTTTTTTTGTCATAGCCCGTGGCAAGCATCATTTGTAAGCCTTTACTGCTATCATCCATAGGTAGATCAGTTGTCGATCTATTGTCTTGGTACAAGCGATGAGATGGGTCCTCTTCTATGACTTCCCAACCAATATTTCCCCAACATCTGAAGCTGGAGGAGCCTGCTACAAAAGTTTGGGATGAGGAGGCATCATTTGATTGTGGTCGTGCTCATGACCTGGGAGATTGTGGTAACTCTCCTACCACAAAAGAATTTTTTGGAATTGTATAGTGTCCACACCCATTGTCTTGGATAATGACCTTGATATCGGAGATGGTGGGGATGGCGGGTGTCTCTGTCATAGAAGTGGAGGCAAGAGTAGATGGATCAATGTATGGAGTTGAGGGGCCTTCATCATTTTTAGGAACTTGGGGGATTTTGTAATATTTTTCTTCTAGGCTCTTGTAGGAAGAGAAGGGTTTAGGATCCCCATGGATAGTGACCTCTTGGCCTTGGTATGTGAACTTGACACATTGGTGGAAAGTTGATGCTACTGCTTGCATCCCATGGATCCATAGACGTCCCAGGAGAATGTTGTAAGGCAAATCAAGGTCAAGGACTTGACAGGTGGTTTCCATAATTGTTGACCCTACTAGAATAGCGAGTTGGATAGTGCCCCGAGACACTATTTCTTGATCACCATAACTGCTGATTGTAATGCCTTTTCCTTTTTCAATGGAATCTTCTAAGATTCCTAAATTCTTTATGAGGTTGAGGGAATAGACGTTTAACCCTACACCTCCATCCACCAAGACTCTCTTGACTTTGTTCTTATGCACTAGGACCTTCAAATGGAGTGCACGATTGTGAGATGGTTGAGTGGGAAAGTCTTGATCAGAGAATGTAAGAAGATTTTGGGTAATGATATTTTTGACCATAGCTTGGAATTGTTCAGCATCAAGATCCACGGAGACGGTGGATGAAGCCAATGCTTCTTCAAGGATCTTTTTGTGGGTGGATGAAATCTTCAGTAACTCCATGATGGAGATCTGAGCTGGGGTTCTTTTCAACTAATCAAGGAAATTATAGCCACTAGGAATGGATCTTGGGTTGGAAGTGGGTGCTCTAGGAGGCTAAGATGACCCCACGATGGTGATTTTTCTACCTCTTGTGGTGACTCCACAATCATCTTGGGCTCCTTTGATGGTGATAACAGTGCAATAATCATCTAGGGATGCGATGACATGGTCATATACATGATTCACACTTTTAAATGCACCCTTCCCCTTATCATTGTTATTGTTCCCTTTGTTGTTATGATTGGGCATCAGATTCGTGTAGATTTTGAGATTATCATTTCTCGCTGGTTGTTCTCCATTTATGATTTTTTCATCAATGAGGTCTTGAATTAAGTTTTTCAACCTCATCCAACTAGAAGTTGTGTGTACCTTGGGTATGTGTAGGATCATCATGGAAAAAACAGGCCCTTAAGTGGCAAAAAATTCAAAAAAATCAGTGTTAGGCAACTTGACGTAAAAATTTGAATAAGTTATCTATATTATTTCAAAAATATGTAAGAATAAAATATGTAGAAAATTGAATTTAGTTTCTAAACTACTAGGTTTTTCTAAAAATAAATAAAATCTATTTGGTGAAAATTTGAAATTTCAATGTAGTAGTACTTTAATTTCAGGGAAAAAAAAAGAAGTAGGTGTCTGTCTGACCACCCTAACCATAATAAAATGATAATATTTTTGTATAAGATTTTAGATATAAGTAGAGGACTCATGTCTGGATGTGGTACATATTCTTTTGTAATTTTTTTCCAAGTAAATAATTAATTATGAATTTTTTATTACAACTTTTAAAAAATATAAAAACTCGTATGTCTGACCACCTTAACTTGGTCAAAACTTCATGAAATTTATTTTTTATTTTTTTAATCCTATATCATGTGAAGAATAGAATGTGAAGCATATTTTGGATTCAAAAAATGTGATACCGTTTGAAAGTTATAGATGTTTTTCAATCAGCCTATCGATCATGACTTTAGTCGTAATTCTAATAAAAAATCAATAATAATTATTTATTAAATTCAAATTAAAGCATAATTTATATTGGTGGAAAGTTGAGAATCTCCTCTAAAAACCCTTTTCGTTTCATCAATTTTTGGTTAAAAAAAAGTCGTTAGCCACATACCCTACAAATACCCATAATATTACCACTTTTTGGCCCATCATAATCCTGCACATACCCCCTTGATTTTTTGGAAATCACAGAGGTGATTTTCATTGTACCACTACAGTTTCACCAAGGGCTCTTGATAATTGTCATAGGTGGGGATTGTGATGAGTTTTTTTGCCACTAGCTTCTTCATGATGGATTCAACCGATTCCAAAAGGGTTGTGTACTTCCACTTGGGGGAGTTTTTGTTTCGCAAGGGTGGCCCCCTTTGATCATTCACATTGTTGATTGCTTTACTTGGCCACTGAGTTACAGTGTTAGCTTGACAATTATTCTAATTGTTGTTTTGGGGTTGTTGCTGGGGTGCTAGTGTGTTTGTTCGAGGAGCGTTGATGATAACTTTGGCGTCGACAACACATCATTGGTAATGTTTCTATTCTTCGCCCATGTGCGAGGTTTTTCATTATAGCTGGTGGATGGATGATTGTTTTGCTATTCAGGATATGTGGGTGTCCCTCATGCAATAAGGGCTCATTCAATGTTAAGCACCTTGGAGATCAATTGATCGTATGTAGTGATACCTTGCACCTTGAGATGGAATGCCAAGGCTCCTTCGAGATTGGAGATGATGGTGCAAACTTTTTGTTCTTCAGGCATGACCCATTTGCTCTAATTGGCCTTGGATCACCATCATTGTAGGAAGGAGGAAAATGATTCATTTTTACCTTGTTTTAGAGCTAATAGTTCCTCTAGACTGACATCCATATTGATGATGAATGCATAATTTTTTATGAATGCATCTACCATCTCTTGGTACTTTTTGATGCCAGGAGGAAGGGAAGAGAACCACTCCATGGTTTGGCCAACCAAACTTTTAGGAAATAGCCGTATCAGATATGTATCGTCATATGCGACTTCCATGAAATGGACTTGGAATTCTCTGATGTGATATTCAGGGTTTCCCGTTCCATGGTATTTATAAAATTTGGGGATCTAAAATCCCTTTGGGAATAGTTTCATTGCAAGACTCCTGTCAAACAGATAGGGACACAAGTTGTTGGGTTTTTTTGTGGTTTTCCCTACTGAAGATCAAGCATTTGTTGCAAGAGCAACTTGATTTGTGTTGTCACATCATTTTCGGATCAAGGGGTGGAGTGAAGGTGTTTTGTGGTGGTTCAATTGTCTGTGGGATGGGTGGATTGGTTGGTGTATTGGTGGATGGTGCTTGCACATTTTTTTGTGCCAAGTACGCTTGCAATTATTGTTGTACCAACAACTCTTGTTGTTTCTATTGTTGTTGTGGTAATAGTGTCTGTTGCATAGCTTGTTGTTGTTGTTGCACCAACAATGATTGTTGTTGGGTTGCTAGTTGGGTTGCTTCTTCCTACTCTTGGTATTACTTTAGTGCTTGCTGGTATGCTTGTTGTTGTGTGAGGTACTATGCTTGTGCCTGCACTTGTTGAGCATGGTATTGGGCTTGAGCTTGCGCTTGTGCTTGAGCTTGGGCTTGTACTTGTTGGGAAGATTGTGTAATATGTGTAGCTTGTGCAACCTACGCAGCTTGAACAACTTGGGTAGCTTGAGTGTCTTGCACTACTTGAGTGGCCTGAGCGGCTTCCACTGCTTGAGCGACTTTCACTGCTTGAGCGGCTTGCGCTACTTGAGTGGCTTGCACTGCTTGAGCAGTTTGCACTACTTGAGCGGATTGTCCTACTTAAGTGGCTTGCACTACTTGAGCGGCTTGCACTACTTGAGCGGCTTCTTGTGTATCTAATTATGTTTGCACTTGCTGAGCAACTAGTTGATTGATATTTTTATTGATGATCAGGGGGTTGGTTTGATTTTGTTGATTGATGTTTGGTAAAGGGGGAAGCCCTAAACTGAGAGGTGATGTGGATATTGATGGCAAGGGTGGGAGTGGTGGAAAAGTGAGTGGCATACTCCCTTGGGGAAATGATGAAGATAAAGGGTCAAAGATGCCCACTGGTCCAAATAAGTCTCCTTCTCCTTGTGAGGTCATAGGGAGAGAGGTTTGCGTATTTAACGAGTATGTCGGTGTTGTGTGAAATGATGATGATGGGTCATTCAAATCATGAAAGGTGAGGGGGACATATGGATGTGATTGATTTTGGTGTATGAATTTCCCCAAGATAGTGTTTTCATCCAAATCTTGATTATTCATGAGGGGGTGTGTTTGTAGTGCATTGAGAAATGCACTTCCCTTGTTAACAATGGGTTGGGTTGGAGCAATGGATGATGTAATTTGCAGAATAATTTGGGTGATGTTTTGAATTGGGGGTGCAGATGAAATTGGGGGAATGGATGAAATTGGAGACATGACTCCAAAAGGTGATTCCACAATGGTGCTCACATCGTAACCAAAAGGGAGTTTAGCCCCTTGTTTCGCTAATTCAAGCATGTATTGTGAGGGATGGAGCTTCATCATGATGTTGAAAATTCTATGATTCACAGGATTTTGGACCATTTTAGTGATCTCGTCTTATGTCATTCCAAAGGAATTATTGGTGATGTCCTCAAATTGACCTTCCTCTTGAGGATCTTGTGATGATGAAGGAAGCTTAGTTAGGGGATTGCTCAATCCAATGGGATTTATTTTGGAATTGGTTTGACGTAGGTCACTTGAATTTGATGTTTCTTTGTTGGCTTCCATGTTCCTCTTGTGTTGAGATCTAGTTTGAACCATAAAATGAGGTTCAAAAGAGAAGATCTAGGATGTTTAAGGATCAAAGGTGTGATGATAAAATGTGTGCAAGATCGATGATATGGATGATGAAACTATTAGAAGATCTTGAGGCGATGCTAGAATTTTGGGACTTTTTTGGATTCTTGGATTTGTTTTGGATTTTGATTTTGGATCCTTGGATTCTTGGATTTGATCTTGACCTTGACTTGGTTTTGGATTTTTTTTATTTTTTGGATAATGCACAAATGGATCCCAAGATGTTGGATGTTATCTATGGGATAGACTTGCTCACAAGATGATAATTTGACTAAGTGTAGGGAGAAGGATGCATCTACCCACACCTAACCAAAAAATATGATAATTCAACTAAGCATATGGAGAAGGATGCATCTACATATACCTAGCTAAAAAAGATTGTTTTTTGATGTTTTGATTCAAGGATTTTGATTTATGGATTTTCCAAAAAGTCTAGCATGAAGGATGATTTCAATATTTTCAAGAGTTTTTTGTGAGATGATTTTGGTTAATGTTTGAAAGATGGATGAAGGTTTCGATTTGATCCTATGTGTACCTAAAAGACTCTTGTTTACAAGACCTTGGTTTTGAGGAACACACTTTACTCTAAACAAGATGCTCAAATTCCCAAAAAAAGATTTGGATTTTGACAACAATAGAACGAGTACAAATTGGGATTGTTTCTTGAAGCTCTTATGTAAAAGTTGAAAAGCAATCTTTGTCTGAATTCGTAGAGAATTGAGAGATGCTTTTGATGATCTTTTGAATTTGGTTTCTGGATTTTGATCTTGCATGAAATCATTTGAGACACATGTGTAGGGTTCAATTGTTCTTATCTTTGCTTAGTGACTTCTTTTTACCACAAACAATTCTTTGATTAAGTTTATTCAAACTAAATGTCTAATATCCTAACTTCTTATCACCCTACAAAGTGTATTATGTGGAAATCAAGGAATTTAAGGAAAATTTTTCCTATTGTTGACTTTAGTAACAAATTGAGATATAAATTCAAATGTTTAGAAACCTCTAAGGATAGAATCCCAAGGGCAAGCACTAACACATGAATTTTGTCAAAGATATTTGCTTCCTAAAGGGTTTGAAGATTGATGATAATGTTGAATGTTTATTTTCCCAATGTTTACGAACAAGCAAAGTGTTTTGTTTCCAAGAAAAAGTATGAACCTATGGATATGAAAGACTATATTTGTTGAATCCCCACTTGGAAACGTCCAACTATGCCTACTTTTAGTGAATGGTTAGATGCTTGACCCCACTGGCTCCCCTCCAAGACACTCACTTATATGGGACAGCCAAGCATCAATACCCATGAAACTCCTATGACATACTTTCCATTTCTACTAAAAGCCGTAAAAGTGTGGGGCGGCTTCAGAATGACCGTTCTTGCACCAAAAAATAGATCAAGGATTTTGGCCTTTTCTAAATAAGGGTTTTAATGTAGGCATTCTGTTCATGGTGGACCATCCATATGGTGAGAGACCATTATTTCCCTTCTCGTCAGAATAATCCTCATGATACTTGCCTTTCAACAAATATCCACACTTATATACTAGTTGGAAGTCACTTGGTTTTAGTGTGTTGTTGGTTGGGTTGTTCCCTTGGGTGATTAATTTTTCCCACAAGGCAAGCCCTCTAAGATAAACAAAAGCAAGCAAACATATCCATAGTTCAATTGGTCTTTGTTGAGAAAAAAATAGAGAACAAACGCAATATGTTCCACTCACACTCGCAAGTTTTGTTCAATTTTTAATCCCAAATGAAATGTGGAGGCAATCACTTTACAAAACTTAAGACCATCAAAAATCCATTTTATTCTCAAAATCACCATGAGGTGTGAGAGAAGCACATACGTCCTTTTGATGGTATTATTTTGGGTAAATGATTACCAAACAAAGAAGCACATGTTCATTTTATCCTTTCAAAGCAAGAGTGACTTATTTTTAAGCACTAAAGGAAGTGTGAAATTTTTTATTGTTCAATTGTTAACCTTTAAAAGAAATCTAGTGGATTTTCCTAAAGTTCTTTTTAAACCCTTTGTTGTAAAAAATGGAAGCTTTTGTAGTGTCCGTTTTAGAGCCCAAAAGAAATTTAGTGTGTCCTAAGAGCATGAAAGATAACAAATCCTTAAGAGAAATGTTATAAGTTCTCCCAAAGTGTTAAGAAAACACTAAAGTTTTCAAAAACACTTGATGTAATGAGATGATGATGTCATTATGAAACTTTCAACCTCATTTTCCTGCATCTTGATTAGACAATTCTGCAAAAACTGATTAGAACTACAAAATAGAGGTTAGAAAAACCAGTTAGAAACCAAAAATAACTAGAATAAAAAAGCACATGTCAAAATTGAGTTAACTTGAAATTTTTACTTCACTCCAGCGGTGCAGTCTGCATAGGAAATGTAGTTTGAAGAAATCAATGGTTTTTATAGCATTGCTAGGTCTGCAAGCGGCGCTCTGCAGCAGACTAGAGAGCATGATGGTAGCAGATTTTTGCTCACCGGCAATGTTTTGAGTTTGAGAATTTTAGTGACCGTAAACTACTCTAGTGGCGGAGTTAAAAAATTTGAATTCTGGGTGAGAAAGACCAAGCGGCATGGTTTGTAGTTTGAAGCATCGTTGTATGGCACCGATAGATTGGTAGCGGCATTTTATGGTGTTGCTAGACTGATAGCGGCGTAGTTCCCTATAGACACCAAAAAATAGAGACAAACATAGAATTTTGTTAAAAAACGTGATTAGAAATTAAGATTTTCCCTCCTAGCACCAAATGTAGAACCCTAATCCTAGACATACACAAACACAAGAAACAAACATAATGTTAGATCAAATGCAAGTGAGAATCAAGATTCCCCATGAAATCCATTTAAATTGCAAAGAACAAGAAATGAGATGAACATGTTTTAAATTTATAGCGATGAGTGAAGATCAGAGGATCATGGCACGAAGGTTTGAGATCAATGACCCACATTCAAAGATTTGATTATGTAATGGGAATATCAATGTGAATAAGGGGTTCAACAACAAACCAACTTTGTGAATAAATTCAATTAGTCAAACCACCTCAGCTACCAATTTTCTTTGGTGATGAGGTAAATAGTCAGTGGCATAGATATGTAGGCAGAAAAAATTAGATTCAGATCAAAGATAGGGAAAGTGAATTAAATGATCTACCTGCTCCTACGACCAGTTGATTGAATATTTGATTTGCAAGGTGATGGCATAACTAACAGAGGTGATCGAGATTAGAATCAAATCACATAATCAAGAGAATGCATTTAATATATTCTAGGTTTAGGGTTTTTAAGACTACCATATGTAATATCTAATGATTCAGATTTGAAATTGTTGATGATGTATAGGAGTGAATTTGCACCCCTTGTGTAAATTCCCCTTTTACATACCCTCACCTTAGAAAATCAAACCCGAAGGAAAAATTCCACATCACCCATCTGAAATGCATCCACTTGGCACCTGTTTTGTTTGTCAGTGGGGGAATATTTGTCAGGGACACGAGGGCGGCATGCGAACGTCTACGCAACGCACTGTCATCCTTGATAGATTCTTGCCTCTAGTGTCTACAAGGGAATTATGTTCTCCATTGGTCACGAATCATAATGCCTCTGTGCTGACCAACCAACTCAAAAATGACTCCTCTCCCATTTTGATCTTCAAATGGCTATCTTGTTCATTAATTCAGTCTTCCAAGATCTTATAGCAATCTATCACATTCTCTCAAGAATTTTTCACACAATTCTATTCAACATTGCAGCAAGAAAGCTTCTTACTCCATCAATTCCACCTTTGTACTTGTGGTGCTACCTTAGAAGCTATGAGATTGAAGTTTTGCGAGACCTCCCTCCATCATTGTTGTGGCCATGTCAACTTTTCCAAGATCACTGCCTTACATTCTCCCTTTATTGGCTTTGAGTTCCTTTGGGTGGAGGTGGTATTACATCACTCTCTTTCTTCTATTGTGGTTTCATAGAGTAGCATTACATATTTTGTAGTGTTTAGTACTTTCCTTTATCATAGTTTCTACTTCATGGCTTTTATGGCTGTTCATGGAGGTGGAAACACCAAAGCAACTTGGGTTTGACTAAGGAAAACCCCTATACAACCCAAAATTTTCCCCTCTCTTGCTTGTGTATAGGTGCTCATGTGTGTGGAGCTCACTGGTGAACTGGAGCTTTAGTGAGTTGATATTCATCACCCTAGTCTTCATCTACCTGCTTTATCATTTGTATAGATGTTTTTCTTATTTCATCATTCTGTTTATTTCATTAAGATTAATTAGCTAGGCAGTTAGTAAGTGTAGAACCCCAATCCTAGACTTGCACAAACACAAGAAACAAACACAATGTTAGATCAAATACAAGTGAGAATCAAGATTCCTCATGATATCCATTTAAATTGCAAAGAACGAGAAATGAGATGAAGAACATAAGCAAACATAAACAAAAGCTATCAAATCCTATTCAATGTAAAGCAAACTCTTGATCCCATGGGGGAGTTGGTGCCAATTTGATTTGGAAATTGGCCCTCTCCCAAGTCCTATGATGCAATGTTGATGAGTGATCCACTTTGTTGAAGATTCAATTGAGCTCCATGATGAAAAATTTGCATAACCTTGGAAAGACCTTGATAAAATTGGTGAAAATGGTGATGCTTGAAGATGAAATTGAGTATAGTAGACTTGCTCAAATTGTGATGATGAAATGAGGAAAGAAGCCTCTTATTTATGGAAAGACAAGATGGAAGAATGCCCAAAATGAAGCAATGTGGGATCATTCAACATCCAATGGGAAAGTGCCACTTGTCAAGATGTGAATGGAGGAAGATTGAGCACATTTTGGTGAATGTGCACAATAAATGAAATTAGGTGGAATTTGAAAATGGTGAAATTCCATGTAAGAGTTAAAAGAATGAATTAAATGCCACTTGGCTCAATGCACAAGGACATGTAAGAGGGAATGAATGTCTTGTTGGAAGGACAAATCCACTTGGAGGAATTTTCAAACTTGGAGGAATATTCCCCTAGAGATGCCAAGTTGAAAGAAAATAGAGATTTAATAAATCCATTAAATGTATTTTCATGTGCAAGTGGCAAAATATGGAGAAATTGGAGATTAGGATTAAATTAATCAAGGATTAATTAATTTAGTGAGGGATTAGGTGATGTGACTATTTGATTTAGATTTATGGGTTGATTTAAATAAAAAGATGAGAAGAATGTGATTTAGATTTAATTAAATAAATGATTTTGATTTATTTAATTAAAGGGGATGATGTTAGAATAAATCAAATAAGGTTTAATTTATTTAATTTAATAAGATGACTTTAGAGATTTAATTAAATAGAGACCAGAGGGTTAATTAAATAACTTTGATTTATTTAACTAACAAGAGAGAATGACTTAATCAGATAAATAAAGATTTATTTAATTAAGGTATGAAGGGTGATGATTTAGCTGAGAAGATGATTTAGGATGAAACGGTGTTAGTAATCAAGATCAAGTATGTTGATATATTTTCCATGTCTATAGTAAGTATGTCTTCTTTTCACATTGTACTTTACACTTTTTGGCCATACGGATGTTAGTTCGCCAAACAGAAGCCAATTCTGGCTATTGTCCAAGACCTGCATTGTCATCTCAGACCTGTGCTACCATCCTCAGACAAAGAGTTTTTTGAGGTGTAGTCTGAACTCTAGAAATTGGCTTGTCTAGCCTCATTTAGACTTTTAGATCTGTAAAGTGACAAAAGCACTTGAGAGTGCTCTTCATTCTCGATTCTTATCCTAAACACCCATTAGCTTGAGGTAAATTAAGGAAGCCCTTTGCTCTCAGCTCTTCATGACCTGGAGCCTTGGCGTGGTTAGTCCCCCTCTCTTACATTTTTGGTGAACTCGACGTGAACAATGCCTATCCATTTTCCTGTGTTGAGACTTTTCCCTTGTACCTGGTGACTATTGTAGACTTGAGTGTTGTGAAGGTTTATGAGCATCACAACCCAGTCCATGAATTCCAAGTATTGTTTTAGAAGTGTGCGACACCTATCGATGGAGAAGACGAAGGTCTCTTCTAGTTTCACCTCTAGTTTTTCCATTGGTCTGGCTACCGACTTTACCATTGGTTTTCCTATAGGCTTTACTGGTGAGATGGGTTTAATAGATGAAACCAATCACGCTCCTACCCCTCTAGCATCCCCTATGGATTCATCCATGGATGAGGATTAGGCTATGCATATCCCAGCAGAAAACCTTTTGGCATTGGACAACAAATTGTTGGAACTTGCAAACCATTTGTAGAAAGCACCAAGCATAGCAATGGATGCTAGACTTGCTAGTGAGGTGAGATATATGCTAGGTAAAGATCATATGGGCATAGAGTTCTTATGTGGTCTTACTGATCTAACCGAAGCATATATCCCTTTATATAAGTTTAGATTAGGTACTACCCAAGGGGAAATGTGTGATGCTTATGAAAGACAAATAGGTATTTCAATGCCTACCACATCTATATGCATGGCTGAAACAAGCCCCTCAATTAGTGTCTCATCTACTTCTCAAAGACCTAACACTATCAAGGTGAGTAGAATACCCTTTCATTTCAGTTTCACCCCTCCTATTGCTTCAGGCGATGGGGGCTCTGGCAGAGTGAGTGGTGGAAGATTTGCTAGTGGAGGTGGCACTGGTGGAGGTGGCTTTGATAGTGGAAGGTGGCTCCATTGGAGGCCCTACTAGTGGTGGTGGCTCCAAAGGAGGTCACAATGGTAGTTTTGGAGGTTCCACTAGGCCTTTGTCATCCTCTAGAACCCTGTTCTGAATGCTCTTCTTTAGAACATGGGTTAGATGCAAAAATAGTTGGTGAGCCTTTCTGAGGCCTCTGCTTAGCCTATTTTTCAACCTTTCTTCTGACATAGCCCACTGTCAGTGGAAATTTTAAGTACTCCTTTCCCTCAGGGAATGAAGATTCCTAAATTTGAAAATTATGGTGGTAAGGGGGATTCACAAACACATGTTTCAGCCTTCAACGCCATGTATACAGATTTCTTTCATCATAAACTTTGATGACGAAACTCTTTCCTCAATCTCTTAAAGACACAACACTCGAATGGTACTCTTCCTTGCCTGATAATTCTATATTCTCATTTGATCAACTTTTCAATTAGTTTCTTTGTCAATTCTAGGCTAACATCAGTTCGAAGATGAATTTCTTGGATCTTGTCCGATGTAAACATGGGGATAAGGAGAAGATAACTGATTTCACAGTGCAATACCAAGCGCTCTTTTCACATATCTCATACCCACTACCCGAATCTAATGTATAGAAGGTGTTCATAGGTACCTTCAGTGAGCCTAGGAAGAGAATTTTTACCTAATGAAATATCATTCTTTTGTGCATTTGTGTGCCGCGTTGCGAGAATATCAGCAAATGGTAGTTTAGCTCAGGGGATCTTCCTCGCACTCCCATTTAAAAAGAAAGTCTATTGTGTCTATCTTAGGAAAAGGTAAAGTTGTTACAAATGTAGTCACTATCGTTAGTCACTATGACTAACGACCTTGACCTTAGATGCAACATGAAGTTTATGAAGTTGGCAGAATCTTATTCTTCTATCTTGCAAAAGTTGTTGAAGGATAAGATCATAACTTTGGAAAACCCTTGACCTCTTAAGGAACCTTATCCTGATTGGTATGATGCGACTACTTCTTGTCAGTACCGTCAAGTTAATGGGAATGATACCGAGTGTTGTATGTGCTTGTGTCATGAGATATAGGATCACATTGACAAAGGTACCATTCATCTCGATGGGATGAAAAAAAATGCAAATATAAATTAATAGTGAAGGCTGATAACGAGTTGCAAATTTACACAGACTCATTTTCATCTCATTCTATGAACTTGATTATTGACCACTCTAATGCTTCTCCTCAAGCCTCATCATATGTTAACATGGTCTTGGTTACTCCTCCTGTGTAGCCTACAATTGGTTCACCAGATGTGACATTCACCTCGCAGGACTTTCCCTTGAATAATAAGCCCTCTCGTCTATACATTCCTGCTTGCCTCAATGGGAATGTTCATTGTGACAAGAGTCCTAGTTGACCCCATGAGCCAGGTGAATGATATTATGGAAGAGATGTTATGGTTAAATTCATTGCAGAGGGAGGAATATGAAGAAACATAGTCTACCATACGGACGCACGATGACCTCTCTCTTAAGCCATATGGTTTTATAACTCCTTCCATCCTAGTTGGACCTAGGGATGTGGATACAACCTTTGATGTTAATCTGGAATCTGATTTGTTCAGGGGGAAGTTGGGCATCCTATAGCTAGCTTCTATGAATGAAATTGCTTCCATTATTCACAAATGTTTAAAGTTCTCCCATGAAGGTGCTATGAACATTGTGCATGACACTAGATATCAACCATTGGTATTCTATAGGGGTTATTCATTGGATCATTTTTGGCCATTAGACCCTAGCCCAACCTATATGGTAGAAGGAAGGGTCCATGTGGGGAATCCTCTATGTCTTAGCCTTCACATCCTCCTACCACTCTTTCTCCCAAGGAAGTGAATGGTAAGAGGCCCGCCACCAAGGAATTAGAGCTGACTACCCTTGTTATTTCAACCCCTTTTCAGTCTCTCCCACCTGCTCTCGTCCAAGAGTCTCTACCTCAGCCAAAGATGGTTGTGATGGACACTTCAATGGTTGAGTAGGAGCCTTTTGTTTCATCTCATCTTTTGGTCTCTAGCTCTTAGAGTCACAGAAATTGCCTTGCCTATGAGTGCAAGCATCGGTGAAAAGCTTGGTGGCTTAGCAAGCCACTTTGCAGAGGAAGGAAGGGGAGCTGACCACCCCTATTTTAAGACCTCCTATTTTTTCCTCCTCTCTCATCCCATCTGCTTCACTTCAATTAAATTTTACTTTACTTTCAGCTCCTACTATGAGCGTGAACATCCCTGACCCTAAAAAGGTGCAGGTGTTTATTTCTCCTTCAGTTGAGCCCCCTCTTTTCATGTCTTTCCCAAATATCCCACCATTCTCTAAGTCATGGACATTCAAAACACCTCAGTGGTGTCTACCATAGTTTTCTCCTCTTTTGTGCCTTCTACCTTGTATCTGGGGGTCTCCCACCCTCAACCAAAGTGGAAGGTGGAGGAAGGACCCACTAGAAATGGGGGTCAAAAGAGGAGTCCACCCTCTTCAAAAGGTGGGTTTGCATTAGCATGCACCATCCTTGTGGTAGAAGAATCCCTAGTGTCACCTAAGTTTTTCATTTCTCCCAAGTCACTTAGTGAGCCTACCAGTGAATCTCAGGCATTGCCTCCCTCGCCCATTGAGGTAACACATGGCACTCCCATGAAGTGTATGTTTAACTCTTTGAATGAGTTCCAAGCCCTATCAACGATCTTCACAAAATCATTGACCTTTGCTCCACAAGAACTGAGTGGAGGAGACCCCAAGAATCTCCTTCCTTGGCTTGTGTTGTGGGGGGTCGAAGGGTTCCCCCCTTCACATTTCATCTTTGCAAGCTCGTCTTCCTTCCCTATATAATGATCTAGATTGGGAAGCATACAAACTCCTAGTTGATGAGTGTTAGGTGGGCACCTCTTCTTTACCTTTAGATTAGGTGTGTGTTTGTTGTGATCTGTCCCCCTGTTCTTGTGTTATGTGTTCCTGGATGACCCTTCTCACCTTTGTAGATGCTTGGATATAGGAGTGATTATGTGTCATAAAACTTCCTCTATTTGTGGCATCATGTTTTTCCTCTGTTATGTGCATTGATTTTTGATTAATTGGGGATGATGCAAAGTGTTGGGGGCATTTAGGCTTCCCTTCAATGTTGACACAATTTTTTTTTATTTTGTCTTCTCATACATTCTTCATATGGTCTGATATAGTAGAGGGTTGATGACAATTCACTAAATATATTGTTATTATACTTATATATATTTATGAGCAGCTCTAACTCCAAAATATCAAATCACCCCTATACCCTTGGTTTGTGATGTTATTGTCTCTTTTTGCAGTTTTAGTTATTTTTCTCTCTTCTTTGCTTGATTTGTGATGTTATAGTATCTATGTGTTGTCCCTCATGTGTGTGACAACATCACCACGGTGACATCTCGCTATGTCTTGTAGACCACAACATCACCTTTTCATTCTTTCTTTTCTCTCCTTAGGATGCCACATGCCTTGTGTTCGACATGAACCATCTTAAGTGGGGGTTATCATATTACTTTAATTTTCAAAAAATGTATTAATTTCCAATGAAGCTTTTCTAAAAAATCCTTGCAAAATTTTTCAAAAAATCGCATTCTCAACAAGAACCCCTAGCAAAATGTGTTTCCTTCGTCATGGATTTGCAAAGAAAGAACTTGAAGAATTTTCCTTTGAGGTGGAAGCAACTCTTCTTGTGGGAGAACCCTCGACCTTCCCCTCACAAGGGGGAATTTTTTTCCTTTCAAATTCCTTAATGAAGTGAACATCTTTTAAAAGGATACCTTGATGGTGAATTAATTTGTGAAAAAACGCTCTTGCACTTTCAAACAACACATCCCTTTAGTGGAACTATTTTCTTTTGAAGGGTTCTCAAGGGACCCCTTTGAAAGATTTTCAATCTCTTGACTATTTGTGTGACTGTTTGCTTGTCTACCTACATAGTTGCATTTTATTTTCTAACGTGTTTTATCTACAAATTAACATGTTGCTTTGTAGGTGCGCCTATGAAGTTGCTTTTCAGTTCGACTCTATGCAGTCCCCTTACATTGGGCTTCCTTCATGAGAGAGTATTTGGGGTAATGCCTTCTTTGCAGGTCTAAGGGCCTATGAAGCACTTGCATCTTGTAGGATTTGTCAATCATTGGTCTATGGGCCTTTGGTGTACTTCAAGTTCAACTTCATATAGTTCCACAAAGCTACAAAGTCCTTTTGTTTGAACCTCCTTAGGAGAGAGTACATGTGGAGTCCTTTTCCTGCCTTGTGCTTTCGAGCTCGCCAAATTGCGATCTACTTCTTCAATGGTTCAGGTATACATTTCTAACTCTTCAATCTACTTTACCAAAAACTCTTGATATTTGTGCTCGCTAAAGTGGGGGAAACATGTATAGGAGCGAATTTGAACCCCTTGTGTAAATTCTCCTTTTGCATACCCCCACCTTGGAAAATCAAAACTTAAGGAAAAATTCCACATCACCCATCTAAAATGCATCCACTTGGAACCTATTTTGTGTGTCGGTGGGGGACTATTTGTCGAGGATGCGAGCATGGCACATAGATGTCTATGCGGTGTGCTGCCATCCCTAATAGATTCCTGCCTCTAGTGTCTGGAGGGATGTTACGTTCTCCATTGGGTACAAAGCATAAGACCTCTATGTCGATGAACCGACCCAAAAATGGATCCTTCTCTCAAATTTTCATCTTGAAATGGCTATGTTGTTCATTCATTCAATCTTCTAAGATCTTCTAGCAATCTATCACATTCTCTCAAGCTTTTTTCACACAACTCCATTGAGCATTGCAGTAAGCAATCTTGTTACTCCAATTCTATCTTTGAACATGTGGTGCTACCATAGAAGCTGTGAGTTTGGATTCTTGTGAGACCTCCCTTCATCATTGTTGTGGTCGTGTCAACATTCCCAATCTCATTTCCTTACATTCTCACTTCATTGGCCTTGAGTACCTTTGGGTGGAGGTGGTATTGCATCACTCTCTTTTTCCTATTGTGGTTTGATAGAGTAGAATTGCATCTTTTGTAGTGTTCATTACTTTCCTTTCTTCTTTCCTTTATCACACTTTCTACTTCATGGCTTTTTTGGCTATTCGTGGAGGTGGAAACACCAAAGTGGGTGTTTGACTGAGGAAAATCCCTATACAACACAACACTTTTCCCTCTCTTTCTTGTGTGTAGGTGAACATGTGCGTGGAGCTCGTTAGTGAACTGGAGCTTTAGTGAATTGATATTCATCACACTAGTGCTCATCTAATTCCTTTATCATTTACATAGATGTTTCTCTTATTTCATCATTCTGTTTATTTCATTAAGATTAATCAGCTAGGTAGTTAGTAGTTTTTTCTGTTTTTAACATTGTACATTATGCTTTATGGTTGTACAGATGCCAACGCACCAGAGAGACTCCAATGCATTATGTTGTCGTCATAGATCCATGCTCTTGTCCTCAAAGAGAGAGCTATCTAAGGTACATTTTGAACTCCAAAAACTAGATTGTTTAGCCTCATTTAGACTTTCAGATCTATATAGTGATATAAGCACTTGAGAGTGCTCTTCATTCTTGATTCTTATCCTAAACACCTGTTAGCTTGAGGTAAGTTAAGGAAACCCTTTGCTCTTGGATCTCTATGATCTAGAGCCTTGGTGTGGTTGGTCCCCCTCTCTTACAGATGGTATGTGGCTCGATGTACAGGTAGCTTGTTGGAGAAGCTTGTGTGTGTAGGAAACCCTAACATAGAAATTTCTAGATTGTAAAATTTGAATATGCAATTAATCTTGATGGTGGTCCATGGCTTGAGGTAGGGTTTTTATTTCCAATAAAGAAGGGAGTAAAAGGAAGACAATCAAATAATTTTCAAAGTGTGGTGTATGTGAGAATGAGAGAGCACTGTATTGAGCTACAGACAAAGAATGAAAAAATTGTAAATGAGTAGATCCCAAACAAAAATCAGAGATCTTTATTAGGGTTTTCATTCAAGGTGTAGAAAAAAATTGGGGGAGAGTGGAGAGCAAAGAAAAAAGTGAAGAGGTATGTGTTGTTGAGATTGTAGCAGCAGTAGCAGAGAGGATGCTTGCAAAGTTAGAAAGCAGAGATTGAGCAGTTACAAATCATTATACTTGTAACTGAGAACTGGATTCAAGTGAATCATTTGTATTTTTCTTTGTAAGTCTGATTGGTTGGTTCCATCATATAATTGAGTCAGTGCTCAGTGTAGGGGATTGATGTCACCAGAGTTGGTACTCCTAAAACTAGAGGATTGGCGCCTCCTTAGGGTTGGTTCCCTTAAACTTTGTAATTAGAGAAATTTCATTGTGATGCTAGATTTGAGTAGTAGACTTAAGCATCTTTTGTCACTATGTTTTTCCCCATCTTGGGTTTTCCATGTATATCTTGTGTTATGGGCTTTTATGTGTATGTATGTTTATTTCTCTATGCATTTAGTAAATCTGCATAAAATCCTTAAGGTAATTAATCTGTATAAAGTATTTAGAGCTATATTTTAATTCATATATTGATTCACTACCCCCTCTCAGTAGATTTTTGTGTTCTAACAATTGGTATCAGAGCCCCACATTCCCTAGGAGAAGCTTAATCATCTTGGGTAGATCTTGGATAAGTGAACACAAAATGACTAATCAAGAAGACTTAGCTGCATATGGTGGATCTCTCTTTGATGAATCAAAATATGTTTTTTGGAGAATTTGAGTGGAAGCATATTTGGGAGCCTTAGGGTTTGATGTGTGGATTTCAACAATAAATGGATATATGACTCCTACTACTCCTCCAAATACTAAGGCTTCAAAGAAGGCATATGAGGACAATGCTAAGGCAATGGATGAAATTCTTTATGGGCTGTCAAGTTTAGTGTTTGCTAAAGTCATGCACTATCAAACTGAACATGATGTTTGGAACAAGTTAAAGTGGGTGTATGAAGATGATGAAAGTGATGGTCATTAAATGATTCAGATATATGGAGGAAAATCTAAAATTCTGGAGATGAGTGAAGATGAGAATATTGTAGATACATCCATGAGAGAAGTTGTAGCTAGAAGGGAGATGGTAGAAGCATTTGCATTTAGATTTGAGAAGGTTGATGAAGAGGAAGCCGATTTCATTAGAAGATTGAGAAGAGGCTCTAGAAAATATAGAGGTAAGCTACCCCTTAAAGGTTTTAACTTTGGTAGAATAGGTCTTTTTGTTGCTAAATTCCCTCACGGTGAAAAGGATAACTCTAAGAAAGAAGAGGATAGTAAAAAGAGAGATAAGAAGAATCTACACATAAGAGAATAAAATGGGTCATCTGATGTTAGTGGTAGCTTAGATGATGAACATGAAAGTTCTTGTGAGATTGACAAAAATGAATCCATGTTCATGGATTTTGGAATAACTTCTGACAAGGAAGCTAAAAGGTCTGGTGAAGAAGAAGGAGAAGTGGACATAGAAGGTAAAGTTATTTGTGCTCTGGATGAGATTAAAATTTTGAGGAAAGAAAATGAAGGACAAAAATTGAATGCAAAAAAGGAGATAGAAAGAGTAAGATTCTTGAAAAAACTGATCAGATGATGATTAGCTTGAAGAAACAAGTGGAAGAAGCAAAGAGAACAAAAGATGTAGTTAAGTTTGAACTATAGTATAGATCTAATGAGTGGATGAAGATGGAGGAAAAAAAGTTTCTCTAAGAAGAGACTTGGAAAAGGCTAAAGAGTAGATTGAAAAAGGATTAAAGTTGAAGGGTGTCTCAAAAGCATTTGCTGAATTTGTTAGTTCATAGAAGCCATCAAAACCAAAAGAAAAGTATTTCCTTGGTTTTGAAAAAGGAAAGAGTCCTACCAACACTTCTATAAAATTATATAACAGATTTAAAGTAGAAGAAAGATGTTTCATAAAGAATGACAATGCCTACAAGAATATTTCCATTGAGAATAGAGAACTAGATAAGAATGCTACTAAGATGAAGAAGCCTCATGAAGAAAAGAAGCCTACAATAGATAAGAAAATGAATAAATCAGTCCCTAAAGATTTGAAGAAAAAGTAATATACAAAGGGAGTTGATGCAAATGGCTCCACAAGGGTAAGATATGTCAAGAAGACAAGAAAAAGAAGACCCCCTCATCCATTTCAAGAAAATTATATGACAAGTTACTCATCATTCTTCTATGGGTATTGCTATACTTGTAATCAATTTGGTCATAGGCCTAGAGAATGTAGAGTAGTTCCTAAAGGGAGTACAAAATTTGTAAGAAAAAATCCTTTTGCTCCTTTAATGAAAATAAATGTATTGTGCTATAATTGTAATAATTTTGGTCACATAGCAAAGAAAATGTAGAAAAAAATGTGTAAGACCAGAAGCACAAAATAAGAAGATGAATAGGTTCCTTAGAGTGAACGATGGTTCACATGTTCCTGAAAAGAAGGCTGACAAGATAAGGAAGAAGATAAAGAAGGTGTGGAGAGTGAAAGGTTAGTAGCAAGCACTAAATGTGGTTGATTATAACTCACATCACTAAACTTAGTGATAGGGAATGAGTCCAGGGGGAGTTTAATTTGTATCTCAATCATCCTAGGAAACTAAAAGATAGATCAAGTCAAAAAGATATGAGTTTTACAAATTTCTAATGACTTGATGATTGCAAATATATGAACACATTATTTCTCTTTGAATTGCTTGTAAAAGGAGGAGAATATTTGCAGTTGAGGATGATAAGTTGTGTAAATGCTCTAATAAGAGAAGATGTACACATTTTCTTTATCTGTGCAAAGAGGAGATATGCCCAAGGGGGAGTTGTTTTGTATATGCGCTCACAATTTCCCATGTTATAATTGGTATAGAGTGGTTCCAATTGGTATCAAACCATTGTGAACTAATACAAATTAGTTTAGTTGGTACAGAGCCTAAATTGGAGCAAGTTCTAAGGGGGAGTTGCTATTGGTATCCGACTAGTGTTAAACTTGGTATAGAGTAGTCCAAATAGTTAATTGATACAGAGTATGAACTAGAACATCTATAATTTGTATTAGACCATTGCTTATGAGTATAGGTATTTGGTTTTTACATTGAGATCAAAGGCATAGAGCACAAATTGGTACCAATTGGTATTAGTCAAATGGGGAGCAAAGTCCCTTTGCTATTGCTAAGGAGAAGTAGAAGCTATAGAAGTATGGTGTCCTATGGTAAGTTGTTCAGGAGTGTCCCTTTTCCATTGATGTCAAAGGGGAAGAGAATTATATAAATGCTCAAGAAGAAGTTGGAGAGAATTGTGGAAGTGCTCATTAATTAGCTCTAAGCATTTAGAGCATTTGGTTTTGCCATCAATGACAAAGGGGGAGATTGTTGGCATAATGTTGTCATTGATGTAAAAAGAGTATATCTTGTAAGAGATTTGTTGGAATGATGTCAAAGGGAATATTAGTGGTGTTCCTGGATGTCATAGAGATTAGAGGATCAGTGTCTGGAAGAGTTGGTGCAAAAAGATGAAGAGGAGAGCATGCTTTGCAATTACTACAAAGTTTCTCAAAAAATTGCAATGTTGTCATGCAATATTTCTATGGTGTTGCAGAAGTCACTTCTAGAGGTTTGTGAAGGAATATAATTATAGATTCAACATGGGTTTTTCAAGAGGAGTCGATTGGTCTGGTTTGCATGATCTGAAAATGATTTATTTTTGCCCTCAGACTAAATTAAGGTTTTGTACCTAAATGGGATAAGTGCTCTAGTAATGACATTTATCAACTTTTATAATTTTATGTTGATTGTCTATCAACGATTACCAGTTTCTTAAGTTATAACTTAAGCCTTTGTGGTCATTCAGTGATCGGTCTTTTTACCTAGCATTCCTAGTTGGTAAAATTTTGTGAGTCTATGATGATGATCAACAGTCCCTGCTAGCTTGCTGCAAATGTGGTGGGTCCCTATTTAGGTCCCATGGGATAGAAGGCAACAGTGGATATCAAATGGTTTCTATGATGTGTAGTGTGGAACTGTATGGAAACATGATCGACTAGTGGAAAGTGACATAATGGAGTACATGTGGTAGGTTATCACTCAGTTGCTTCACATCACTGTTGTGAAGTAGAATGAGGAAAGTCTTTGAATGATGAGCGATGAATGGTGAAGATCAATGGCTAAGATTTAATGGACAAAATTGAATGGCTATCGCTTGTGCTGTTTACATCAGCCAAGGTTATCTGCGATGAAGCTAGATCAATGAATATGATCAAGCCTATTAAATCCGATAGTTCCTACCATCTTGCTAAAGATTTGGTTGGTCTATGTTTTGAGCTCATGGTATGGAAGGTTTGTGACATCTGTCATGAGGACCCTGTGCTTGGGTAGACTCGTGGAAGAAGATCAGTTGGTCACTTCACATCATTGTTATGAAGCGATGCGATGGGATGATTTCACCAATGAGTGATGAGATTTAGGAGATAGTGGAAGATGATGATAGTTGTGGACAGATGGTGGCCTCCAGCTACCCTGCTATGGTTTTGGTGGGTCCCTAGCCTTGCCCTGCTATATGGTGGGTGCATGAAACATGGTAAGGAAGAAATGTGGTGAGATTTTACTACATTGTGAAAATAAATGTTGATGCCCTTGGGAAGGTAGTGATATGCAATGGTTCAAATCAATGGCATAGATTTAAAAGAGGTTGATCAAACGATGATCACACATTAGGTTCACATTATGTATATGAAGATTGAAGTCTGTATCAAAGGAGTGATACATTATAAGGATGTGATGGACAATAGAGATTAAGAGTTGAAGATCTAACGATGATCACAAATTTGATTTTGGTACCTTAAGTAAGAATGTGATACACTTGAGTAAAGTGATAGGCATGATATGGAGATCAATGGTGGCAGTTTAAATGAAGATAGTCTAACAACCATGTTTTAAAGTTATAGCGATGAACAAAGATCAGAGGATCATGACATAAAGTTCTAAGATTGACAACCCATATTCAAAGATTTGATTCTGCAACGGATATATCATTGTGAACAAGGGCTTCAATAGCAAACCAACTTTGTGAATAAATTCAATTAATCAAACCACCTTAGTTACCAATTTTTATTGGTGATGAGATAAACAGTTAGTGGAATGGATATTGAGGCAGCAAAAAATAAGATTCAGATTAGAGACAGTTAGTGGAATGGATATTGAGGTAGCAAAAAATAAGATTCAGATCAGAGACAGTTAGTGGAATGGATATTGAGGCAGCAAAAAATAAGATTCAGATCAGAGATAGGGAATATGAATTAAATGATATACCTACTCCTGCAACCATTTGATTGAAGATTTGATTTGTAGGGCAGTGGAATAGCTTGCAAAGGCGATCAAGATTAGAATCATATCACATAGTTAGGAGAATGCATATAATGTATTCTAGGTTTAGGGTTTTGTAGATTGCCATAATATCCGATGAATCATATTTGAAATTGCTCATGGTATGTGGTTCAACGTTCATGAATCTTGTTGGAGAAGCTTGTGTGTGAAGGAAACCCTAAGGGTGAGTGCAAAATGATGGGGGTCCAAAAAGGGGTCTTAAGCGACCATTTTTTTTCTAATACTGACCTTGGATGTGAAATTGAAGATAATTACACTCAAAAAATTTAGAAGCAACAAAAAAAAGGATCATAGTGCTTTGAGTTTATTTTCTAAACTACTATGTTTTTGAAAATGGTAGAGATTAAGGTGTTTAAAAGAGGGAGCCACATAAATTGGTGGTGTTTTTGTCAAAAAAGCATAACATAGTGACTTTTGTGGCTCCCTCAAAAGGTTAACTTTTTCTTGGTATTTTAAAATCACTTCGGTGAGAAATTAGCTAATAGCATGTAGTTTATGCCCGAATTTTCTAATATTTTTTACTGAATATTTATTTTTTTTACTATTTTTCAAAGTGGAAACATCCTAAAAATAGAATTTTGGTCATGCTACCCCTATAAATTTTGAAAACTAATTGAAAACCATTTTTTTAATATGTGTAGAATGGATTCTAGTTTCTAAAAATGTAATTTATTTGAAATTTCAATGAACGATTAATTTGTAACAAAAAAAATAGTAAACAATGGTTTTTTCCAAAAAGGACACAAACAAAATAAATTAAAGATGAAAGGCTTAACATTGTCAAAATGTGAGAGAGAGACAGAGGGAGGGTGGGAGGTAGAGACCTGGGAGATAGTGGGAGAGAGGGAGTGTGAGAGAGAGAGAATGGGAGAGAGAGAGAGGGAGTGGGAGAGAGAGGGAGGGAGGGGTGGGAGGAGGACTTGAGAGAGATGGTGGTGGGAGGGAGAGACTTGAGAGAGAGAGAGAGAGAGAGAGAGAGAGAGAGAGAGAGAGAGATTTGAGAGAGGTAGAGTGGGTGGCAGAGAGAGAGTTATCTAGTTATGTAGGTAGGGTGCCTTATGGAGATACCTAAGAGAGAGAGAGAGATGGGGTGGGAGGGAGAGACTTGAGAGAGAGGGAGAGAGAGAGAGAGTTACCTAGGTAGGGTGCTAGAAGGAGATACTTGAGAGAGGGGAGTGGGAGGGAGAGACTTGAGAGGGAGTGAGAGAGAGGGAGTGGGAGAGAGATAGTGGGAGAGGGAGAGGGAGAGGGAGAGAGAGATTAGGGTTTATGGTTTAAGGATCAAGGTATTAAGGGTTTAAAGGTACAAGGTTGAGGGTTTAGGGTTGAGTGAGATTTTGAGATGGCTAAGGAGGGATGCATGGATAAGGAGAGAGAGAGATGGGAAACCTTTAGAAAATCAACATTTTCATAATGTGAGCATGTTTGAAGATGTTGAGATATAGCCATTTTATATAACACTTGGGATTTCTCTAAAAAGGTAAAAAAGTTAGCACACCCATGATCCAAGCCAAAATTCTCTGTTATTCTCTTGGTTATGCATGTGTTCTGACAAATAAAAACTTGTTGATGCTGTTGGGAAGTGCACATGCAAATTTTTCACATTCTACCACCTTTGCATGAAATTTCCACCACCTTTTTATGGTTTGCCAACTTAGGAAGGAGGAAATAATAGATTTTTCACATCAAATTTGATATATCAATTCAAGACTCAATTTTTGTAGTGTTGCAATGTTAATTGTGATTGAATTGTAGTAATTTAACATTATACATTGGTTATTTATATTTTTGTTAGTAATTCTATTTGAGTGATATACAATTGAACATTGAAAAGGAAGTAAGCTTTTGAAAAACTCAAATTTCTGACTTAAAGTATTGCACCGTAGAAAAATGGCCCCTTGTCATTTTCATAGAATTTTAGGCCTTTCTTCATGATTTTTGGTCTATTCTGCTTTGATTTAACGTTGTAATATGGCTTGAACATGCATATTTAGGTACTAAAATTCAAATAATGACATCTTGTGAAGGTGTTTTGAAGTGTTGTAAAGCATTTTTACACTCTTCTAGACTCTATTCATTATAATTTACCTAAAAATCACCTTTTCATCACAAATCAAGTCCTATTTTGAAGTGTTGTAAAGTCTTGTAACAAGATTTCATGCTTTTCTAGGCATAATTTCACTTTTTACACCTTATGCTTTTTTTGGCCCCTTTATGCCCTTATAAGCTTTAATTAAGTGTATTTTTGAATGTAAACCTAACAAACCACATTAAATGTGACTTAATTCTTGACACCCATTTCAAGGTCCTAGGTGGGACCTATTCGCCATGGGTGGCGAATGAGTCCCCCTTGGCTCTAAATTCAAATTTTTTCAAATTTTTGTTTAGGTTTTTCTTCAAAATCACTTGATGTCGGCCTGTGATGAGGTATCAATGGGTTACTAAGGCACAAGATTGCATAAATAAGCATTTTTACATCCATTCTAACCCCCATCAACATCAATTCATCAAGTTCACTTATTCACTCATTTACTCAAGCATTCAAGCACTCTACATCATCAAATCAAGCATAAATCAAACATTTTTGAGAATCCATTGACATCACTTTAGATTTTCATCAAAAAGGGTTTGGTAAGTTGATAGCATTTGCATGTTATTTATTTATCATTCTCTTTCATTTCATTAAGGGTTTGATTACCAAAGTGGGGTTTGACCAAGGCAAACCCCTATTCTCTAACTCTCAACCATTTTCCCCCTCTTGCATGTGTGTTTGCAGAACTTTGTATGCAAATTTAATAAGCATTTAGGTTTTGAAGAGTGGTCAACAAGTCAACAAGGCACTTCAAGTCAAATCAACTATATTTCAAGCTTGGAGAAGGTATTATGCCTGTTTCCTATAGAATTGACTTCAGAAACCTAACAAGCAGATATCCTCAGATCTGGTGTTGCAAAGTTGTCTCCTGATTTCTCAAAATTTTGGGACAGGACTAATTCGCCACCAGTGGAAAATGAGTCCCACCTTAAGGCTAGAAATCTAAGTTTTGTTAGATTCTGGATCCTGACACTCAGAAACCTATTCCTGACAGTTTTCATCAGAAGCATGACTAATTCGCCACCCTAGGTGAATAAGTCCCATTGGTGAATTTATGTGATTCCAGAAAACATTCAAAAGATTCCAAATTCCTTAATCTCTGCCCAGGTGCACTTTGATTCAGTCCTGTAGATGCAAGTTTTTTCCCTTAATCTAAATGTAAAAAACTAAGAATGAAAAATGAAAACTACAAGACCACCTTGATGATTAGCCTAAGGAAAAGCACAAAAGAAAGCTAAAGATGAAACAATTATACCTTTCTTGCTGATGTTGATCTCCTTGGTTGGCCCTTGATGTAGCTTGATATGTATGCTCCTTTTGATGGCAATGTGATAAAAAGGTGGATGCAAGTTGAGATGAGAGCTAGACTAGTTGTGGCATCATGGTGAAAATGAAGATGAGTATGTAAAATGAATTGAATGAAATGCTTAATGATGGCTTGAATGGCTCCCAATTTTGATAGAATAAGGGTGCTAGAAAGCTTAAGGTCATCCAATGCATGAGAAGAGGGGGTATTTATTGAAGAAGTTGAATTCTCTCTAGAGAATTCAATGGTCAGGATTGAGCCACCACGGCCAAGATGGAGGGATATGGTGAGTTGAGGACTCACAAGCTGTCACATCTTGACATGTGGAGGGTGAGGTGTCCAAGGGTATGATGAGATGGAAAGAGGTACAAGTGAGGTGGAAGAAGGACAAATTATGTGGAAGGACATGTACTTTGAAAGCACCTTGGGGGATGAGAATATTTCCTCAAAAAGTAACTTCTTGTCCCCAAGTGAGAATAAAAGTGACACTTGAGGAATTTTAGAATTCCTCAAAAATTTCGATGGGGAAGAGGAAAGTAGTTGGAGAAATAAATGTGAATTAAAAATTCACATGATTGGAATAATCTTGTGGATAAGACAAGGTTCCCAAAAAGGTAGGATCTTGATGCATGTGAGTGATGTGACAAGTCAAAGATTCTAGAAGACTTAGACATATGTGAGTGATGTGACAAGTCAAAGGTTCTAGAATACTTTGATACATGTGATGTGACAAGTCAAAGGTTCTAGAACTTGCATGAGTCTTGGAAGGATAAATGTGAATTAAAAATTCACATGGGGAAGAGAGGAATCTTGGATGAAAAAAGGTGAATTAAAAATTCACATGGGGAAGACGATCATTGCTAAATATGGAAAATGTGAAGGTTGACCAAAAAAGGTATGCTAAATATAGTAAGGGGATTAAATTAAGGTTGTGAAAATACATGATTAAGGAAATTACCGAGCGATTAGAAGCAAGTGAAAGATTATGGAGGATGTGACATTGATCCTAATTTAGGAGTGCACATCCTAATCATGGATTAATTAACTTATCCAGATTAGAAGAGGATTATGGAGGATGTGACAAGGAGAGAGAAAAAGGAAGAATTTAAAATTGATCTTATTCAAAAAGGTTAAATGACTAAATTAAATAAATTGATATGTTTATTTAATTGAGAGGAAAAGTTGTAAGGTAAACTATTTAATTGTTGAATTAAATACTTTAGGGACCTTAGGCAGAAGGTGAAATATTAATTAAATAAATCATTTAATTAATATTGATGAAATAAATGAATAATGAAGACTTTGACCATATGGGAGTGGTCAAATTTGGATGTCTAAATTTTTCCCCTCTTCGAAATATTGTTAGAATAATAGTGTTTTGAAGAAAAGAAAATGCAGATGACTCTATAAATGAAGCGACTAAAAAATGATATTTTAGCATGGAAAAGGTTGCATGAGCTGCCCAAATAGAGGGAAATGGAGGGAGATGCCTCAATCTTGCAAGGGAGTGATCATGACAGAGGAATGGGGAAAATGGTAGGGTATGCCCCCTCGAGAGGGCAGTTGGGGAAGAAAAAGGGGCCCCGGGCAACTTCTTGATAGGAAGAAATAGAGGGAACGGTTGGATAGAGCTCAAAAAACTAGGTAGGTTTGGATTTTGAATGGAGTTTATCAGAGAAACGGTTTGCAAATGGCAGCCTAGGAAGTCAAGGAATTAGTTGAGCTAAAAGAATTTTAAATAAAAGGGGAAAAAAAATACCCTTCACTTAAAAGGGTTAAAAAGAGAGGGAAATTTTATATAAGGTAATTTGAGAAATTACCACTCCTCATTTGCACTATAGCAGTTGAGAGAGAGAGAGAGAAGAGGAGAGGAAGGAGACAAGGAGACAGGATGCCAGAGCATTACGCCTCAGATATCATCCATCGGGGGGACGAGGTGCGATGATTTTACCATGAGCACGTGGTTCCATGCCAAGTTAGAGCCAAAACCCTTTATGGTGATTTTAAGGATTTTTAATGTATATTTTTTTTAAAAATTATGCTTATTTGAAAAGTTGGGTTTTGTTTTAGGGATAGTTTAGAAAAATGGGTTGGGAGAAAAATTTTGATTTCGCTGAATGGGTAGGAAAAACTAGTAGTTAGAAGCACGAGAAGGGGGGGGTGAATTTTCCCAATCAGAGGGTAAATGCACCCCAGAAATGAAAAATAATGCCCAAGATAGGCAGAGAGGATGAGGAGGACTAGAAGACAGTAGATGAGGCATAGAGTGAGGATGGATGTGGAGGAGGAGATGGATGCAACACAACAAGGCAATGGGAGAGAACTAGAGGTTGAGATGGATGCAACATGAAAGCGAGGTGGGAGAGGGCCGAAGGTTGAGATGTTGGATGTGCCTAAGGTAGAGGTAGGAGTTGTGGGATAGTAGACGGGCGTACGAAGTAGAGGAAAACTAAGGAGAGCTCGGGTGGAGAGCAGGGCTGAGCAGGAGGATGTAGGGGCTACAGGATAGCAGGATGCGGGACAAGATGAGGTGGGGGATGTATGACAACTAGGGAGGGTGGTGAGGAGTAGACAATAGAGGAGGGCCCAAGTGGAGATCATAGTTGAGCAGGAGCCCCATGAGCCAGAGATGGGGATGAGTGAGGAGAGAGAGGAGCATGAGGGGGAGGTAAGATTTATAGGATGACAGATGAGGGTTGGGAAGAGGGGACAGTCGAGGAGAGTTCAGGTGGTGAGCAGGACTTAGTAGGGGCATGATGAGGTAGGGGTAGATGCTATGGATGTTGACGTTCATGTGGTGGAGCAGGTGGCGGTGGTACCAGGTGCACTAGTTGAGGATCCTATCATATTGTTGAGGGGCTAGGTGATGCTACAGATGACAGAGTAGAGGCTAAAGATTGTAGAGGCTAAGATGCACAAAATTCAAGCAGAGGGATAGAGGGATTATGGTTTCATTGTGGATCGCCTGACCTCACAGGTACATGATGCAGAGAGGGAGAGAGATGAGTTCACCTAACCTCACAGGTACATGACACAGAGAGGGAGAGCAGAGGCGCAGGGAGTACATGGTGAGCTGGCCAGGGTTTCATGGGATCAGGATAGATTATAGGCAGTGGTGACTATATTAGAGGCTAGGGGACAACAATAGCCAAGAGAGGTAGCAAATCAGGTCCCAGCAGAGGATCGACAGTAGACTGAGAGGGAGATGGAGGAGTTGAGGGTACAAGTGACAAGGTTGCTGAGGGAGAGGACCGAGCTCTAGGATAGGGTGTCTATGATAGAGATAGCACTTGGGAATGCGAGGGAGAGGGTGGAGGCAGTAGAGGCCCAGTTAGAGATTATGTAGATAGAGAGGGACACGGTGCATGCAGAGATGTAGACCCTCTAGGGTGAGAGAGACATAGCATAGACACATGTACATGTGATTCAGGAGGAGAGGGATAGGGCCACAGAGCAGGTACATACCTTACAAGGGGAGAGGGATGCAGTGGTGGCTTAGACAAAGATTGTAGAGAGAGATGTGGCACAGGGTCGGGCACAGGCAGCACAGGGTGAGGGGGGTGAGATGGAACTAGAGGTGTAGATATTGTAGGCACAGATACATGCTATGTAGGCACAAATGCAAGATGAGAGGGATAGGGCCACAGAGCAAGTGGCATGGCTGGGAGTAGAGAGAGATTAGCTTAGGCTGGCATACAATGCATGGACACAGGAGAGGGGAGTCATTACCAGAGATCGAGACAGATATAGGCATGAGTGCAATGCCACCAGATATCAACATGCAAAGAGTTTTGAGTACATGAGGGAGGTGACCTACTAGATGATTGCTTATCATCACGTGGTTCTAAATCCGACACAATGCATGTTTCATTATGTATGATAGGCTCCTTAGAAGTCCACGCCATCCCAGACATTAGGGGCATGGACCTGAGGATACAGTGAGTCATAGGGGACCCTCCCTCACAGAGGGCTAGTGCTTGATTCTCCACAGAGGTCGAACGTGGGCAGCTCATTTGGAAGATGACAGGATATCAAATTTTGATAGGTGTAGGGTGGATAGTACAGAGTACTTTATTTAGATTTTTGTATTGGTACTTTATTTTGTGACTAGGATGGATATGATGGATATGTATTTTGATGATATTGATGGAAATTATTATGGACTATGTGATGGATATTTGATTTTGATATATGATATGCGACAACCCTTATTAAAACCATGTTATGTATGTGATGGATGATTCTATTTATGCATATGTGTATGGTTATGATTGTATGATGGGTGATTAGGATGATGTAATTATATTTATGATGTTATATATTGATGCTTATATGGATGCAACTAACGTGTGTAATGTAGGATGTGATGTATGTTTTATGATTTTATGTATAATGGATATGGACTTAACATTTTGTGATGCAGGTGGTGATGAATGTAGTATGTTAAATAATATGGAGATGTATGGATAAAAATGAATCTAGGATGTTTAGAATAACTAAACATGATAGGCATAACGACTTAATATAATATAATAATGTGAATGCAATGAACCTATAATGCATCATGTAATGAATCATAAGCATAAGTGTCAATAAGAACTTGCATGGGTAGATGGTGTGAAATTGCACCTATCGAAAACCATTGATATCCTGAGAAGAATGGGAGAAAGAGAAGGTGAATATTTGCACAACCAAAATCATAGGTTAATGGATAGGGATGAATGCAACGAAATTGATTATGAAATGCAATCCTAATTTCAATTTTCCATCTTCGGAGCACTGATTTTTGCTATAGCATAAGATACGAGGTGCCAGGGTATATAAAACCAAGGCAAGTTAGCATCTAATGCATAAAAAAAGCACAACAAACAAGGATATACCAACACCCCAAAGCCGCGATGACTTCGGTCGGGCTAGGTATTGGGATAACCACAAGCACAAAGGGATGTCCCAACATAACACATGATCTTGGAGATTCTGGCGGGTACTATGTGGGGACAACCCAATAGACAAAAAAAATAAACGATCAAGATATGCCCCTATGTTAACCAATCAAAACACACCATAATATGATAGATTATGGCGACCTTGACTAGTTTTAATAGGGAGCTCAAAAAATAAACAAAATCCAAAAGCATGAAAATATCACAATCAATTTCAAACGTCCCTTGCCATAGGATCAAAGGGGATGGGTGGGATTGATGAGGTATGTTAGGAAGGATGCATCTTGTTGAGACTGATGATGGATACTAAACTAAGATGACCCACATGATGTAGGATTTTTGACACTAATCAGATATTCTGATACTAGAGGATCATGTTTGTGGAAAACTAGCCATAGAGGGACACACTTAACAACACTATACCAGAGACAAGACAAAAGACTAACACACCCTACAGATCTAGGGGCTCGGGGGCTGATCATAGATTAGCCTTGCCTACGTGAAAGTGCAGAGCCCTCATAGTTCAAGAAAAGAAAATGGATAAAAGTGGAAAGAGGATAATGGAGACCGACGATGGATGGCAAAAGACATGACTGAAAAATTCCTTGGGGGAGGATCAAATGATCAACCTTGCCAATGTGAAAGCATAGGGGCAATGTAGTTCAAAAAAGAGAAACGATGACTGACTATGGATAAGAGCGAAAAGGGGACAACAGGGACAGATGATGGATGACCGAAACAAGATGGTCAAAAAACCCTAAGGGAAGATCAAATGATTAGCCTTGCCTACGTGAAAGCGCAGGGGCAATGTAGTTCGACTAAGAAAAATGATGAAAGATGTAAGACTGACACGACAAAGCGATGAGGGACAAATGAAGGTCAAAATTTGATGACCGACATGATGGACTCGATAGGATGATGTGGAACTGACATAAGCTCCAATTAGGATGAAAAAGCTCAGGATTATAGATAGCTGATCTTCGTCCAATGCTCAATCAAAACATACCAAGTAGCCAAGGACAGGATGTGGATGAAGTGATAGGATAGGATATCTGGTAAGGAATTTGGATGTGGGGATGGATGGAGACATGCAGTAACTAGGACACAAGATAGATAATGATTAAGCTCTCTATGGATGATGCTTGTTACCAGGTTTTTACCAACTGTACATATCCAAGGTGCCACTAGGGGTGGTTTTCACCATAGGACAAATTTATTTCTCTTTACTATTTTTTGCATTTTTTGACTTTTTAATTTTTTTTAATTTTTTTGGATTATGGCAGGGTAGGAGGACCCAATTGATTTAAGTATAAAACCTATTCAAGTACATTATGTTGATAGGCTCTTCGAGGGGCTCCCCTTTAGTTGTGGCAAGGTGGTACGCCCCTGATCCATACTTTGTTGTAATAACATAAGGACCAAACCAATTAGGTTCAAACTTTCCTTTCTTGTCTCGATCATGTTGTGTACGCTGATTCTCTTTAAGAAATAGATCTCCAATGCTAAATTGGTGGGGATGAAATTTCTTGTTATAAATCCTCTTGAGATGATTCTGATACGCTTGAAGGTGATTGTATGCTTTGATCCTCTTTTCATCTAGGAGTTGCAATTGAATGAGGCAAGCAACTCGTGAGTCTTCTTCAATGATGAGATTATTCAAAGATATTCTCAGAGATGGGATCTCAACTTCAATCGGCAAGATGGCTTCAGCACCATAGACTAGGGAATACAGAGTGGTGCCAGTGGGTGTGTGGATGGATGTGTGATAAACCCAAAGGGAATGGTGGATGTGGAGGTGCCAATCTTAGCTAGTACTATTGACAACCTTTTTCAAGATTTTAACCAAAGTTTAATTAGTGTCTTCCACCTATCCATTACCTTGGGGCTAATAGGGTGTGGACCACCGATGTTGGATATGGAAGGTGTTACCGAGTTATTTTATAGTCTAGTTTTTGAATGGTTTACCATTGTCAGAAATGATGGTGGAGGGGATGCCATATCTATAGATAATATGATAGAGGATGAATTTGGATATCTAAGTACCCATTATTTGGGAGAGTGGTATGGATTCCACCCACTTAGTGAAGTACTTAGTGGCAGTGATGATGAAGGTGTGGCCATCAGAGGATGGAGGATATATCTTTCTGACTAAATAGAAACCCCACTGAGAAAAGCACCATGGTGCTACGATAGGTTGTAGATCTTGAGCATGAGCATGTATTAGGTTTTCATTTTGTTGGCAGGGTAAGCATTTCTTCACAAAGTCAAAAAAGTTGTGTTCCAATGTAGGCCAATAGTAACCAGCCCTAAGGATCTTCTTTTCCAAGGCCATACCATTTGAATGGGCCCCACAAACACCACTATGTACCTTTTTTAGCATAGTGTGAGCTTCAACCTTGTTTAGACATTGAAGAAGAGTTCCATCATATCCGCGATGATAAAGAGTATCACCTATGATGGTGTAATGGGATGTACGTTGGATGAATTATTTGCATTTATTATGGGTAAGGTCAATAGGTAGGATTTCTTCATGAAGATAAGCATAGATCTCATGATACCATGGTGATGCAAGACCTATGATTTTGTACACCATCTCACTCTCAGGGATATTGTATGTAGGGATTAAAAGTTGTTCAATAAGGAATTCACACTTTATTTGATCTTTGGGCATGTCAATCAAGGAACCAATTGTAGCCATTGCATCGGCAGATTTGTTTTGTATTCTAGGGATATGGTCAAACTGAATAGAGGTGAAAGATTTATTAAAGTCATCAACCATGTGTTTATAAGGTAGCAACTTCTCATCCTTTGTTAAGAACTCATCATTGACCTATTTGATGACTAATTGTGAATCATCGAAGACTCTTAAGTGAGTGATTTTCCATTTGATTGTGATTATAAGGCAGGTGAGAAGAGCCTCATACTCTGCTATATTATTTGTACATGGGAAGGCTAGTCTAAATGACTTTGAGATATAATCACCTTGGGGGGTGACAAACAAGATGCCTGCCCCCGATCCGTTATGTGTGTATGAACCATCAAAATATAGTGTCCACATGGTGGCTTCTGCTACTGCAAAGACTTCTTCATCAAGAAATTCCATCACCAAAGGATGTGCATCAAGCAAGGGAGCATCGGCTAACTGATCCACTATCACCTGTCCCTTAATAGCTTTCCAGTCCACATATTCTATGTCAAACTCGCTCAACAACATGACTCATTTAGCCATTCAACTAGTCAAAGTTGTTTTGGATAGTAAATACTTAAGTGGGTCAACTTTTGATATAAACTTGATTGGATGACTGAGCATGTAATGTCTAAGCTTTTGTGAATAGAAAACTACAACTAGGTAAGCCTTCCCTATTGAAGAGTAGTTGAGCTCATAGCCAACTAAGGTTCGAATGATATAGTAGATTGCTCTTTCTCTGGATGACTCATCATATTGTGCTAGCAGTGCCCCTAATGCCAATGAAGTAGTTGAGGTGTACAGTAAAAGTGGCTTCGCTGGAATTGGAGGCATAAGAACTGGAGGATGAGCCAAGTATTCCTTAATCTTGTCAAAACCTTGCTGACACATAGGATCCCATTTGAAGGATATATTATTTTTTAGGAGGTGGGTGAATGGTTGATACTTATCAGCTAACTGTACTATGAATCTTTTGATGGACTATAGCTTACCCTAGAGGCTTCTTAATTGTTTTAGATTGCGAGGTGGAGGCATATCCATAATTGCTTTGACTTTGGCCGGATCCACTTCTATACCTCTCCTAGAGACAATGAAGCCCAACAATTTTCTTGACGTAACCCCAAACACACTTTTTCAGATTGAGGTGCAACCTATAGTGCTCTAGCTGTTCGAAGATCTTTCTTAGAACTGCAAGGTGTTCTGATCTAGTTCTTGATTTTCCTAAGAGGTTATCAACATAGTCTTCCATGACGATGTGGATAAGATCATGAAAGATGACGGTCATTGCATGCTGATAAGTTGCCCCTGCGTTCTTAAGCCTGAAGGGCATGAAATTATAGCAAAATGTACCCCAGGGTGTGGTGAAGGTCATCTTATGTTGATCCTCAGGCGCAATCCTAATCTGATTGTATCTCAAAAATCAATCCATAAGGGATAGCATCTCATGTCCTGTAGTTAAATCAACCAGCATATCTATGTTCGACAAAGGAAAGTCATCTTTAGGACAAGATTTGTTAAGATCACTAAAGTCTTTACATATTCTCACATCCCCATTGGGTTTGGCTACTGGCACGATGTTGGAGATCCATTCAAAGTAGTCAATGGGTCTTATAAATTTGGCTTCTAACAATTTCTCCAATTCTTTCTTGACCAATAGGGAAACTTGCGGGTGCATTTTAGGAGGCTTCTACTTAACTAGTTTTGCATCAAGGTGCACATCTAGATGGTGTACTACCAAGGAATGATCTAACCTGATCATGTTTGAATATTCCCATGCAAAATAGATCTTGCTTTCCTTAAGGAGCTTGGAGATGGTGGAATACTCTTCTTCTGATAATGCGTTGGGCACATAGGTGATTTTGGGATCCTCTTCAGTTCCCAGATTGATTTTTTGTGTTTCTTCTATCAAGATGGATGATCATTCACACCATTGTGTTCCTACAAGGGGAAGATGAACGTCCCCATCTTTTGGTGCCTAATTGGGGTTTTCACCATTAGATACGTCCTTTGTTTTGACTTTTTCTGAGTCAAGAAGTGCCTCAAGGAGTTTTTCACTAGATGACCCTTTTGGATTTTTCTTTTTCTTATTTTTGTGACTAGGGAATTCATCTTCCCCCAATCCCATGAGGTGTACATAGGTATCCATTGAGGTAAGTTAGTTGGTACGTGTGCTATCACATAGGTCCCAATCTATGAGTTTGGGATGGTGAAGGGAAAGGCTGATGGTACAAACGGATAGGCGTTCAAACATGGAGGAAAGGTTTACGTGATCTACATCATTGTACACATGTATGATACATTCTTCTTCTGGTATAGCTTCCAAAAGACCATCGCTTGCACTGACATTGTTAGAAGTACTAGTTGATGATTGCCAAACCCTTTTTCTTTTTGTCATAGCCTAAGCCTAAATTTTTTGGATGTACAGAAGGGTTGATCAGCTACTTCCTTCCTAGCTCTTCTGGACCAAGATCTCCCCCTTGATAATTATGTTTCTCGGTGTACTTAGAGGGCCAAGGGTACATCTCTTGAAAGTATTCCTTTAAAGGAGGAGTAGGTTCAAGTTCTTCATGATATATCAACTGACTTATGTCATCTTCAAGCGTATATTCTGGTAACATAGGAGATACATAAGTTGGTTCCCACATTTTTGGAGCTCAAGGTGACTACCTTTTGTTCTTTCTTGGGTGCAAATTTAGAGGGTTGACCATATGTGTGTGGTGAGGGTGGCATGGTTGCCACATTCAAAGCAGTACACATTTCATACTCACCACATCCCTTGTCAATGATTTGGACCTTGGTGATAGTGGAATCAGATCTAGAAGATGGGGCGGATGTGGTGATGGGTGATGAATTAGATGATGGATTAGAGGAGGATGGTAGTGGTGGTCCCATTTCCACTCCTAGATAGTAATGGGAATGGGGGAGAAAATCTTCAAGTGAAAGACAATATTCAAAGGGTTGAGGATCGACTTGTATCGTAACTTCTATTCCACTAAACGAGAATTTCAAGCATTGATGATAGGTGGACGAAACAACTTGCATGGCATGGATCCATAGTCGATTGAGAAGAAGATTGTAGGGGAGGTCCAAATAAAGGACATGACATGTGGTGTATTTTATAATAGGGCCAACTTGAATTGGAAGCTCAATAACCCCTTCAGAATCCCTTCCTGCATTATCATAAGCCTTTATAGTGATAATTTGATTACTTAAATTAGTGTGGGTATATCCTACATTCTTTATGAATTTTAATGTACATAGATTAAGAGTAGAGCCATTATCTATCAAGACCCTCTTTACTTTATGTTGGGTGACGAGAACCTCTATATGGAAGGGTCTATTTTGGTTGGCATTGATGGTAGACATGTCGTTTTGACTAAAACCTAGTTGGTAGGTTGATGAAAGATGTCCCACTAGAGCTTGGAACTGTGTGGGGTCAATGTTATTAGGGATACATGCATCCTGTAAAGCTTTTGTTAAGATTTCTTGGTATACTGGAGAAGACTTTAGAAAATCCAGGATAGATATTTATGTCGCGATCTTTCCTAGATGGTCAAGGATATTATACTGAGAGCTCACAGGAGGTGATGGGGTTGACGTTGTGGCTCCAGGGAAAGTAATTCGGGTGTGGTGAGAGGTAATAGCACATTGAGGCTCTTTGCCTTTGACATGTATCATAGACACACACAGTTCTGCTTGCCCAATATGCGTGATGAGGGTCTTATAGTTCAGTGGGATGTTCTTGTAGGTAATATTATTAGTGTTGTTATCCTGGTTGTTATTGTTGCTAGGTCCAAGATTTGCGTTGGATGTGTTAGGACCTTGGCTATGTTTAGGGAAAGCGTTTTGATATATTTGTAACTGAGCATTGGACGACAAGGTTTGGCTGGCATCCACATGAATATCTGCTCGATCTATAAGATCTTGGATGTATGTTTTCAGACTCTAACACTTATATAAGGTATGTCGTTTAATCTTGTGAAACTCACAATACTCATTCTCTTTAAACCAAGATGGTTTAGGCTTAGATTCATCAGGTGGCCTGGTCATTGGATATCTAATCAGGTAATTGACCTACAACAATCTATGGAAGATGGGGCTCAAGGGTTCTCCTAATTGAGTGTGTTGATGTTTACCCTTCCCTTGATTGGATTGTTGAGGGGGTTGAGGTGCCCCCTGTGGCACATATATGGCGTTGGGAATGGATGGTTGTTGCCTCTGGGAGGTATTGGCCACCTAGAAGTGCTTAGTATTAGTGACACTGTAATTGATTGCATTCTTGTTTTTATTCCAGTAACGGGATTTGTCACTAGATGACTTGTCCTTTTCCCTTTTGCAAAAAGTACTCTCTCAATGATGGGGCCTTTTTCGATAACCTCTATGAAGGTAGTGACGCAATGAATATTAAGAGTATGTGCTAGTTCAGGATGGGCATTAGCCACAAAAAGAGTGACCATTTCCTTTTCTCTAAGAGGGGATTTCATACGGCTAGCGACAACTTGCCACCTTTGCAGGTATTTAGCAAAAGTTTCTCCATCACATTGTTTCTCCTTCAAGAGGTCTAAAGTGTCAATGTCTTTCTCCAAGTTAAAGGAGAACTTTTTGAAAAATTATTCGGAAAGATCAGCGAATGAAGAAATTGTCAACTTCTTGGGACCCATGAACCAATCTAAGGCTGGTCCTCCTAAGCTTCTAGGGAACAAACACAAGAGATAATTATCATTATGCTGAACATCCTGACATTGTGCATAGAACTCCTGCAGATGGCCTTTGGATCCTTAGTTCCCATATACTTGTCAAACTTGGGTATCTCAAAATGTTTCAGGAAGGGGACAAGAGAAATCAAGGAATCAAATGGATATGGGAAAATTTCCTCAAACTTGAAGGATTTCTTGGATGTACCCGCTTGTAGGTATTTCAATGTAGCTTTGAGTTATTCCAAATCTTTATTGACAGGTGGAATTGGATTGGACAAATTAAGTGGATATTGTTGATGTGATGCATATGGATCATATGAGGATGTAGGTTGATATTGATTAGTGTAAAAAGATTTGGAATTAATGTAAGGCTGATGGGATGACGACAGATTTTGGTAATAAGGGGTAGAGGATGCCTGTTGTTGAGATTGCTGCTGCTGGTAATATGAAGTGGATGAGGTATTGTGTGGAGCTTGATAATACGTGGAGGCCCCTTGTTGATAACAAGTTTGTTGCTGATAATAAGAGGTAGGCTGAGCACCTTGTTGATGAAGTGGAAGTTGTTGCACATAGGACATGGATGAGACACTTTGTTGATGTACAGGCTATTGTTGAGCATAATAAGGATTGGCTTGGTAATTATATGCGACAATGGGTTGTTGTTTGACATATGGAGGCTGTTATGGATTAGACTACTGTTGATATGGATTGGTGTGTGATTGCAGAGGGTTTGTGTAAGGAGGGGGTTGTGTCCACAGTGGATTCTGAGCAGTCACATGGATGTTTGGATTAGAATAAGTGGTGTATGTGTTGAAGGGATGGTAGAGATACTATGCGCGAGGATTATACCGAGCTTGTGTAGGGACGTGTGTATGTGATTGTTGATGAGGAGGGCAAGATGAGATGTGTTGTTCTTGTGGAACTGTTGTAGAGGTGCCATGGGGTGGTTGTTGAGGGTGTGATATAGTTTGCATGGCCTGATGAGGAGGTTGTATATGATCAATAGTATGTTGCTATAGGTTTGGAAGATTTTGTTGTGGCATGTTCTGTTACGGGGGTTGTTGAAGATGCTATTGTATGGGAACTAAAATAGAGGTGGTATGTTGTGCTGGTGCTTGTGAGGAGATGGTCGCATGCTGTGGTGGTGCTTGCAAAGCAATGGATTGATGATGATTATTACCCTAGGGGGTCGGTAGGATATTTCTTGTGGGTATAGGTCTAGGTGGTGGGATCAATGCGAGAAAGGGGTTGCCCCCAGTGTTGACGGGTGGTTGTCCAGGATATGGAGGTTGGAATGGTGGAGTGGACATGATGTTTTGTGGCATGCCATAGGCATAGGGATCATGAGGATCAGATGGTGCAGTAGGGGCAGCGGATGGAATGGGAGGGTAATTGGAAACTTGATGTATCACAACATTTCCAAACTCAAGATGATACCAGTTATCTACAAGTGTACCCTCAGGAACATAGGAATTTATGGGAACATTTTGTGGCTCTTGATGTACTAGTGGAGGCTAGGTGTGGGTATACTGTGACATGTCAAAACTAGATGGTGGTTTTACTCCTTTCATGAGCAAAGTAGCGAGGATCTTATCCCCATGTTTGTCAAGGAGGTGATCTGTCATCTAAACATTAGTGGGATTTCTTAGGTATTCATCAACGGTAACTTCAAGCTAATTGATCATGTTTTCGTTACCAGGTAGTGAAGTATTTTGACCGTTGGTGTCAGATTGTGATGAAGTACCATTATGAGGGTCTTGGGGGATGTTCACACCATTGTTAGGATCTTGAGAGGCGTTCACACTATTGTTGGCATCTTGGGAAATGTTTCTCTATTCTTAGGGTCTTGAGGGATGTTCAAATGGGAACTTTGACCTTGTTTTTGTTCCATTTGCTTCTTGATTTGTGATCTAGTCTATACGGGCATGAAAATGCAAAATGACTAGGTGGACCTTAATGCAATGATGGTTGGAAGATGGATTGAATTGGATAAAGGATTGATTGATAGGATTGATTAGATTGGATGATTGGATTTATTAAATAGTTGGATAGGATTGATTGGATGATTGGACTGGATTGAGATTGGATGATTGGATAGGATTGAGGGGTATGTGCAGGATCATCATGGAAAAAAACATGTCCTTAAGTGGCAAAATTTTTAGAAAATTTAAAGTTAGGCAACTTGACGTAAAAATTTGAATAAGTTATCTATATTATTTCAAAAATATGTAAGAATAAAATCTATAGAAAATTGAATGTAGTTTCTAAACTACTAGGTTTGTTTTAAAAAAAAAAACTATTTGGTGAAATTTTGAAATTTCAATGTAGTATTACTTAATTTTCAGGAAAAAAATTAGAAGTAGGTGTTTGTCTAACCACCCTAACCACAATAAAATAATAATATTTTTTTATAAGATTTTATATATAAGTAGATGACTCATTTCCTGAAGTGATGCATATTTTTTTGTAATTTTTTTTCAAGTAATTAATTATGAATTTTTTATTACAAATTTTAAAAAATATAAAAAATTGCATGTCTAACCACCTTAACTTGTTCAAAACTTCATGAAATTCAATTTTTATTTCTTTAATCCTATAGTATGCAAAGCATAGAATGTGACACATGTTTTGGATTCAAAAAATATAATATCATTTGAAAGCTATAGATATTTTTCAATCAGCCCATCAATCAAGATTTTAGTCGTAATTCAAATAGAAAATGAATAATAATTACTTATTAAATTCAAAGTAAAACATAATTTATATTGGTGGAAAACTGAGAATCTCCTCTAAAAACCCTTTTCGTTTCATCAATTTTGGGTAAAAAATAAGTCATCAACCACATATCCATCATATTGCCACTTTTTGGCCCATCATGATCCTGCACATACCTTGAGATTGGATGATTGGATAGGATTGATTGATGATAGATTAGGATCGTTTGACAAAACGATTAAAAAGATTAGATGATAGATAATGTAAGGGATTCTAAACCCAGTTCGGAAATCACCCTAGGTGACTTAAGGCGTTGGTCGATCAAATTGAGGGACATAGAAGATAATGACACTGAATCCACCTCAAGATAGAGATGGATTGATTGGGCCGAGGATGATGAATTAGAGCATCAAATCCACCTCATGATAGAGGTGGATTGATTGGGCCAAAGACAATGATTGATGTGTAAGATAATGATCAGATTCAAATGCCTAGGTCAATTTAGATAATAACCTTTAAAACAAGGCCTAGGGGATTTGGATCGAAAGAACAATGGTGAATGATGCAACCTAAAGATGCTTTAAAGGTACCTATATGATGTGGGTGATGATTAAGTGATCTTTTGGAAAGTGTAAATGGACTAAATGATCAATTACAAGCAAATGGAAGAGGATGAAGGTGCTTAGATCACAACAAACGACAAGGTTTTAGGTCCCCAACTGGCTTTTAGACTTGTTTAAATCAAAGATGAGGTCAAATGAGCTATTGAAATGGGAAAATGATCCTAAAAAATGGTGAAACAGACTCACTAGAGGATGGAACGAGTTCCCCAAATGGTGAAATGAGGCAATGAAATGGATTTCCCGAATGGAAAAATGGGTTCCCCAAACAATGAAATGGGTTCCCCGAACAGAAAAATGGGCATTCGGAACGGGAAACAGACACTCGGAAAGGGTGAACAGATGTTTGGAACAGGTGAATGGATGTTTGGAATGGGTGAACGGATATTCAGATTAGGTGAATGAATGTTCGGAATAGATGAATAGAGGTTCAAAATGACTAAAAAAGAGGTGAAATTGACTGTTTGGAGGGTAGGTATGCCCCTCTAGAGGGCAGGTACGCTCCTTTGGAGGGTAGGTACACCCCTCTAGAGGGTAGGTACGCCCTTCTGTAGGGCAGGTATGCCCTTCTATAGGGAAAGTACACCCTTATGTAGGGAATGTATGCACCTCTGCAGGAAACCTGGACTTGACTTAGTGAAAATATCTATGGAAAGGACTCAAACAGCAAGAAATAAGGCTGACTTGACAAAAAATCATTGGTTTTACACAAGAAGACACTTCAAACAGTACAATCCTATGATTAGTGTTAAAGGTATAGCCAACACAGGCCTTAATCTAGGATGCACAAGGCGTCTAGGGAGTCCTTGATATAATCTTAGTACATGAGGCAGAACTATGAATACCAGCCTGCCACAAGCATGAGTTAGGAACCCCAGTGAGATACTGAAAGGCTTAGAAAAACTCTTCACATCTATCTAGGTATCACCCTAGCTTCAACGCTTTTCCAGACACAACGTGACTGGATTGTGGTACAACTTTGGCTCTCCCCCCTTTCTATACCCTATTGGTACACGTGGTTGGAATCATCCCTTGGGGTGATGAAATCCCCAAGTAGGTCCCACTAAGAAGAGAATGTTAACCATTTTCGGCTACTCCCCAGGCTCACACGAAGTGCAAGGGGGAAGCTTGAACAGTATACCACCCCCTTGGGTAACAAAAAGAACTTAGGTAAGCTACGATTTCTCTTCACCTAGGATTGCCAAATGGCACAAGGGGATTGGATACATCAATAGCTTACCTACAAGCACAATAAACAAATTTTTTGACTCCCCCCTAATTAAACTATGTTCCTAGAAAATAAAGAAAATGAAAAGATTAGCAATCGGATCCGTCCGCCCTGTAGCAAATACGTTAGGAGTTTTAAATTTTTCTCTTCAACAAGCATTTGGAGCTGCATAAATTTTAGAAAAACTTACACAAACACCAACGAAACAAGTTAGGGTCAGTACCAATAAAAATAATTAGAAACAGATCTTGAAAATGCAAGTTTACCCCCTATTTTTACTTTGAAACTACCTATGTCAAGGGAAGGTACACCCCTTTGGGAGGGCAAGTATGCCTCTCTATGTCTGTCAAGGGTAGGTACACCCCTCTATAGAAAATAGTTAGGAAAAAAGCTAAAAAATAGAGAACAAAGTGTTGCTCAAGGGCAAGTATGCTCCTCTAGGAGGGTAGGTACGCCCCTCTAGGAGGGAAAGTACGCCCCTCTATAGAAAAAAATTAGTAAAAAAGCTAAAAAGTAGAAAACAAAGTGCTGCTCAAGGGTAGGTACACCCCTCTACAAAAAATAGTTAGTAAAAAATATAAAAAAATAGAAAATAGATTGCTACTCAAGGGCAGGTACACCCCTTTTGCAGGGTAGGTATGCCCCTCTACAGAAAATAACTAGTAAAAAAACTAAAAACTAGAAAAAAGAGTGCTGCTCAAGGGAAGGTATGCCCTTTTACAGAAAATAATTAGTAAAATAGCTAAAAAATAGAAAACAGAGTGCTACTCAAGGGCAGGTACGCCCCTCTGTAGAAAATAGTTATAAAAAAGCAAAAAACATAAAACAAAGTGCTTCTCAAGGGCAGGTACGCCCCTCTGTGTCTGCCAAGTGTGGGTATGCCCCTCTAGGAGGGCAAGTACACCTCTTTGCAAACTTGAACCTAGAAAAAAAGAAACAACAAGAAACATAAAAGGATAGGAACCCATTTGTGGGTCCCACTGGGCGTGCCAGAATGTGGATGCAAGTGTTTTCCCTTAATCTAAATGTGAAAAACTAACTAAGAATGCAAAATGAAAACTACAAGACCACCTCGACAATTAGCCTAAGGAAAAGCACAAAAGAAAGCTAAAGATGAAACAATTATACCTTTCTTGTTGGTGTTGATCTCCTTGGTTGGCCCTTGATGTAGCTTGATATGTATGCTCCTTTTGATGGCAATGTGATAAAAGGGTGGATGCAAGATGAGATGAGAGCTAGACTAGGTGTGGCATGATGGTGAAAATGAAGATGGGTATGTAAAATGACTTGAATTCAATGCCTAATGATGGCTTGAATGGCTCACAATTTTGATAGCATAAGGGTGCTAGAAAGCTTAAGATCTTCCAATGCATGAGAAGAGGAGGATATTTATAAAAAAAATTGAATTCTCTAGAGAATTCAACGGTCGAGATTAAGCCACCATGGCCAAGATGGAGGGCTATGGTGAGTTGAGGACTCACAAGCCCTCACATTTTGACATGTGGAGGGTGAGGAGTCCAAAGGTATGATGAGATGGAAAGAGGTACAAGTGAGGTGGAAGAAGGACATGTACTTTGAAAGTACCTTAGGGGATGAGAAGATTTCCTCAAAAATGAACTTCTTGTCCCCAAGTGAGAATGAAAGTGACACTTGAGGAATTTTAGAATTTCTCAAAAATCTCCATGGGGAAGAGAAAAGTAGTTGGATAAATAATTGTGAATTAAAAATTCATATGATTGGAAGAATCTTGTGGATAAGACAAGGTTCCCAAAAAGGTATGATCTTGACACATGTGAGTGATGTGACAAGTCAAGGATTCTAGAAGACTTGGACACATGTGAGTGATGTGACAAGTCAAAGGTTCTAGAAGACTTGGACACATGTAATGTGACAAGTCAAAGGTTCTATAACTTGCATGAGTCTTGGAAGGATAAATGCGAATTAAAAATTCACATGGGGAAGAGAGGAATCTTGGATGAATAAAAGTGAATTAAAAATTCACATGGGGAAGAGGGTCATTGCTAAATGCCAAAAATGTGAAGGTTGACCAGAAAAGGTATGCTAAATCTTGCAAGGCGATTAGATTAAGGTTCTACAAATACATGATTAAGGAAATTAATGAGGGATTAGAAGCAAGTGGAAGATTATGGAGGATGTGAAATTAATCCTGATTTAGGAGTGCACATCCTAATCATGGATTAGTTAACTTAATCTAGATTAGAAGAGGATTATGGAGGATGTGACAAGGAGAGAGAAAAATGAAGAATTTAAAATTGATCTTATTCAAAAAGGTCAAATGACTAAATTAAATAAATTGATCTATGTTTATTTAATTTAGAGAGGAAAAGTTGTAAGGTAAACTATTTAATTGTTGAATTAAATACTTTAGGGACCTTAGGTAGAAGGTGAAATATTAATTAAATAAATTGTTTAATTAATGCTGATGAAATAGATGAATAAAGTAGACTTTGACCATGTGGGAGTGGTCAAATTTGGATGTCTACAAGTCCATTTCCTTTCTATTTTGCATTTATTCATTCATAGCTCTTTGTTTGCATATCACATTGTGTTTTCTAACATAGCATAAATCTTAAGTTTTGCATACATAATTAGTCATATAGATCAGTTAATTGCACTTAATTAATTTTATTTAGTCTAATCAACATCATACATTGCATAATTTGAGTGAACCTAGCTAGCATTTTTGGCCTACCTCTCTCCTTTTAGGTGAAAAACGGGTATGTACAGGATCATCATGGAAAAAATAGGCCCTTAAGTGGCCAAAAATTTAGAAAAATCAGAGTTAAGAAACTTGACGTAAAATTTGAATAAGTTATCTATATTATTTCAAAAATATGTAAGAATAGAATCTGTTGCAAATTGAATGTAGTTTCTAAAGTATTAGACTTATTTTTTATTTTTTAAAAACCTATTTGGTGAAAATTTGAAATTTCAATGCAGTAGTACTTAAATTTCAATGAAAAAATAAGTAGGTTTCTATCTAACCACCCTAAGGATAATAAAATGATAATATTTATTTATAAGATTTTAGATATAAGTATAGGACTCATGTCCAAATGTGATGCATATTTTTTTGTAATTTTTTTGAGTAAATAATTAAATATGAATTTTATTACAACTTTCAAAATATAAAAACTTGTACGTCTAGCCACCTTAACTTGGTCAAAACTTCATGAAATTCAATTTTTTAATCCTATAGTATTTGAAGCATAGAATGTGACATGTTTTGGATTCAAAAAATGTGATCTTGTTTGAAAGCTATAGATGTTTTTCAATCAGCCTATCAATTAGGACTTTTAGTCATAATTCAAATAGAAAATGAATAATAATTATTTATTAAATTCAAAGTAAAGCATAATTTATATTGGTGGAAAGTTGAGAATCTCCTTTAAAAACCCTTTTCATTTCATCAATTTTGGGTGAAAAAAGTTGTCAACCACATACCCTACAAATACCCATTATATCGCCACTTTTTGGCCCATCATGATACTACACATACCCAAACCCTAGAAGAGTTAGAGAGTCTTGTTGTGCCAAAAATCTATGGTTCAAGTATAAATACAATGCAAAGTTGACAAATGCAAAATCAATTGTCGAGTCACAGTGCAATGCTTCGATGGGTTTAGATGATGAAGGTAAGTCTTCAATTCGTAGATTTTTTGCTTGATAGATAATACTAACATTGCACCATATGAGGATTGTTGTACACTGACAAGATCAAGTGAGCTACACTCTTTCCTTAGCTCAAATGCAAGTTCATGGAGTATCCATATCCAGAAGATGGCATGCTTTTGTTCTTCATGTATAATTCAAGCCTGCAATGAGTGTGAGTCAAAAGAGTGGGTTGATGAATGGTGGTTAAATTATCTTATCCCATTTCACACGTATTGGCTTCCAACAGCATTGGAACTCACACAAGTGGAATCATCAATTGACTTTGACCACATATCAAATTTAGTTCAACTAGGTAATATATCTACTTACATAGTATTTAAAATTCCTATTGTTATCTTACGTTGTAGTTTATTTGTAGTGTTGACTAATTTCATCTAATTTGTGAGCAGTTAGGTTCTTCATTGCACAACTTACAGATAAATGTCAACCATTTTCCGATATACTCTATAATGGAGGAGATTATAGCAATTTTAACAGGCTTACCTACTTAAGGGAGGAAGTTTTTCAAAGATAAAGCTATGCCTAATTCCACCATGAAGATCTTCTTTAAAGGTAATGAGAGGGAGATACTAGGAAAATTGACATGTGATGGATATGCTAGAAAATCGATAAAACCCATCTGGGTGGATGTGGTAGTGATGCTCATGAGGTACTTTATCATCAATGGGAGATTCTTTGCAATTTATGGGTTTCATTTCATATTATTGAATTATTTTAAGCATAATAAACTAGTCTCTTTCCCCTATAATTTGCTTCTTTCTTTGGAGAATGGGATTAATGAGCATCAAAAGAGTTCCCTTATAATCTAATTATACATGAGGGGTTAATTATGTTGTTAATGGAATATGTAAAACATTTTTATGTTCTGGAAAATCCTAAAAAAATGGCCAAAGCCCATGTTAAGGTGTCTTTTGGTTATGATACGAGAAGAGATTATAGGGATAAGGATTGGGAGGAGGAAGGGTCTGAATTAGTGGAAGTTTACTCAGACCCCCTGGAGGAGCCCAGGAAATGTGCAAAGGAGGACCATGGTACTTCTTGGTCTGGAGGATCCCATACAGATATGGAGGTTGTGGAAGATCCTTTAGTTGTTGTGAATGGGAAATGAAAGAAAGATAAAGCTATGGTGGATGAGAAGGCTAGGGTTGTTGCTAAAATGAAAGGGGGTAAAAGGAGGGAAATGTGACTAAAAAGGAAGAGAGTTTTGAACCCAGTAAGGACTGTAAGAGGAAAAATGTCAAGTCTACCATGGAGTCTGATGTTAAGAAAATTCTCAAAAGTGGCAAAGAGAAGGAATAGTGGGTTGGTTTTGCTGCTAGAAAGATTAGTAGTTAAGAGAAGGAATAGGGGGTTAATGAACTTGAGAAGGTCATGGAGACTGATGAGGTTTGTTCTGTTGATAGTTTTGGGCACGACATTATCAAGATTATGGATTAATTTATTGATTACATGTTGAGAATTATTGCACTACTATCCAGGAGAGATAAGGAGATGCTATTGCAGAATAAATTTTTAGATAGTAGTATTTTGCAAATTTCTGAGATTGATATGGGAACCTGAAAGTTGGTTTTGGCATGTAAATGGAGATTTCTTGAGGACAAGCAATTTCCAAGAAGGGAGGACTGTAATGTCCCCAAATTTTTGGTAAAGTGACTTAATTAATTTAACTAATTTAAGTTATTTGAAAATTAATATTATTTCAAAAGGATGAATTTAATTAATTATTTTAATTAAATAAATTGGAAATAATAAAATAGTAAAAATGTCACTTTATTAAATAAAGTTTATTCTAGAAGTCGGGGTTAGTTACAAGTTGGCTTCTTCTGGAAGATTCTTTGGAGCCTTTAAAAGGAGTTGAGTGCAAGGCATTTGGGAATCCATCATTGAATTATTATTTTTATGCATTATTACAAGGGATTGAATCTCTCATTCAGCTAAATCTCTGAAGACTAAAACCTTTGGCAGAATTGGTAAAGGGCTAGATGAAAACCTGACTCTTTCTAGGAGTGGATTCGTAATGGAGTTCACATTGAGCTTATTGGTTTTAGTTTTGGAGCTTCAAGAACATTTGTTGAAGAGAGTAAGTTCAAGAAATTTTGTGTGTCTTCTTCGGAGACAAAATTTCCAAGTTATTCGATAAATCAGGCGACATCTCTAATATTCAATAGCATACATCTCAGTTATTATTTGTGGGGTTATCATGTCTTTTGCATCATATAAAAGCTCAGAATTTATGTGAATTTATGAATGAAAGATTGTCTAGCTTAGGGTTGAAAGGAATAATATCACTTCCACTTGAAATGAGAATTATGGGGATGTGTAGTTTCATTGATATTTTTGCACATTAACGGTTTCTGATCAAGATAAACCTTGAGGTCAATTTATCTAATCGACACATTGCACGGATTGAAGGGTTATATATATTAATCGAAATTATCACGGTGATACATTTATATTGTATCACCGAAATGGTCAAAAATATTGTCATGACTATTCTGAGACGCTGCTGAAGACAGTGTAATTATTATTGTCTAGAGACTATTACCTGAGGATTGAAGTTCGATTACATTGGGAGTTTGATTAATATTATTGCTTTCTGATCGGGATAAATCACCTATCTGGATTCGGCGCTATGGGTGTCGATAAAATATGAAGGAGAAGCTCATTTAACAGGTGCTATGGGTGTTGATATCCGTGAGTCTTGTGAACAGGTTCATCGATAAATTTGGAAGACCCAACTATATCCAAGGAACCATTAATACAGTGGAATTGCATTGTAATATCAAGACCATCGGGCTGGACATGATAAGAGGTAGATCATGGGATTAAGAAGGGAGGCAGAGATATAAAGAATAGTGACAAAGCAAAGGAGTTTCCTGGGTTAATTATAGCCGCTAATGTATTATAGAAGATGGAGCAAGTCAAATGCTAGCGTGTGGCTAAAACCTTAATCGTAGGTCAAAGGAAATACAAGAATCGTCGGGTGCATTTGAGGCTGATGTGGTGCATGACACATCAAAAGAAAAATCGGGCGTATAGTTTATTTGTGATTCAAATATTATTGCTTGTGATTATTTGGTGTAGCCTGTTTGGTATTTGGAAGCCGTATGATTTTGGAGGTAGTCAAAAAAGTATTTTGGAAGCTATCGGGTGCTTTTTGCTTACTTGCTGCAAGTATGGATGTATCGATAGAGTCCAAAGGAAAGGAATGTGAATATGAGTGGTGACGTGGAAAAGAAGACAGATTTGCTAGAGAGAAATCGAAGACATACTAAGCTACCATGGAAATCTGAGAACAAGCTGTGAGCCCTTGGCTGGGAAAACTATATCTAGGTTTGGAAGACATTGTTACACTTTCTATTCTTGCTATAATAAGTCTATGTGAAATGTAATGTCAGCTTCTTAAGCTGTTGTTCATCTGTGAGTTTAAATTCCTGAATGTATGGTCTACATTATGCTCAGAAAGAGTATGGTATAAGTCTGAGATACATTGTTGTAGTTATAACATTTCTAAGCATTCAAAATACCATATTAGTTTACTATTATTACTCAGAACAAATTAGTGAAGGACTGCTGCTCTATTCATGTGAACATGATATTGAATGTATAGCTGAGTAATTTATTGTAATACCTTGCTGCCTTTATGTTGTTGGAATTGTAATTACTGGCAAGCTCTATGACTGTAAGTTGAAAATTTGAGTGTCTCCAGTAATAGTCTGAACTAGTTAACTGTATTCTGTGTTAAATTTCTGAACATCCTTCCACTGTCATTCCATATTCCTGAATATAATAGAAATCAAAATATTGTGGAAGTTTATATGATATCAGTTAACAAGTCGAAAGAATTCTATCTTTCTAATTTTGGTTATGCTAACTTAATTGACAAATGAAATATGTCATATTAAGTGTTTGGGAAATCAAAAATATCATCTACAATGGTACGTGATATTACAATTTCATAGTTCATTCAATGTTCTATCATATATGATATATCTATATGTCAAATCATTACAAAACTTGAAAATAGTAAATACATTGAAATTAGTGTATTGTCCTCTCCATCGAAAGCATCTACATCTAAGTCATCACTTGGTTCAAATTCATTTGAACCACAATCAATTGCAGTATGACTTCCACTAGTTACATGAACACCATGTATAGGAACCTAATTGTCATCTATACTAACTTTGGCCAGCTTTTAAACAAATGCATCCAAATTGCCACACTCAAGGGCTATATCCTAATTCTTCACTACCCTTTCTTTGTAGTCAACTTCCTTATGTGATAGGAGGTGCAAGTTGGAATGCATTTAGGTCAATTTTGCAGTCAATTGGTTGCACTTAACTGACTGGATAAAGTGGTATTTTCTCCAATTTTTCTTAGTATAAGAACTTGTAACTTGTTGAAATTGGAGAAAAAGTCAATACAGCTTGGAAATTCAAAAGAATGGTAAAAATGTTAAAAATAAAAGGTAAAATTTCTTACATGTGATAAAGTTTTGATTGCAAGAGGTTGGAGGAACACATAAATATGCCCATGGAGGTACCACTATGTATGGACATCCATCTTGTACTTGTCCAAAGAGTGCAAATAATATAATCTTGTCTTGTGATGAACCTACTTAATTTAGCCCTATCCTTATCGACTACTTTTAGATTTGAAAATATTTTTCAAAATGCTTGTACCCATCAACAACCTCATTCTCTCTATATGGTGCCATTCTCCTAAGCAAAGAAAGTATTTTTGTGTTTCAACATAATATTTGAGAGGAAATACATATGCAAGGAGATGCAAAGGCACAGTCATTTTTTTCTAGCAATCAAGAATGATTTTTTCACCTTTAGGAAAAATGTTAGTTTGGGGTCATTCTCCTTTGCTATTATGGACTTTATCTTTTCTATCATGGATACCATGTCATCATAGATTTCTTCCAAGCATTTCCAATTTATATCAACAAACTTGACCATGGTCACGATGGGCTCAATGAAACTCAAGATACAATTCACATGATCCCACCAATCATCATTTAAGGTCAATGATTTGACCTTTTGGGTACTCTATGTTATGTCCCTCATTATAATATTACCTTGATTTAAAGTAACTTTTCAAAATCAAACACAAACTCTAACACTTTGTGATCATTGAGATCCTAACATGGGCAAGGTGTTAGCATACAGTGATTGGGATACAAGCCAATAATCAAGTGTAACAAACTTACTAGTGGAAAGCCACACAATTACAATGAATTCCAATGAAAATCTTGAAAGCCAGTTGTGGTAGGAAGCCTTCCAATTTCTGTTACAAAATGATACTACAACAAATACAAATTTGATAGCTTTTACTTCTAGATCAAATGCAAGCAATATGGCAGACTTGGTTAAGAACCGCACAAAGTTACATTATCAATCCATCAAACAACAATATTATAATTGTATAATATTGAAATAAGATCCCATACTTTTCATCTAGCAACAATAATATCTAGAAATCCTCAATAACATCTTATTTAAAATATCAAAAAGAAATGCTAGAAGTTTGATATAAGCTCTAGAATAAATAAACAACATACCATGATTTTGTATGACTGGTATAGAAGATAAATCAGGAACATGTAATAACCAACAACCATTAAAATTTGAAACAACAAAAATATGTTCTAGTAGTCACTGAAATGTGCACTATGGGTTGTAGGTGCATATAACAACAAATAATTAAGTGAAAATTCCTAGTATGCAGCTATATGCTGATGTAGAGATTTTGAAATAACCTAGAATGGGTCACAAGAGACTAAAGATGTTACAATTCCATTATCCAAAAGTGTGGTTGGCTTGGTATTGGTTGTTGCTGATTTAATTGCATAGATAGACACCAAAGGATGCACTGATTCACCTTAGAAGGTGGTACAACCTAATATGGATCATTTACGACTTGCAAGTAGGGTATGTCCAACTAAAGAGTGAAGTCAAAAGACAAAAATATTGGCGGCCAGTATTAGTAGTTTAGTACAACTACAAAAAAATTAATATAAACCAATGATAAAGCTGCTTCAAACTCTTTTCAACTATCAAATCCAAACTTCATTCAAGAACTTGTACAACCCAACTAAAATGGTAATGGCAACAAATAAGTGCCATAATCATAGTGAATTAATTTTTTTGAGCAATGATAAGATATTCACTAATATCAATCTCACACTCGAATCTGAAAATTAACAAAATTTGAAGCTTCACACAAAAAAATAAACCAAATAAATTACTAAGTCTATTGACACCTTTTAGTACAATGGTGACCTTTGAATGGAATCGCTCAAATGGAGATGAGGGTTTTTCTCCTTAAATTCAATATTTTGAAGCACATAAGCAATTGCCAAAGGGAATTACTCAAATGAATAGAAGGGTTTTAGTCCTCAAATCCATTCTTTGCCAAAGGGTTTTCATCTTAGGGAAGAAAAGATGAATATAGGGGTTCAATCTCAAAAATGGATGCTTGTTCATAAACAATAGATTCTCCTTCTCTCTACCCAGTTCCTCCTTCTATAATCTTTGGAGGGAAATTTTAAGATTATCCCATTTGGAAGTGGTCCTACCCTTCACAAAGAGTATAGACAAAGAAACCAACAAATAAATGTTATTTGAGTCCTAGTGTTGTGTCCTGAATAACCAATGGACCATACAACTATAGACAACTTCTAAGTATGACCAATTTGATTGAATTATGCAATCTACAATAGTGTGAACTGACTAATGCAAGCAAATATTTTCACATTACTTTGGCAAAAGTTTTGAAATAAAATAAGAACTTCCATAGGAAATGTAGTCATGAGAACTTCACACACAACTAATTTGACTTAGAAGAGACCTTGTTACCTAAGGTTTAACACATGGTTGACTTGTTTAATTTTTTTATTAGGGGTAAAACAGGTTTTGATGGGACTCGAAACCCATTACAAACTAGTTTTGAAGGGACTCGTAACCCTGTTAAAGAAAAGCAAGTTGCATACAAGATAAAATGCATACCAACAACTACCCAACAACAACATCAGCTAAAAAAATAAGACTACAAAAGTTGCATTAGAAAAGAAGATAAGGGACTGAGGTCCCAATACAACCAAGAATTAACTGGGACTTGGAACCCTTGGACAAACAAAGACACTGCCTACATCAACCAGGAATCAACAAAACCAACCACTCACAGAGGACACCATTGAGCCAAGAAAGACACTCATCTTGATGGTGTAGAACACCATCAAACCCTTATTTAAAAACACCAGTAACTCCAAAATCCCCACCTCAATAGGGGAGTTAGAGAGAACCATAGAATACTGAAACACATAAGCCTTCATGTAGTAACACCCCACCAAAAATGCCAACCCTAACTCCACCTTAATAGGAGGGAGCTCCCCTCTATAGGAGAGGAAGAAATGAGAGTCCAAACCTCAAAATCCTTCACTCTTCTGCCCCCACAAGCTCCACCTCGATAGGAACAAGCAAAAGAGTAAACTCCCCAATAAATTTATAGTAACCACCTTCACCTCAATAGAAGAGGGATTTTCCTTAATGGGAGTAGTAAATTCACCTCCATAGAAGACACCACCTATAGATCCAGAGAGAAAAATTCAAAAGGAAGGACCATCACAACCACCTTGGGCATGGAAATCTTTGATACTAATCCATGAAAGAAAAATGCATTTCAATCACCAGAATAAAAAAATAATGCTTCTAGGTCATCAAAAAAAGAAAATGTAATAGCTTTTCCCATGAGAGACCCATCTTAAGGAGAGTCACAACCCAAAGGTCACCCAACAACAACATAATCTCCCATGAACTATAATGAACCAGGAACCCAAAAAGAAAAAACACACCCCTTTAGCAACATTAACTTCAAAAACCAAGGGGACCAAGCCACAAAAGAGAGGCTCCCTTCCACATCCATAGCAGCAAGCATAATAGCAAGCACCAACCACTTGTAGCCTGAAAGATTCATACCCAACAATGGGAGAAACACAAGGAACCACCACAACAAAAGCCAAGAATAAAAAATGCTTCCAAAACAATGATCAGCAAAAAAACCTGCCTAAAAACAAGACGCAAGATAGCTGCAACATCCTAAAAGAGCAATATAGATCCGACACATAGGCAAAGGCACCACCAGTAGAGCCACAAAAACAAACTAAGCCCCTTCAGCAAGGTAAAGCTAGATAAAGAAGAGGGCCACATGGTAGCTCCCTTAAAAGGCCACAAAACTAGGACAACAACCCTAGACTACCAAGAGAGCACCAAAGACAAAAGATCTTCCAATGGAAGAAGATCAACAACATAGTTCCAAAATGAAAAGATATTTTCAATAACAACCAACAAAAAAAAGCTAAACAAGGAAGCAAAAGAAACGAAGCTCCCAGATAGGATACATGCCAGACTGAAAGGCATGCTAGAGAATCAAACAAAGGCCAGGACAAAGTAGGAAACAACACCCTAAAATCCAAACACCCTTACAAACCAAAGACTGATCCACATCTAGATTGTCCTCCCCTTCATTTCCATCTTCAAAGGATTTCAAAAACCCTCCCCTGCACCTCTTCCCGCTTGCTCTCGCTTGCTCCATTCTCTAGTACGAAGATATGTTGACTTGTTTGATTGTTTGTTTAACTTATCTAAAAATTTATGATCAATAAACAACTAAGGTCATGGAAACATTTTCCTAGCAATGAACATCCATATTGCGTACTCGCAATATCTTGGACCTTGGTTACTGCCACTTGTTCATTAGTTTTGCATTCATTTATAAGAGTGAAATATTCTCCTATTTTCATGCACAATACTATTTTAATTTTTTTTACAAGTTATGGTATTTTCAAATAATGGCTTTGAATCGAGACACTTTGTTTTTCTCGTGAGTTCTTGTCAACTCAAAACATAAGTAAAATAATATTTTTATTCACCAATAATAAAATAACTTTTTAAATAATTCTTATTTCTTTCTATTTTCCTCTTAGTTCTTCGTACAAGAACACATTTAATAATGTTGGTAAATGTACAATATATATTTCCACAATGTTTTACAAGAATAAGCACATATTTACAATATTTAAAATCTTTCAACAACTCCAAATATAAATCTGATTTCTTTTAATCAACATATTAGAATAATCTTCAAGCTTATCATACAAATTTATAGATATACAATATAAAATATTCTTTCCACACACTCTCTATATATATACCTCCATACATATATATATATATATATATAGTAGACTACAAATTATTATTTTTGAGTAAAATAGAATAATTTATTCAACTTGTCACAATAGGGTAACATATCTCTTATCTCTATTGTCATATACAGTTCTCAAAGAGAAATTAAATAATTTCATGCATATGTCTATAAAAATCAAACTACACATTTACGATTTCAACATATAGGTTTCAATATATTTAAGTATTCTTATATCTTTTCAAATTTGAAACTCCAATTTATACTATCAAAATTTAAAGAGAAAAATAGAGTATAAAAGCATGTTTGGACTACTACTTTACTTTTGCACTTTTCAGTTCTAAATGCTCAACGACTAATAACCACAACAAGCTACCTGGTGTAAACTTTGTTCTTCTTTATTATTACTCCACTATACAAAACACAACTAATAACCAATTGTAAATCCAAGACAAAAGTCCTCACAAATTTCCTACAACAATACATGTAACTTCACCGTCTGCTCAAATCGTACACAAACTCCTTCCTCCCTCTTCCTACGCTGAAGAAAAAAATGAATAATCAACAATAATAATCAACCCTGGAACTATACTCTAAAGCCCACAATGCATGCTTCATAATTGCTTCTAAAAATAGCATAACTGAAACTTTATTGGCACACCTTCCTTATGCGTCATTGTAGGCATTGATAACATTATTCTAGATAAGGTAGGATTATAGTGTGCATTGGAGGATTTAGCCTCATGTAAGAGTTGAAAATAGTTTGAACTTATTTACTTTCCATGGCATGCATTAATTATAATGTCAAACTACTTCAAAAAGCCACCGCTCTTTCAATAGGCCGTTGGCATTTATGCCAACATAATATCATATATATTATATATTCTTAATTATATGTCTATTCATATTTTGTATATATATATATAGATATATATCTATATATATAATATTTTTTTAAATGTATTTAGATAGTAATCAAACAAACTTTATATAAAAATCAATTAATCAAAAAGATGATGATGATACCACATAACACCTTTTTATTGTGATAGACTTGGCCAAAGACTGTAAGATTTAACCCAACCTTACAAATTTACTATACTTAGCCAAAACACAAAATAAACTCAATGAAAAAAATACTCCAAGTGTTGCAGATTTTTAAATGTAGAAAGCCCATGTTGTAAGGGAGCTTGTGAGCTTCCGCATATTGTAATCCCGATTCATATTTACTCCAATAAAATATAGTGTTTTCCTTCTTGCATATGTTGTGCTATTTTGAGTTGTGTTATGAGTTTTCATATTTGTAATGGGAGTTTCTTTCATCGAAAAACACATAACATAGCTCAAAATAACACAACATATGCAAGAAGGAAAATAGTATATTTTATCATAGCAAATATGAATTGGGATTACAATATGCGGAAGCTCATAAGCTCCCTTATAACATGGGCTTTCTACATATAAAAATAAACAACATTTGGAGTCTTCAATCCTATGCCAAATCCAATAGCTTCTAGTTATGTAAACCTGCAACTCCTCCAAAGACAACTTCTCAAATGGAAAACACCTCAATATATAAAATTTTGTGAGAAAAAACCACTATTGGCTTCTCAAATCAACCTCCACTAAACCACCAAAAAAAAACCATCACTTTCTACCTATCAATGCTTTGTCATTAATCATAATTTTTTAAAATGGTTTCTAGGTTTGGTGCACCTCATTTCCAACTTTCTAGATCATTTTGAAATTCTCAATCTCGTAACTGTCTGAAAAAGTTATGGCCATTTTACTAAGATTGGGTTTCACAATTACAACCTAGACATGCAACAACATGCAAAGCTTGTGGCCAACATCCAAATAAATGTAAGACAGGCAAATGATCATACAAGAACATGTAAGAAAAGTGGTCCCCTCTTGGAAACAAATGCCCAAGAATCATATTCCCTTTGGAGATGCTTTAGAAACATTTGTCAAAGCATAATTCCTTCAAAAATTGCCTCTTCAAATCACCACAAGGGAAAATTATAATGCTGAAAATTAAAATATTTATTTCCCACGCACCTTAGCGCTTATTGAAAATAAACAAAATTGAAATAATAATATTTTTGGTGACACAGGATTTCCATTTCACCTTGCACCGTAGAAAAATGGCCACTTGTCATTTTCATGGTCTTTTAGGCATGTCCTCTCGATGTTTGGTTTATTTTGTTTTGATTCATTGATGTAATTTGGTTGAAAATTCACATTAGGCCTTTAAAATGCAAATAATGACATCTTTTGAAGGTGATGTGAAGTGTTGTAAAACATTTCTACACTTTTCTAGACTCTATTCATTACAATTAATCTAAAAATCGCCTTTTTATTCATCATCAAGTCCTATTTGGAAGTGTTGTAAAGTCTTGTAAAAAAATTTCACACCTTTTTAGGCTTAATTTCACTATTTACACCTTTCTTATGCTTTATTTGATCCCTTTATGCCCTTGTAAGGCCTAATTAAGTGTATTTTTGAATGTAAACCCAACAAACAACATCAAATGTGACTTAATTCCCAACACCCACTTCAAGTCCAAGGTGGGACCCATTCGCCATGGGTGGCGAATGAGTCCCTTTTGGCTCCAATTTCAAAATATTTTAATTTTTCTTTCAATTTTTTTTTCAAAATTACTTGATGTCGTCTTGTGATGAAGTATCATTGAGTTACTAAGGCACAAGTATGTATAAATAAGTGTTTTTCATCTCATTTCAACCCCCAATCATCAAGTTCACTTATTCAAGCATTGAACTATCATTTGAGCACTTTGTATCATCAAATCAAGCATAAATCAAGCATTCAAAGGTAGCCATTGACATATCTTCAAATTTTCTTCAACGAGAGTTTTGTAAGTTGATAGCATTTGCATGTTATTAGTTTATCTTTCTCTTTCATTTCATCATTTTATTAAGGGTTTGATTACCAAAGTGGGATTTGACCAAGGAAAATCCATTTTCCCTAACCCTTAACCATATTTCCCCTTTGTGCATGTGTTGTGTATGTAGATTTATCAAGTATTTAGGTATTGAAAAGTGGAGAAGAAATCAACAAAGTCTCTCAAGTCAACTGCATCATATTTCAAGCTTGGAGAAGACTTTATGTCTGTTTTCTAGAGGATTAACTTCATCAAACAGACAAGCAGTCAACCTTAGATCTGGTGCTACATGATTGGTCCCCTGATTTCTCAAAATTTTGGGAGAGGACTGATTCACCATCAGTGGCAAATGAGTCGCACCTTAAGGCTAGAAATCTAAGTTTTGTTAGATTCCAAATCCCGACACTTAGAAATATGTTCTTGACAGTTTTTACCAGGAGCAGGACTGATTTTTCATCAGTGGCGAATGAGTCCCATTGGTAATTTTTTGTGATTTCACACAGTAGTTCATTGTTTGCATATCATATTGTGTTTTCAAACATTACATTAATCTTAGGTTTTACATTCATAATTGCTCAATTTCATAGTTTAGTTGCATTCATATTATCCCATTTAGTCCTAATTACATCACACATTACATAATTTGAGTGAACTAGCTAGATTTTGTGGCCCTTTCTTTCTCCTTTTAGGTGAAAAACCTTAGAAGTGCTAGAAAGCCCTAGAGTGCCAAAAATCTATGGTTCATTTTGGTGAACCTTCATTTTGAACATATTAGTTTTCTAATTTTCAATTGCATCTTGCATCTTAGACTTCATTTGCATCAACATTCAATTAGGGTATTGTTTTGTTTTTGCATTCTAGGGTTGCTTAACTTGCATTAGTGAAAGACTCATTTAGATTTCATTTTTACATTGCATATCATTGAAAAAACTAAAAAATTTACATCTGCATCCTTCATTGGCATCTAAAAAGCATTTAAATTATTTTAAATTTTTTGAAAAACACAAAAAATCTCATACTGGGACTCATTCGCCACCCTAGGCGAATTAGTCCACCTGCACATTTCATTCTGCATTTTCAAATATTTTCTGGGTATTTCCTGCATTACAATCTTTTGTAGTTATTTTCTATTTTTCTTTCCAAATTCTCTATTTTCTGCTATTTCTTGCATCTTAGTTTCCTTACATCATGACATTCTCTTTTAATAATATTTAGAATTCATTGAAATCCTTAGTAGACATGTCCAATTGTGCCTTTGGTTGTGATCCTAATGACCTTGAGCTTCCTCATGCTCCTTCAACTCCTCATGATTGTCCTCCTCGTGATGATGATATCATTGGAGAAGATGATGCTAGCATGAAAAATTTCTTAAATGAATGTCTTTATAATCTCAAAGCTAATGTAGCCTTTTATCCATCCATGAAACCACCAAATCTTCCTATTGTTGCACCTCCTGATCACTTTGGTTATCTTCATCCTAAAACTCAAGAGGGACCTAAGATTCCTCCATCAAGTGGACCTAGTTCCTCCCAACAAACACATCCTCAACCATTTTATGATCATAAAGTTACAAAAACTCCCATCAACCTTGAACAAACATATGGAAAATGCTTTACTAGATCCTAAGAAAACAAGGTTGTGACACAACACATGAGCATGGCATTCATCAACTTCTAGAACAAAAACCAAGAGAAGAAAACACAATAGGGCTAGGCTATCAATATTCTCCTCATGTTGACAAGCCTCCTTTTGAATATTGGAGACTTTGAGATGATGGCACAATGATCTTTGATTCTCCTCTTGACTTGAACATTCTCCTTCCACATGAACAACCATTACCTGATTACAATGATAAGGATGCTAAGATCCCCATGGGTCCTCTTGCTTCTTCCATTCATGAAAAAGGAGAAACTAGTAAACGAAAAAATGACCTTACAAATTGAAAAAGCTCAAGTTTCCTACTCATCCACCACCTAAATGTGAAAGGAGACTTCAGTTAATTTTAAACTGAGGTCTTATACTCTTACCACCTTCAAATAGGTTGGTCATTCATCCTAAAGATTCTAACATATCGTATTGCAAATATCATTATGTTCTAGGACATTGAATCGAATAATGTCAGACATTAAACAAGATACTGGACAAGTATCACTTCACTGATATCGATTTCTTTCCTATCATCCCTTAAAACACCATTCCCTTATCATTCCATAGTTGCAGAATATTTCATTCTCACTATTGCATGCTCCTTTCCATCATCAACCTTGTCTCATGCTTGTTTTTCCCTTTGTGGAAACAAGTAGTTGTTAGCCTTTGTCCTTGTAATTTACTTGTCTGTCTCTTAACTAAGTTATTCATTTTCCACTTACATTAACTTAAGATTGAGAAACCACTAGCTTAGTTAATGGTTGAATTACATTTGTATTACTAGCTCATTCCTTTTGTGTGTGTATTGTGTTCCCCTGTAATGTGTGTTTGATGTTTTGTCTCTCTGTACACTTCTTCTATTCATACCTCTATTCTTCTCTATGTCATGCATTTTTTCTTTTGTTTTGTGTTTTCCTTTTTGGGATGACGCAAAGCATAGAGATGCCCTATGTCTCTTCCCCGTTGACCCAAAACGTCCTTTTATTTTTTTCTTTTGGTTTGTGTTTTCCTTTTGGGGATGACGCAAAGCGTAGAGACCTATGTCTCTTCCATGTTGACCCAATTGGTCCATTTTTCTTTTTCCTTTGTATTTTTATTGTTTTTTTCCTTTTAGGGATGACGCAAGGCATTACGACTGAAAATTTCTCCTTCATGTTGACCCAAAAGCTTTTCCTTTTCTTTTTCCTTTTCCTTTTTCTTTTTTCTTGTCTTTTCCTTTTGGGGATGATGCAAACCATTGAGACCACAATGTCTCTTTCATGTTGACCCAAAACAGATTTTCTTTTTCATTTGTTTTCACTCTCTTTGTGTCATTCTTCTAGTTCTATGTGCTTTGGGGAATTATGATAGTTTCGAGGTCTTTCATAAATACATTGCAGCAACGAACATACTGACCCCAAATCCATAGATCCCTTATGTGTTTGGTGTGTTCTTTTCTGAGGGGCAACTCTTTTTTCCTTTTCTTTTCTTTTGTTATCCTTTTCATTTACATGAAGCAATCTAACTTAGAAACATATGACTTGGAACAGGGACCTTCCAAGTTGGATCTCATGTCTTGTTTTCTTTTTTCATTTTCTTTCCTTCACTACTTTAAAGTAATTTCCCATAGAATAGTGTGTAGCAATTCCTTTAAAGTAGGGGGCATACATTGGCATCATTTCATTTGCATTCATGTTTCTTAGTGTAGCCTTGTCACTTCATACGATGCATTTGTCACTTTGTGGATGACATTGGGTATGATTTCCTTCATAAGTGTGATCTATCTTAGCATATTGCATTCCTCTTGGTGGCCTGATGTGACACACTACATCCCCTAAGTTGTGAATCTTTTATTCTTTGATTGGTCCTCTTTTGGAGATGTTAGACACAATGTCCCCTAAGTAATATACCTTTCTTGAACTTAACAAGACTCCTTTGAACACCTTTTATACTTTACATTTTATTTAGACTTTTTACATTTTGCATTTTACATTTTTGCAACCTTGCATAATATAGCTTGCATGCATGTGGTGCCTTTATATTTTTCATGAGTTCTAAGCATGCGGAGCTTTGCTTGTCTCATGAAGCATGAACCATCATTTTTCTTTGTGGTGTCTTGTTAAAGTTATCAAGAGGTATAACTTTAGCATGGTTGAGCAAGAAGCCCATTTTGAGATACGACTTTCCCCATAACCACCTATGTGTTTGTGGGTGCATTCCAACTAGCATATGTACTTCACCTTCTTGGGTCTTCTCACCCAATGGACCACCATGAGTTTTGTCACCCCAGAGTGAGTATATGCATTTTTCTTTTTCAAACAATTAGCCTATATCTTATCCAAAACTAGTTGGATGAATGATCAAAGCCTTCATTTCTCTCTCATCATCATTGTGTTCCTTGGTTCTTATGCTTAGTTTTCCATGGGATCTTCATCCTGGGGGCTTGATCATCCCTCTTGATTGTTGTCATTCCATCTTGCTAACATAAGTGCATTGAAACCTCTTTCTTGATATTCATGGCTACTTTAGTGTGAGTTTGAAGTAAGTTCATCCTCTCACTAAAGTGGGGGCTTAATGCACCATAGAAAAAAGGCCATTTCATGGCCTTTTAGGCCTGTCCTCTTGATGTTTGGTCTATTTTTCTTTGACTCATTGATGTAATGTGGCTTGAACATTCGCATTAGGCCTTTAAAATGAAAATAATGATGTCTTGTGAAGGTGTTGTGAAGTGTTGTAAAACATTTCTACTCTTTTCTAAACTTTATTCATTACAATTCATCTAAATATCACCTTTTTATTCATCATCAAGTCCTATTTTGAAGTGTTGTAAAGTCTTGTAACAAGATTTCACACTTTTCTAGGCATAATTTCACTATTTACACCTTTCTTATGCTTTATTTACCCCTTTATGCCCTTATAAGGCTTAATTAAGTGTATTTTTTAATGTAAACCTGACAAACAACATTAAATGTGACTTAATTCTCGACACCCACTTTCAAGTCCAAGGTGGGACCCATTTGTCATGGGTGGCGAATAAGTCCCTCTTGGCTCCAATTTCAAAATATTTCAAAATTTCTTTTGGGTTTTTATTCAAAAATACTTGATGTTGGCATGTGATGAGGTATCATCAGGTTGTTGGCCTCCTACAATGATTTAATAACTAAGCCCTTATAGCCATGATTCAGAGATTGGAAATCTAACCTGAATAGCTATTTCAATCATTATGAAGGTGCATTTAACTTGTCAACCCATGGACATGAACATGAAATGGGTCAGCATAGTATGTGCACTAGGAACCCAAAGTTGCGATTTTCATTCTATAGCAAAAGAATTCACAATACTGAAAGTAAATTGCTTAGAAGGAAATATCATAAATGCCAATCATCAATCAACAACTACATCAAACTAAATTGCATAGTAGGAATGAAAATATGAGCAACAAACAGGGCACTACTCTATTTGCTTTGGCTATAGGAACAGTTATAGAATGGAATTCTAGTGGCTACAGGAACAGTCAGTGCTAGAATTCTAACTAATTACTAAATAGCAAGTAATAATAAACTAAGAGGATGAAATACTCACCAAGTGGGCCCCCTTGGATAAGTATCCTCTAAAACTAATGAGAACTCATATGCTCAAACTTAGAACTTTATTTTATTCACTATAAATCATGAGTACAAAAGAGTAATCTATCTTTATTACTGAAAACTTGAGAGTGCAAGTATAATATCCAATCATGCAACAACTAAAGAAGGAGCATCAGATCTTTATTTATACTATCAACTAGACAACACAATCAACTCTACGACTGGGAGGACGCCATTTAGGGAAAACAAAGAAAGTGGAGTGGCGGCGGTTATGCATGCATGGAATCTGGTTAGACATGTAGGTCCAAATATAGGGTTAGCACAATAGTAATACTCGCATCTGCTCAATCATTGAATTCCACTACAAGGCAGTTACATTTGGTTGCATGAGGAATCTTTTGTTGTCGACCTCCTTTGACCTTAAGTGATTCCTTTGCTGGACATCATGGTGCATGCCCAACTTGCGGTGTCTTCCTTAACTTGGCATCCTCAAATTAAATTTGCATGGTAATGTTAGTACACACAATAACTACATATCTATAACCACCTTAAGGAACATTCATTAACCACATGCAAAATCAATATAGATAATCCACATAATATGCCAATGTCATTAAAACTTGTAGAAATAGGATTAAGCCCAATGTCTATGTTTTGAGGGAAACATTATGAAAATATCAACATTTAACATAAAATACCATGACAATTTCCATCAAATAAACTATAGATTCTACCCAAAATTGGACCAAAAACTAGGCTCATCACTCCCCCCAACCTAACATTTTGTTGGTCCTCTAGTAGGGGAAGGGTTGTTCTTCTGCTTGGTCAAAGTTCTAAAATTTGGAATTGATAGTTGTCCAACATTAATGGTTGTTGAGCGTGAATCAAGGTCCCAACAGAGTCCTCCCAATCTTTCCAATCTGCTCCATCTTTATTTTTTTGCAGCAATCTCATACTGGTAGAATGTGAAGTTTGGCACGGGCCACATGAGAATGGGTGGCTGGAAAGTTAGGGGAAGCCAAAATTTCCCCTTCGTTCTCCCAATCTAAATATACCTATCAATATTTTTTAGTTTTGCAACATAATTGTGGATGGAATGAGGTTCATCCTATTTTAGGTCATCAATTAGGCTATTCCATCGTTGTGATAGGTATCTTCTCATAGTTTCCTCCTTTTCTTTTGCCTTTACCTCATACTCACTATAAACTACCTCAATCCAAGGAATAATCATGTTGCCATAACTAGGTCTAAGAAGCATTCTAAGCCATTCTCTATAAATATCCTTTGGGTTGCTTGATTCAGCCCTAATGGGCAGAGGGATGTTAGACTCCAATTGCTTATAAGCCCCATGTTGTTGTCCCCAACTGATCTCATTTTGTACCCAAGACATAAATGCCCTTAATTGGAAATTCCCTACATACAACAGTGGATTCCAATCATGGTCTTGAGTTACAGCATAATTATGCAAATAAAACTCACACAACAAATTCTTCATTTCAGGGAAGGAAATTCGATAAGCATTGAAAAATTCATTAGGAGTGTCAATAGAAGGATTCAAACCTGAGACAATCCTTGAAAGATTAAAAGAGAGATATTTCTCTTTTAGGTGCAGAGCATAGACCCTTGGAGGGGTCCTACATTCCAAAATATGTGGTACCAAGGTTGCCATATCATCCACCCTCTTCTTCAGGGTGGGAATTTCTGCATCCTTATCTTCAATCTCCTCATCCCTCTTTTGTATTTCCTTTTTCAATTTATGTTTTTCCTTTTTCCATTCTTCCTCCCTCTGTATTTCTTTCCATAAATTCAAAATTGTCGTATGTACTGTAAAATTATGAGGATTATGAATTCCTACCAGTATTTTTGTCGATGGTTGCTCCTCATATAGTACTATCTGAATGGACTTAGGTTGTCTAGTTGTCTCTGGCTACAAGGGTACTATTTCTTCTCCCACTTCTTGTTGCAGAGGCTCTTGTTCTTGTTTTTGTTGTGGCTGTAGGAACTCCTACTCTAGTTTTGGTTGTTGATGCATGACCTCTTGTTGCAGGACTTCTTGCTCACGCTACAAGAAATCCTAATTTTCCTCAAACTCTTCTGCAATGTTATCAAGATCGGCTAGTGTTATATTTGTTGCTCTCTCAAATATGTCTTCTTCTTTGAAATTCTCCTACCCCATTGGAACTTTAGGTTCTTCATGTGATGTCTCGCCAGGCTTAGGGATTTCCTGTGGAGGCATACCAATCACTGGCCCAGGTAGTCTTGATTTCTTGGGAGGTCTCTCACATTTTTCTTTGGCTGCAAGATGAACAGTGTCAACCTTCCTCTTCTTAGAACTTGGCACCTTTCTTTCTATCGGCTGTCTTTTGGCCTTTCCTTTTCTCATTTCTAATTCTCTCTTTTGTGCCCTAGTTTTCATCAGGGTGCCAAGTGGAATGTTGTCATCATAATCTAAGGAGGAGCTTTCTTTTTATGAGTGCTCTGTTCCAGAAGAACTAATTTCTATGGTTTCTTTTGCTGCAGGAGGATTTACACTAGGGCCTACGCTAGAGGTTGAAGCACCACAAGTGGCTTCATACTCTAGACCTATGAGGTTGAGGCAAAACCCTAGGTTACAAGTGCTTAGGTCTAATTTGATCAACATTTATAAATTCTTCCCAGGTCATTCCAAACACATCATGTAGAGACTTTTCAACTAGCAATTTAATCAGACAATGGTGGGAAACAGAATTGTCCCTACCTTTCTGGGTCTCAGCCACCATGATTGAGAGAAGATCGTATAGCACGTTAGGCACATTCATCCTCCTTTTGTTCCTCATGTGACTCAAAAGTTTGAAGTGCATTTAATGCAGGTTTGACAAACAACCTTCACAGGTGAGATACCTTATAATGTAGATGGTTTCCTACTTCCATGGTTTGGGCAGAGATATTCCTTTTGCACCATGTTTATCCATGCTAATTAGAGGGTCACCATGTACTATAAATTCGGACCTAGCTAACCTAGCGTCTCTAGAGGAAAGGTAATGTTCACCATCAACAAGTAGCCCTACAACCTCTACAATTCTTTCCTCATTTGCCACAACCTCCAACCCTTTTAGTATGGGTTTTCCTTCAAAAAATGTCTGGGAAAATTCTAGTGCAATGCTTTCATCAAAGCCATCTAGCTTTAGGAAGTAATCTAACCATCCATGGTTTCTAAATTCGGTCAAGCATTGTGCATTCTGCAATAAAACATCATGAACCAAGGGCTCATTTTGAATTAACCCTCCTCCCATTTTCGACAAGCAATTATCACTATGAAATTTTTTTTCCTACAATTCCTGTTTGAAAGCCAAACACCTTCCTACAATACCCACTAAATTTCCAATGCCAATATCGACTGAATTTTCCCTTTCTTTTGTTTTACCTTTTTGCTTGCAACTCAGGATTACGACAGGGTCAATAATGGCAAGAAAAAGAGTGATAAATGAGAATTATGATGGGAAGAAATGGCAGTTGCAGTTAGTGTCACTTCACACATGCAAGCTGTCCTTTCACTCAGATTTAAAGTTGGCTCATTTTAAATTTTCTGACGTAGTCTAGCATAAATTGACACATGGGCTATATATTTGCATCTTTTTCTTCCCTGCCAACCTAAATTTGGGCATGTTTCTGCACATGCGAGATGGGAGTGGTGATTTGAAAGGGAATAATGACATGTTATGTGAACGTCTATACTAGCATACAATGATTAAATGAATGTGCTTAAAAGATGATTAAAAGATAGAAATTAATGCACACATACCTGAATGTGTGGAGGATTTTTTGCAAAGATCATGGAGAAAGTATCGTTCATGTTTTTAGGAAATAAATTGAACAATTAATGAAAATGAAGTGGAATGAGGTGAGATGGAATGAAGTGATGGAAGAGAGAGAAAGGTGGTGATGGGTGAAGAAATGGAATTCCACAAGAGCAAAATTCTTTATTATGACAAGTACATACCTTAATTAGCAAGGAGGGACACTAGGTCCACTTCCTTTGGCTGCAGGAAGCTCGGGTGTTAAATGTTGGGTGAATTGCTGCAGGAACTCTTCTTTGGAAGCTGGCTTGTGATATAATCTGAGGCGATGAATATCGAAAAGTAACTTGAATCTGACAGGGTCAATGGTATTAAGTTGAATAACTCCATTAGGAAAGACCTCAATGACTTCATATGGTCCTAACCACCTTGTCTGCAATTTTCCTACATTGTCCTAATATCTTGAGTCATAGAGTAGGGCCCAATCTCCTGGTTGGAATTTCTTATCCTTGATAAATTTTTCATGCCACTTGATTCTCTGATTCTGCACTACCTCTGTATGATGCAGGGCTTCTCTCCTTATCTCATCCAAAGAATTTAGCTGCATGATTCTTTCTCTCCATGCCTCAGAAATATACATCCCCAAATCTACTATAGTCCGAAGAGGCTTATATTCAAATTCAATGGGCATCATGGTTTTCTTTCCATACAACAACTCAAATGGATTGAAGCCTATAGTTGTTTTACAAGTTGTCCTATAGGCCCAAACAGCTTCTAGTAACCTGTTTTCCCAATCCTTTCTATGAATAGCTACCGTTTTGGTCAGAATGGCTTCAATTTCTTTGTTGGTCACCACAACTTGGGCATTAGCTTGGGGATGATAAGGAGTAGATTTCTTGTGCCTTATGTTGTACTTATTAAGTAGTGTTGTAACAAGGATTGATGTGAATTGAGCCCTTGATCAATCACTATTTCTCTTGGAACTCCATATCTTGTGAAAATATCCTCATAAAGAAATTATGCAACCTTGTTATCTCTTGCATGCTTCATGGCCTTAACTTCTCCCCACTTTGTCAAATAATCAATGCATAGCAATATATATGACTTAACATTTGATGGAGGGTCAATGGGTCCCAAAAAATCCAATCCCCACTTGTCAAAGGGAGTGATTACTACCTGAGGGAAAAGTGGCATCTCATCAGATCTGGTTGGTCTACCCATTCTTTGACATCGATCACATTTTCTAGTATACCATCATCCATCCATGTGGAGTGTTGGCCAATAATATCATGTGTTCAAAATCTTCATTGTTGTCCTCTTGGCTACAAAGTGTCCTCCACATGGTTCATTGTGGCATGCATGAAAAATTTCATATGTCTCATCTTCTCTCACACATCTTCTCATGACATGGTCTAGTCCAGTATAAAACAAACATCCAACAATTTAGGCGAAAGGAAAATATTTTTCAATGAGTGCCCTTTTCTCTTTTGGAGAGAAGTGAGAAGGAACCCTACCTATGACCAAATAATTGGCTATGTTAGCATACTAGGGCATTTGTATACTAAGGGAGAATAAATGCTCATAAGGAAAAGAGTCATCTATAGGATTATTGTCTTCTAATGCAGTTAGCGTTGAAAGAAAATCTACAACAACATTGGCCTTCTCTGGCTTATCCGCAATGGTTATATCAAACTGTTGCATCAAAAATAACCATCTTTCCAACCTACTTGTGATCAAAAGTTTATTTATGAGATATCTAATGGCTGCGTGATCAGTGTGCACAAAGATTTGGTAACCCGTTATGTAATGTTTGAATTTGTTCAGTGCATAAATTACTATCAACATTTCTTTCTCTGTCACTGTATAATTAAATTCAGATCCTTGTAAATTTTTGCTGACAAAGTAAATGGAATTTTCAATAACTCCTTTATGTCCTAAGACTGCTCCTATGGCATAATTTGATGCATTAGGATGTATGTGGAAAGGAAGTTCCCAATTAGGTCCTTTGAGTATAGGAGCATGAGTCAAAGTTGCCTTCAAGTCAGAAAATGCCTTGTCACAAGCTTCAATCCACTAGAATTCAACATCTTTAGTGAGAAGAGTATATAATGGTGTTGCTACCTTTTTGAAATCCTTGATGAAATGCCTATAATATCCTGCATGACCCAAGAAACTCCTAACACTTATGTTTTGCAGGTGTGGGAAAATTTGTGATTACCTCAATCTTTGTAGGATCTACTTGAATTCCCTTGTGGGGGATGTAATGGCCAAGAACTACACCTTCCTGCATCATCATGAAGCACTTTTCACTGTTTAAGGATAGGTTTTGGTCTTCACATCTCTGTAGGACTCTCCTGATACTTTCCAAGGATTGATTAAAATCAACACCATAAGTGGTAAAGTCATCCATATAAATTTCCATGGAATCATGAGAAATGTCTAAGAATATGCTAATGACTGCCCTCTAAAAGGTTGCAGGTGCATTGCATAAGCCAAATGGGAGTACCGAATAGGCATAGGTTCCCCACGGATAGGTAAGTGTGGTCTTCTCCTGGTCCTTTGGTAAAATTTGAATTTGGTTGTAACCATTGAATCCATCTAGAAAAGAAAAGCAACACTTTCCTGCAAGTGTGTCTTAGGCAGAATCACTAATGGAGACACCCACTGACTATCTGAAATGGGGTAGATAAATCCTGCATGTAATAATTTCTGCAGTTCCCCTTTTACAATTTTCTCTTAGTGCAAGGTCAATTCTTCTTTGTGGTTGTCTTACTGGGGTGCAATCATCTATGATGTAAATTCTGTGTGTACAAATTTTAGGGTCCAATCCCTTTGTATCATGATAATCCCACGCAAATGCATGTTGATGGGTCCTTAATAAGTTTTTCAATTTAACAATTGTTGTTCTTCACTTAATTTACTATTAACATTCAGATATTTTTCTTCTAATACTTGTACTTGTGTAGTTAACTGTATAATGGTTGCTTCATTAACACATGGTACCTTTAGTTCATATGGCAGCAATGTATGGGACATACCTTTTACTGTAGGATTAGTGGCTACAGGAAGAATGTCTGCAGGAACAGTGGCTGCAAGAAGAGCATGTAAAAGTGTCTTGACTGGAGTAGCAGAATGAGAAGATGATGCTTCCTCCACTTCACAATGGTTCTGAATGATGTTAGCCAATACTTCATCCTCATCTTGGAGCTGCATGAAAGAGATTCTACCTAGCATCATAGCCTATGCCACAGAATGAACTTCCTCAGCATCTTCACCAACATGTGGCCATACAGGATTATCGTCATCATGAGATGGCCGAGTAGGAGGATAAAGAACAAAAAAATTAGTGCTCTTCCCATCTAAAATGGTCATTTCACCTGACTGAAATCCAATGTATGCATCTATAGTTGCTAACTAGGGTCTTCCAAGAATAATGGGATACCCACCTAGTGTAGCTTTAGGAGAAAAAATCATAAAGTTTGTTGGGTACTCCTAGGAGTCTAAAACTACCACAAGAACCTTCACTACACCATCAGGCTTAATAGTAGAGCTGTCAACAAGTTGTGGAATAGTAGGAGTAGATCTCATGCTTACAACATTTAGTTGTTACAGGATGCCCTTGGTCATTACATTTATTTCTACCCCCTAAATCAATCAGAGCATTCTTAATTTGGATCCCTTTTATAACAACTACTACCACAGGACAACCCAAGTCATTATACTTGGGGATAGTTAATTTTCCCAGCATGATGTCAACTAGCTACCCCACCACATGAACTATAGTTGGGTCTTGAACTTTTTCCTACCTGGCTTCTTGAGGCATGCTTCCTTGATTTCCTTTCCATTAATTGGGACATCCTTTATGGCCTAAAATAGATGTATTTGGACACATACGTGCTTTAGTTTATCCAAGATGTCAAAATTTGTATCCTCCTTTTCTTCCTTCCTCTTGGAAACTTCCAATCTTTGAGGAAATGGTGGTTGTTGTTTAGTCTACTTGACTTGGACTGGTTCAGGATTTTTAGGTACACTTGGCTGAATGGGATCATTTAGAGGTTCCTCCTCCTCTTCCATAGGAAGCTCAGTGATAATGGGCTTGGAAGGGGCTGGTAGAGTAGTTCCTGAATGCAAGTGGATGTCACTTACACTCACAACATATGCAGGGAATTGATTTGAATCACCAGAGTATGCACGCCGCTAATGTGGTTTCTTATTTGGATTGGGTGTGGGATGAGATGGTAGCTGAGTAGGTTTAGATGCATTTGAGCTTGGATTAGTAGGTGGATGCATTATAGCAAGTTGCTGGGGCTGAGAAGGTGGCTATATGTAACTGGTTGTCTAGGAAAGCCACTTTTGTCCTCCCCTCAATTGATTTGTTTGCTACCAATTTCCTAGAGGTGGCTGCCAATGCCCTTGAAATTGCTGCCAATTCCCTTGATGTTGCTGCCACTGGGGTGAATAATTTTGATGATTGAGCCAAGCATTTGGAGGGTTGTCTAGGAAGGTGGCTATATGTAACTAGTTGTCTAGGAAAGCCACTATTGTCCTCCCCTCAATTGATTTGTTTGCTACCAATTTCCTAGAGGTGGCTGCCAATGCCCTTGAAATTTCTGCCAATTCCCTTGATGTTGCTGCCACTGGGGTGAAGAATTTTGATGATTGATCCAAGCATTTGGAGGGTTACTCCAAGGATATGGTGGATATCCTCCATAGTTGGATGGATATGGAGGCTTCCATTGGTTACTAGATGAATAGGAATTAAAATATGGCCTAGCATAAGATAGTGGATCCGGTGGCATACCTTGTCTTAGATCCCAAGGCTTCCTTGTGCAACATAGTAGACTTGGTATTCTTCAATCTGGATTGGTTTGAACTTAGGTGGAATCTTCTTGCTTTCAAGATTAGCTACCATCTTGCATCTATAGTCCCTTTTTTTTTTCTGTAGTGGGGGCAATATTCTATCAACATTTCATTTACCTCTTTCTTCTTCTTTGTTTGAAGTGTATCTAGTTGAGTAGCTAGATTATTTATAATGTCTTTCTTGAAGTCTGCCAAAAAATGAGTAATCTCCATTCTTGAAACTCCACCGGTAGTTGACTTACCCATGGAATATTGGTAAGCTCTCCCTTTCTTTGAAGCTACCCTAGAGTAGTTCTAGCATATTTTCTTGATATCTTCCTAAGGAACTTGGGAGTTATCTCCTCCTCCCATGAGGTCCAAAGAATTAGTGTAGCTATCATTGATTCCACTCAAGAAAAGAAATTTTTTTGAGTCTTCATTTAGTGTATGGTGTGGAGATTTTTGTAGGAAAAATAGAAACCTTGCAATATAAGCTTCCAGGCTCTCATCTTCCTTTTGCTACATCCTAAAAATGCCACTGTGATAGATTTTTGGACCCAATGGACTCTCTAACTCTTGTAGGGTTTTTCACCTAAAAGGAGAGAGATTAGATCCAAAAATGCTTATGTTACATTCAAAGTCAATGCAATATGGATGGAATATGAGTATAATGTACTTAGATGCAATTTTTAAATGCAAGAAATGAATTAGATTAATTGTCCAATGAATAGAAACTAAAGGAAAACAAATTGTTTGAAAACACATTATGTATTATAAAATCACCTACAAATGAATAGAAAAATGCAATAGAAGTGGATCAGATTAGAAGTGTGCACTTGGAACTTTGATGATGATTGGAAATTGATCCTAGAATGATGATGATGTTTATTTTTAGGCCTAGAGGGACTCATTCGCCATTCTGGGCGAATCGGTCCAAGTTTTGTAAAACTGATATGGATCCCATTTTAGACAAAAGGGTATCCAAAAATGTAGAAAACCAAAAACTGACCCTGGAGTGGGACTCATTCACAACCCATGGTGAATCAATCCACTTTTGAATTTTTGATATTCAAAAGTTGACTCTAGAGCTTTCGGTCTGCACTTTGGCTTCCTACAGGTGTCTGCTTCTGAAACTGTCGTATTCGGGCCTGAAAGTGACTTTTTGTTGATATTTTGACTTTAATGATGAAGAGATGACTTGAATGACTTGAATTACTTTGAAATGCAATCTTCAATGATTCTAAATCCTCCAAGAGTCCTAAATCTACATATAAACAAGATAAGAAAGATAAATTGTTGATTGTTAGGGTAGTGGGGTTTGCCTTGGTCAAACCCCGTTTAGGTAATTAAACAAAATTGATGAAAGAAAGGAATGAAACATGAAATAATGAAATAAATTACCTTGCAATGATTATTGATCTCGGATTTCCGCAAAAATACATGTAAAATCAGCCCTTGGATGTTTTAAAAATGCTAACTTGAAGACTTCTATTGAAGAAACCTCAACTTGCTTGACTTGTAAGGGAAGATGGATGATGAATTGATGATGAGAGGTATGATAATGAGATAATATTGATAGATGATGTTGGTAGAATTTAAAAATGAGGTTAAAGATGCTTATTTATAGTCAATTGTGCCTTAGTACCCGATTATACTACATCACGGGCCGACATGAAGTGAAAATAAACTTTAAATTTCACTTTTTCCCACTCAAGGGTCAAAATGGGGGCCAGATAGGACTCATTCACCAAGCATGGAATGGAGAATGGGTTGAAAAGGGGCCATTCTAACACCTATGAAGCTTAGGAGATAGGAAATAAGGTTTTGATTGCTAGCTTGTCGAGTGTTTGATCAATTAAAGCCTCGGGATGCACAATATGGATAAAATAGGACTTATTAGTGATGATATAAATGTTTAATAGGGATTGGGACACATAAATTAATGTGAAAGCGTAATTAAATGCACTTTACAACACTAAAAATATGTCCATATAGCCTAGAAAAGCACAACCAATGTGAATGTGGAAATCACATTACAACACTAGTTTTCCATTAAGTTCACATTAAGAATCTTCTAGATTGATGTAATAATGTTATTATAATGTTGAATTTAGGAAGAAATAGGTTAATTAAGTCTAAAAAATCATGAAAGCTTATTACAAGACTTTACAACACCTTTACAAGATGTTAATAAACATATATTATTTGGTTTGCAAGGGTCAAAGAATAATCTTGTTGAGATCAAAGTTCAAAATTCTCTGATTTTATGATGCCCCACTGTGGCCCCAACAAGAAGAATTATGCCGGTATATTGCCCCCTCGATAGATCCGGCGAAGAGGTTTGATTTGAGGGTCAATCTCTCGGAAAAGAGGTTCAAGATCACTTCAACTCAAATATTTGATGTAGACAGATTTGATGACTCATCAACCATGGCTAGCCTCATGCCTATTTTGATATATTACACACATTTGATCCTGATTTGTACCATGACAGTTACATTATTGATGATGAGATGATTATGATGTTTATATGTAATGGATGATATGATGATGTATGGATGGTATGGATGCACATGATTTGATATGATGATGTTTCTATGATTATGCATATGGGTGATAGATGTATGGTTTATGAGATTCCTAGAATAACCAATCTATATTATGCAATGATAAAATGCAATGCATGCGAGATGATCAATGTTTCTTATATTATATTATATGCATTATGCAGTATGTTAATAGTTTGTGGATGCAAGATGGATGCAATGGTGATGATTTATGATTAACTATCATGGTACCATGTTAGCGCAAAAAGCAAGAGATAGAAGAAAACAAGAGATTCCAACAAGACATGAGATGATGGTGATGATGATGATTTCTTGCCAAGGAGTTGGGATTTTCAAAGGGCCAATTACCTTATGTTTGATAACACACGTAGGCATGATGCATCACGGTATAAAGAACCAAGATGGTGTTGCACCTAGCGTGATGGACTTTGACTCAACAAACAGATAGGAGTATTCTTGTTCACACCTAACATACATAAACCTTGCTAGGATGTACCTAACAAAGCAAGTATTCGCCAAGGTTATATTACAAGAATGTCCAACAAGCACAATAGATAAAAAGATAATGATCGTTGCCCCATTCCTATCTCTAACCTTCGTTGGGATATCATTGTTAAGAGGTCCTTGGAATGAGTGCAATAAGATAAATGAAAAGAAAAGATCAAGTAGAAAGAAGCCAATGTTCTTCATACCTTCTAGCCAAGGGATGTGTTTTTTTAGGAAAGAATCCAAGGTGATATCCAAAATGATGCCCATTGTCGAACGATATATCCTAGGACATGCATTGTATACGATGATGATGGGCTGATAAGTTTTTGATAGGCTTTGATAAAAGTTGATTGACATGTTTGGAAAACGATCAAGACTTTGATTTTGAAGATTTGTTGTTTGTTTTTGATTTTACGATTAGTTTGTTTTTTGTTGATTGTTGTGATTGTTTATTTGCGCTGCCAAGGATGAAGGTGACGATCAGTTTATTATGGATGATTGATTATTTAGTGAATCGAGGATGAGATGGATGGATTTTTTCAGATATTTGGATGTTTTGGAATGTTTTGAGGCTATTTTTGGGTTTTGGATTTTTCAAATGTTTGATTTTGATTTTTCAATTTTTTGGATTTTGTGTGTGTTTGGATGTTTTGGATTTTGATGTCTGGGCTGATCAAGATGAGCCCTTCCCACGTTAAGCTCGAGATGACGTGGTAGGATTCTAATGTTTTAGCGTTTTCGATGTTTTGGATGTTTTTGGATTTTTCACATGTTTTGACTATTTGGATATGGATATGTCTGATGCTATCAGTGCTCTATTTTGGAATTTTGTTGAAAACCAAGCTAAGGTTGATTGATCAGATCGATGGATTGATAGTGTTAAACAACACAAGGATTAGGATGGATATCCCAAGATGATGGATTGATTAGATTCGATTGATTGATGATGATAACATTGTTGAGGATGCACAACAATGCAAGGATAGTGTTAAGCAACACAATGATCGAGAAGGATATCCCAAGATTATGGATTGATTGGATTCGATTGATTAGGATTGATGAAGCTTGGTTTGGAACAAAAGTTGTTCAAATGATTTGATGTGATGTTTGAAGTGCAAGTTAGATGCAACTGATAGTGATTGTTTGGATTGATGTTCGATGAATGATGAAGACTGATAAGGAATGTCATCTTGTCAAAATATGCCATGGGCTAGTGATTTGGAGTTTGGATCACAAATGTTTTGATCAAATTGGTTTCACGTTTTCTAATGTTCAGATCGCCAAATAAGTTGGAGGATATAGATCAAGATTTATTCTCAAAGCAAGATGCAAATATCTGCCCCCAGTGTCTAGCAATGTATGGAATGTCATGGATGGATATGGTAAGCATGAAAGGATGCCAAGGATTATCTTGCGATAAGATAAGGTGCTTAGATAAAGAATGCTCATTGGATAGTGCCCCATGGCTCAAATAACGCTGCATGGAATAGGATCAATGAAAATGACACATGTCAAGATGTTTTACTGTAAGCAAGCGTAAAGTGTGCCCCAAACTTTCATCAAGATCAAGATAACTTGGACTATGTATGTAGATGGATGAAAATGGATTGGATAAATGGTTTATGGATAAATGGATTTATTATGGATGGGATGGATGGAATGCTTGATTTATTACGGATGGGATGAGATTCTTTCACCTGAAGTGGCGTACGTAGATGCTCGATTCTACACATGACGCCTGTTTTCCAGGTTTTCATCATGGTCTTACCCAAAGCGCCGCCCATGCAGTCTTCACTAGAGGATGATTTTTTATCTTTACTATTTTCAATCCATTATTTATTTTTTATTATTATTTTTTTTTGGATTTTCATATTTTTTTGATTTTTTTGTATTTTTCTTAAAGATTTGAAGCTCATGCTGAATCACAAGGCATTGCTGATGTAGATGCCCTTGTAATGCCATCGATATCCTGCTTGAAGAATTTTCTTTGCTAAGATACGTGCACTTGAATACAACTTTTGAGATTCTTGATCTGCTTCGTCGATATCGGGGTTAACTCTGTCTTTGTGCATACATTGCGATAGAGTTCCTTTTGAATCCTTATGATGAAGGGTTGTTGCCAATACATGGTCAATGTAAGAACTGGATATCATACGTGGAGGCGTGGATGGAGTGTGTTTAGGGATAAAAGATGGATTGGTTGACAACTTGGAATCTTTGACTCTCCAAACTTGGGAGGATGAGCAATGATGAGTGGATACGAAAGTGTGTATGGAATTAGGACCAACTGCTTGATACACTTTGTATGTCACTTGAAAAACTCGCTTTTTCTTTTGTGGACATCTTTGATGGATACTTTTCCCTTTTTTATTTTGCCCCATAGTTTCTTTGACTGATGGAGTTTGATAGGGATGATTTTTTTTTTGTATTCTTTGGTATCCATTTGTATTTGATTTGTCTGATATGCTTCTTAGCTTCTTTTGCTTTGATAACGACCTTTGTGCTTTGATTCAAATCTTTCTTTTGTGTTGGTCCCAATTCCTTGGATGGGATGGGTGGATGAAGATTCATGATATGGCTAGTTGCAGTATTGACACTAGTTTCATCATACGGACTCTTCATGCTCCCTATGTTGACATTTGCTTGAGAAAAAGTTGCCCCTAGTATGATGGTAGTAGTACCTTCATGCTTTGATTTTGCCTATTGTAAGAGCTCTTGTTTAGAGTGCATTCTCTAATAAATGACCGCCGTAGATGATGTTGGATTGTTTTCTGCTCTACCTTTCAGATTATCTTTGTTACGTCAACTATTTCCTTGAGTGGATAATGTTGGATGATATCTTTATTCATGATGGGGTCTTTGTCATAATGAGTGGTTTACAATTCACGAGAGGAGGCAATTTTGGCTAATCCCATATTTTTTGAAATATAATGATTTAAGCCTTAAAATTCATTTAAGTTCAATTGAAGAGGGTTTGATCAAATCACCATAGATCAAACCCCCTTGGATAGAACCTCGCTAGTTTTAAACCATACCTATAAATGCGTCTCCTTTACACCTATCAAAATGCTGATAAAAAATTATTTTTGATTTAGATTTTGGGGATCAAATGAATTCATTTAAAATTTATTTCAAATGATTATGGTATTCTCGGAACTTTCAAGCTATCAATAGATATAATTTTAATATATTTTGGTTTCTGTTATGTATTTGTTTTTAAGTTTATTAAACTTAGGTTTTCATCAATGAATTTCTTGTTCTTCATATTGGAAAATAGAATTATCAAAAAAATTGAAAAATATAAATTGCACAGATAACAAGTCGCGATCCAACAAAAAAATTAAATTAAGTTTTGACATATACTTGGCGTTATCTGATTATTTACAGTATACGACATGGTTCGTTTGGCTTTGAAACTTGATTAAGGAAACAATATTCAATAAAAAACTATCTAACCAAGTGGGCACTAGATATAACAATTAAAAATCTAAATTCGAAAGAATTAGAATTTTATCCTTCATGGAAAAAATATTATGTGTTATACGGTGATAGTCACTTTTTTAAAATGTTGCTTTCTGAAAAAAACTAGTTTTTGTGGGAGATGGAAAAAGAAGTGCAATTTGATTCCAAAAATTTTGAAAAAAATATTTTTAGAATCTACAGACAAAATTTGATGAGACTCTAGTTTGCACCATCTTCAAATTCCTCACAGTTTAGCCGATATAGGTGCCCGAATGTGAAGATTTAGTTAAAAATAATAATTTTAGTGTCCAGTTTGGCCAAAAATTGTAAACCACTATTATGGGATCACCCGATGTCCTTAGTCTGAATTTGGGACATATCCAATCCTGATGTTGATAATTCAATTTGACTGTAGGAGCTGATAATTTGCTCTTTATGTGTAACAAAATTATCTTCTAGATGAAGATCATCTACGTGTCCATCGATAGAAAGCATCTTATGGGTAGATGGAGGAGTATGTGCTACATGGATATTATCATCTTGCATAGATAGGAGAGTGTCCATTAGATTATTATAGTATCTTGAAGACACAAATTGTTGATCTTGAATGGTTTTGGAGTTGCTTTTGACATGCTTTGGATCAACTTCTTGACATGGGTCAATTTCAAAGGATGGATTTCTTACAAAGGGTTCTTGGATGTCGTCATTAGACATGGTAAGTGGTTCAATATCCTCAAGTGTCAAGATCAGGGTTCCCTCAGTATCTGTAACCATGAGGTCGAAGGACGTCAATATGTCTTGGAAAGGACCATTGCTAGACCTTGGTGAAAGATTTTGATCATGCTTTGGAATGAATTCTTGAGATATGTCCTCTAACTCATAAGGCAATGTAGAGACATTTTCAACATGATCATAGGTCAACGGATCATGCAAATTATGCCAATAGGATCAAATAATCCCAACACTCCTTGAAATAGATCACTAAAAAGTGGCTCTTGATGTATGGTGAGTTGATCATCCGAGGGGGTGAAAAAATCCTCAAGGTGCTCATCAATGGGGAGATCTTGATCATTTTTTTCAATAATTGTGATGGAGGGATTTCCAATGTCTTCAACCATGGTCAAATGATGTTGACATTTCTTGAATTGGATCATTGCTGGATATCGTTGGTGGATTTTGATCATGATTGAAAAATGATTCTTGATGTATGTTAATTTGGTCATTGGATGAAGTAGACATAACTTCAAGGTGCTTAGTGATGGATTGATCTTGATCCTTGTTCTTAACAGTTGTCATTTTTTGTGTTTGTGCTTGTGTTTGTTGAGTAGCTTGAGAGGCTTGGGCAATTTGAGAGGATTTTTGCACTTGTTGAGCTTGTGTTGCTTGTTACATGGCTAGATATTGTTGGAATCCCTTTTGAAAAGAAGCTTGTAATGTCGCATTGTATTGGCTTGATGTGGTGGAAGTTGGTGGTGGTGGGGATGGTGGTGGATTCAAAATCATGTTGGATGTAGTGACAAGTGTTTGAGATAAACTCAAAGCGATCATGGTAGTGAGGGGTTGAGATGTGATGAGAGTGGTGTTTGGAATGATCGAAGTGATAGGGATGGTTGGAATGGTCGAGATGATAGATCCTTGGGAGACCATATTTTGATTTTTCAGGATTGATGTTGTCATTTGATTAGATACCATATGTTGGTGCGATGTCGATGGTATATTCAAAGGTTTTGATGTGATGGCTTGATTGGTGTTAGGTGGATTGATTTAGATGGAGTGATTGGTGCTAGGTAAAGGGGGAAGCCCTAAACCAAGGAATGATGTTGATATGGGTAATGATGGTGGAGATTTCCCTTGGCGCAATGACTCAACTATTTTGCTAAGTGTAGCAATTTGATCTAGCCAAATTTGTTCTTGATTTTGATCTTGACTCCCTTGATATAGTTGATTTGGCTCTTGTTTAAGAAGATTTGGAGTGTGCACTTCTGTTTGATTTTGGACAATGTTTTGATTTGGGATGACACTCAGATTTGGCATGATAGGTTGAAACTGACCATTGTTCATGTTTGGAATATTCGTATGATTTGAAAATGTATCCATCCCAAAGTTTGTTGGATTCATGTTTCGAAAACTTGTGCTTGGTACATTCTCATTTGGTTTGTAGGGATTTAGTGGGATGACATTCTTTTGAAGGCTCATGCATTGATTGTTTGGTTGACAAACTTGTAGGTTTGGATTTAGATCTACCATCAAGAAATGTGTTCCAATATTTAATTTGGGCATACACACACTTGTTGTTTTGTTGAAATTTTTTGAAGGTAATGGTCCCATGTATGGATTGCATAAGTGTGAGTTTTGATAATCGATCAGCATTTTAAGGCTTTGAAGATTCAATTGATTTGGATTACTCAAGATGTATGGATCAAGTTTATATTCCATATTCCTCTTGTGTTTTGACCTTGTTGCCAAAGTGACCTCTAAGGTTCTTAGGACCAATGACAAGATAAAGGATGAAAGGGGTGAATGATATGAGTGTGTAACGTTTAGGGACTTTGGATCAATGTTAGACTTAGGGTTTGATTTTGATTGGTTTGATTTGGATAGTGAGCTTGTAAAACCCTAAGATTTTTAGATGTGATCTTAGGATGAATTTTCTCAAAGGATTGCTAATTCAATTAAATGTATGAGAAAGGATGCATTCCCATACTCCTAACTAAACAAGATGATTTTGATTTTGATGATTTACCCAAGTCTAGAATGATGTTTCCAAAGCTCTAAAGTTGTTTTTGGGATGAATTTTGATAAATGTTTGAGATGGATGAAGTGTTTGATTTTTATCCTAAATGAACCTAAGAAGGACTTGTTTACAAGGCCAAGGTTTTGAAGAACATGCTTTTCCCTTCAAACCAAAAGATCAATGTTTTCTCAAAAGACCATAAGACAAAAGATACACAAGCACATGTGTTGGGTTCAATTGATTTCATCTTGATTAGTGAATTTATTTTACCACAAACACTTTCTTGATTAGATTTTCAGGGTATGTCTTTGAGGATCATGGTGTGTAAAAAGTGGCAATATTTATAGGAGTATGTGGTGACTTTTTCACCCAAAAATTATTAGAAATGAAAAAGAGGTTTTGGAGATTCTCGAATTTCAAAATATAAATTATAGTTTAATTTGAATTTAATAAATAAATTTATTATTCATTTTCTATTAGGGTGTGACCAAGAATCTGATCGATAGGGTGATTGAAAACATCTATAACTTTCAAAGCGGTATCATATTTTTGAATCAAAACATCGTCACATTCTATGCTTTACATACTACAAAATTAAAAAGAGTTGAAATTTCATTAATTTTTGACCAAGTTAAGGTGGTCAGGGGCAGACGATTTTTGCTCAGCACTACAAAAGTTATAACTAATTCATAGTCATTTAACATGGAAAAAAATTACAAAAAAAATACGCATCACATCCGGGACACTTAGGTCTCTACTTATATAAAATCTTACAAAACTATTATCATTTTATTATGGTTAGGGTGGTCAGACAAACACCTACTTATTTTTTCCTGAAACTTAAGTACTACTGCATTGAAATTTCAAATTTTCACCAAATAGATTTTATTTAAAAGATAAACCTAGTATTTTAGAAACTACATTCAATTTTCTACAAATTCTATTCTTACATGTTTTTGAAATAATATAGATAACTTATTCAATATATTTAAAATCAAGTTGCCTAACAGATTTTCTGAATTTTTTGCCACTTAAGGGCTGTTTGGCATACCATGATCACGCACATGCCCTTCAAACTAAATGTCAATGTCCTAACTTCTTCAAACCCCACAAGATATGTTATGTGGAAATTTGATGAACTTAAGGCAAGGGTTTTCCTATTGTTTACTTAAGGAGACAAATCGAGATATAATCCAATGTTAAGAAACCTCTAAGAATGTGAATCCCAAGGGAAAGCAATAACATATGGATTGAGTCAAATGTATTTGTCTCCAAAAGGGTTTAAAATTTGGATGATGATGTTAAGTGTTTGTTTTCATGATGTTTTCAATCAAGCAATGCATTTTGTAACCTAAGAATAAGTACAATCCTATGGGTGTGTAAGACAATATTTTTTGGATTCCCACTTAGACAAGTCTAGCTACGCTTATCTCTAGTAGATGGTTAGATGCTTGACCCCACTAGATCCCCTCCATGACACTCACTTATATGGGGCAGCCAAGCATCAACACCCATGAAACTCCCATGGCATGCTTTCCATCTCTACTAGAAGACCGTAAAAATGTGGGGTGGCTTCAGAATGACCATTCTTGCACCAACAAATAGATTTAAAGATTTTGGTAAATTCTAGCACATGGGTTTTAGTAAGGAATTTCCGTTCGTAGGAGTTGACCCAACGTGGCAAGAGTCCCCTTTCAGATCCATCTTGTAGGATTCAACCGCGTGATATTGGCGTTTCTTCCAATATCCACATTTATATCCCGGTTGGAAATACTCTTGGCTTTAGAGTGTTACCGGTTGAGTCGTTCCCTTGGGTGAGCACTTTTTCCCCAAGGCAGGCCCTCTAGGATAAACAAAAGCAAGCAAAGACAAAATTCGTAACTTGATCAATCTTTTATGGCACAAAGAAAGAGAATATACGTGAAAATGCCCCTACTCACACTCGCACAAGATATTTTTCAATTTTAAACCCAAATCGAAGTGTGTATGGGCAATTATTTACGCAACTTAATGTCACCAAAAGCCTTTTGATTCTCAAGATCTCCGTGAGGCATGAGAGAAGCGCATACATCTTTTGATGATATTACTTTGTGTAAATAATTACAAAACAATAAAGGCACACATTCATTTAATCCTTCAAAGCAATGATTTGATTTGATTTTTTTAGAGCACCAAATGAAGTGTGAGAAATTTCCTTGTTCAATTTGTTAATCCCAAACAAAATCTAGTAAGTTTGTGATCCTAAAGTTTGTTTTAGCCTTTGCAAGAAATAAAAAAGGTTCTTTTTAAGCCCAAACAAAAACTAGTGTCCTAAGAAGGAGAAGGTAACAAATTCTTAAAGAAGTGTTAAACAAACACTAACACTTTGATTGAACAAAATATCCTTCTCATGCTTCTCTTTCTTTTGATTTCGATTCCCAACCTACAAAAGTGATCAAAACGTTAGATGAGATCAAAAACAAAAGGATATAGGGGTTAGATGAATCATTAACCAAAACACCCTAAAATTTAGCCAAGTTATCATGTGTTTTGACTTTAGATGAAAATTTGAAAATTTTAACTAATTAATAGTTAAGAAACACCTACACCATTGGATAGCTTATGAAATTCTGCCCTATTTCAAAAAGAAAAGCATGAAAAAAGACCTTCGTATGACCAAGATATGGTCATTTTAAAACTGACTCATGGGTACTAAAACAATGATTATGGGCGCTAAACTTCATGGGTGCTAAGAAAACTTTAAAGAGTGCAATGAAAACCTTACAGAGCGCTACGAAAACATTAAAGAGCGCTACAAAAACTTTAAAGAGCACTACAAAAACTTTAAAGAGCACTACGAAAACATTAAAGGGTGCTAAAATAGTGATCATGGGTGCTATAACAGTGATCATGGGCGCTAAAAGAACATTAAAGAGTGCTACAAAAAATGTAAAGAGTGCTAAAAGAACTATAAAGAGCGCTAAAACAGTTGTAAAGAGTGCTAAAATGACAATTTAAAAAAAAAAAATGTGTTAGATTTGTAATTCCTGCCCTCCTAGCGCCACAATGTGAACCCCTATCCAAATACCTGCAAAACAAAGAGATTAAACACCCTAAGTTAGATATTGCAAGCATAAACAAGGATTCCCCATGGAATCCATTCACAATTCAAACTAGGAATGAAAATATGCAAGAAATAATACAAGAGATAAAACAAAGATGAAATCCTAATTTAAATAGCAAACTCTTGATCCCATGAGGGAATTGTTGCCAATTTGATGTGGAAATTTGGCCCTTTCCCAATTCCTATGCTAGCTTTGATGATTTGGTGAAGATTGTGATCCACTTTGATGAAGATTGATGAATACTCCAAGCTAAAATCTGCAAAAGAACCTAGCTAAGAACTCAATGATGTGAAACTTGATAGATATTTGAGCATGGTAACTTTACTTAAATTATGGATGATGAGATGAGGAGATTAACCTATTATTTATAGATTGATAAGTTGAAAGCATGCCCAAAATAGAGAAATGTGGGACTAAGAATGAGCCAATGACAAAATGCCACTTGTCAATTTGTGAATGAATGGAGGATGTGCAAGTTTTGAAGAATGTGCAAAGAGGGGGGAGATTCAAATTCAAAATATGGCTTAAAGGATGAGGTGAAAGGTGAAACAAATACACATGGCTCAAGAAAAGGACATGTAAGAGATTTTAAATGCTTTGTTGGAAGGACTTATTCCCACTTGGATTTTGAATTCAAATTAGGGGAATATTCCTTAAAATATGCCTTGTTGAAGGAAAATAGAAATTTAATAAATCAAATAAGTCTATTTTCATGTGCAAGTTGCAAAATCTAGAGGATGGGACATGATAAGAGATTAAATTAATCAAGGGTCAATTAATTTAATAGGATATTAGATGATGTGACTTATTTGACTTAGATTTTAGGATTTATTTAAATCAAATAATGAGAAGAATGTGATAAGATATTAATCAAATAAAGATTTTGATTTATTTAATTAAAATGAGTTGATGTTAGATTAAATTAAATAAGGTTTTAATTTATTTAATTTATATAGATAGACTTAGAGATTTAATCAAATAAAATTGATTATTTAATTAAATTGGATAATTAGATCAAGATGATTAATTTAATTATAGAGAAGAGGTGACTTAATTAGATAAAGTGATTTATTTAATTAAGAGAGGAATATTGATGAATTTAATCAGATAAGGAGATTTGATTAAATGGTTAGACTTAGGGATGATTCAGGATGAAATGATGTTAGTGGATCAGGATCGAGTGTGCGATCAATCTGTATATTTTTGATGTCTACAGTTATACACTGAGAGGATCAAGTGAGCTACACTCTTTCCTTAGCTCAAATGTAGGTTCATGGAGTATCCATATATGAAAGATGGCATCCTTTTGCTCTTCATGTACAATTCAAGTCTAGAATGAATGCAAGTCGAAGGAGTGGTTGATGAATGACGGTTAAGTTATCATAGCCCATTTCATACGTATCATCCTCCAACAACATTGGAACTGACATAGATGGAATCATCAATTGACTTTGACCAAATATCAAATTTAGTTCAACCAAGTAATATATCTATTTGCATAGTTTTTGAAATTCCTATTGTTATCTTACTTTGTAGTTTACATTTGTAATGTTGACTAATTTCATCTAATTTGCAAACAATTAGGTTCTTCATTGCACAACTTACAAATAAATGTCAACCATTTTCCCATATACTCTGCAATGGAGGAGATTATAGCAATTTTAACAGGCTTACCTACTGAAGGAGGGAAGCTTTTCAAAGATAGAGCTACATCTAATTCCACCATGAAGATCTTCTTTAAAGGTAATGAGAGGGAGAGACTAGGAAAATTGGTGTGTAATGGATATGCTAAGAAATCCATCAAATCCATTTGGGTGGGCGTGGCAATGACACTCATGAGGTACTTTATCATCAATGGGAGATTCTCTACAATTTATGGTTTTCATTTCATGTTATTGAATCATTTCAAGCATAATAAACTAGTCTCTTTCCCCTATTATTTGCTTCTTTCTTTGGAGAATTGGATTAATGAGCATCAGAAGAACCCTAATAGTGTAATTCTACATGAGGGGTTAATTATGTTGATAATGGAATATGCAAAACATTTATATGTTTTGGAAACTCCTAAAAATTTGGAAAAAGCCTATGTTAAGGAGGTCTCTTTTGGTTATGATACAAGAAGAGATTATGGGGATAAGGATTGGGAGGAGGAAGGGTTTGAATCAAAGGAAGTTTACTCAGACCCTTTGGAGGAGCCCAGGAAATGTGTAAAGAAGGACCATGGTACTTCTTGGTATAGAGGATCCTGTACAGATACGGAGGGTGTGGAAGCTCCTTTAGTTGTTGTGAAGGGGAAATGCAAGAAAGTTAAAGCTATGGTGGATGAGAAGGCTACGGTTGCTGCTAAAATGAAAGGGGGTCAAAAGGCTCTCAAGGAGGGAAATGTGACTAAAAAGGCAGAGAGTTATGAACCCCCTAAGGACCATACGAGGAAAAATGTCAAATCTACCATGGAGTCTGTTGTTAAGAAAATTCTCAAAAGTGGCAAAGAGAAGGAACAATGGGTTGTTTTTGCTACTAGAAAGATTAGTGGTAAAGAGAAGGAACAGGGGGTTAATGAACTTGAGAAGGTTGTGGAGACTAATGAGGTTTGTGGTGCTGATAGTTTTGAGAACAAGATTATGAATTAGTTTATTGATTACATGTCGAAAATTATTGCACTAATAGCCAAGAGAGATAAGGAGATTCTATTGCAACATAGTGTTTCAGATAGTAGTATTTTGTAAATTTCTGAGATTGATATGGGATCCTAGAAGTTGGTTTTGGCATACAGATGCAGATTTCTTGAGAACAAGCAATCTCCAAGAAGGGAGGACTGCAATGTCCCCAAATTTTTGGTAAAGTGAATTAATTAATTTATGTTGTTCAAAAATTAATATTATTTCAAAAGGATGAATATAATTAATTATTTTAATTAAAATAAAGTGGAAATAATAAAATATTAAAAATGTCACTTTATTAAATAAAGTTTCTTCTAAAAGCCGAGGTTAATTACAAGTTGGCTTCTTCTAAAGATTCTTTGGAGCCTTTAAAAGGAATTGAGTGCAAGGCATTTGGGCATCCATTGTTGAATTATTATTTTTATGCATTATTACAAGGGCTTGAATCTCTGATTCAGCTAAATCTCTGAAGACGAAAACCTTCGGCAAAATTGGTAAAGGGTTAGATGAAAACCTTCAACAAAATTGGTAAAGTGTTGGACGAAAACCTTACTCTTTCTAGGAGTGGATTCGTAACAAAGTTCACATTAAGCTTGTTGGTTTTAGTTTTGGAGCTTCAAGAACATTTGTTGAGGAGAGCAAGTTCAGGAAATTTTGCGTCTTCTTCGAAGAAAAAATTTCCAAGTTATTCTATAATTCAGGTGACATCTCTGATATTCAATAGCATACATCTCAGTTCTTATTAGTGGGGTTATCATGTCTTTTGCATCCTATAAAAGCTCAGAATTTATGAATGAAAGATTGTCTAGCTTAGGGTTGAAAGGAATAATATCACTTCCACTTGAAATGAAAATTATGGGGATGTGTAGTTTCATTGATATTTTTGCACATTAACTGTTCCTGATCAAGATAAACCTTGAGGTCAATTTTTCTAATCGGCACATTGCACGGATTGAAGGGTTATATATATTAATCAAAATTATAACGGTGATACATTTATATTGTCTAAAATGGTCAAAAATATTGTCACGACTATTCTGAGACGCTGCTGAAGACAGTGTAATTATTATTGTCTAGAGACTATTACCTGATGATTGAAGTTCGATTACATTGGGAGTTTTATTAATATAGTTGCTTTTTGATCGGGATAAATCACCTATCTGGAGTCGGTGTGGATTAAATATGAAGGAGAAGCTCATTTAACAGGCACGAGTTCAGTAGGATATCCGTGAGTCTTGTGAACAGGTTCATCAATAAATTTGGAAGACCCGACTATATCCAAGGAACCATTAATACAGTGGAATTGCATTGTAATATCAAGACCATCGGGCTGGACATGATAAGAGGTAGATCATGGGATTAAGAAGGTACGCAGAGATATAAAGAATCGTGACAAAGCAAAGGAGTCGCCTGGGTTAATTATAGCCGCTAATGTATCATAGAAGATGGAGCAATTCAAATGTTAGCATGTGGCTAAAACCTTAATCGCAGGTCAAAGGCAATACAAGAATCGTAGGGTGCATTTGAGGGTGATGTGGTGCATGACACATCAAAAGAAAAGTCAGGCATATAGTTTATTTGTGATTCAAATTTTATTGTTTGTGATTATTTGGTGTAGCCTGTTTGGTATTTGGAAGCCGTATGATTTTGGAGGTAGTCAAAAAGGTATTTTGGAAGCTATCGGGTGTTTTTTGCTTACTTGCTGCAAGTATGGATGTATCGATAGAGTCCAAAGGAAAGGAATGTGAATATTAGTGGTGACGTGGAAAAGAAGACAGATTTGCTAGAGAAAAATCGAAGACATACTAAGCTACCATGGAAATCTGAGAACAAGCTGTGAGCCCTTGGCTGGGAAAACTATATCTAGGTTTGGAAGACATTGTTACACTTTCTATTCTTGCTGTAATAAGTCTATGTGAAATGTAATGTCAGCTTCTTAAGCTGTTGTTCATCTGTGAGTTTAAATTTCTGAATGTATGGTCTACATTATGCTCAGAAAGAGTATGGTATAAGTCCGAGATACATTGTTGTAGTTATAACATTTCTAAGCATTCAAAATACCATATTAGTTTACTATTATTACTTAGAACAAATTAGTGAAGGACTGCTGCTCTATTTATGTGAACATGATATTGAATGTATAGCTGAGTAATTTATTGTAATACCTTGCTGCCTTTATGTTGTTGGAATTGTAATTACTGGCAAGCTCTATGACTATAAGTTGAACAATTTGAGTGTCTCCAGTAATAGTCTGAACTAGTTAACTGTATTCTGTGTTAAATTTCTGAACATCCTTCCACTGTCATTCCATATTCCTGAATATAATAGAAATCAAAATATTGTGGAAGTTTATATGATATCAGTTAACAAGTCGAAAGAATTCTATCTTTCTAATTTTGGTTATGCTAACATAATTGACAAATGAAATATGTCATATTAAGTGTTTGGGAAATCGAAAATATCATCTACAAGGGTAAGGGGTATTACAATTTCATAGTTCATTCAATGTTCTATCATATATGATATACGATATGTCGAATCATTACAAAACATGAAAATAGTAAATACATTAAAATTAGTGTATTGTCCTCTCCATTGAAAGCATCTACATCTAAGTCATCACTTTGTTCAAATTCATTTGAACCATAAGCAACTGCAATGTGACTTCCACTAGTTACATGAACAGCATGTATAGGAGCCTAATTGTCATCTATTCTAACTTTGGCCAGCTTTAAAACAAATGGCATCCAAATTGGCACATTCAAGGGCTATATCTTAATTCTTCACTACCCTTTTCTTGTAATCAACTCCCTTATGTGATAGGAGGTGCAATTTGGAATGCATTTAGGTCAATTTTACAGTCAATTGGTTGCACTTAACTGAGTGGATAAAGTAGTATTTTCTCTAATTTTGCTTAGTATATAAGAACTCACAACTTATTGAAATTAGAGAAAAAGTCAATACAGCTTGAAAATTCAAAAGAATGGTAAAAATGTTAAAAATAAAAGGTAAAAATGCTTACATGTGATAGAATTTTGATTGCAAGAGGTTGGAGGAACACATAAATATGCCCATGGAGGTACCACCATGTATGGAAATCCATCTTGTACTTGTCCAAACAGTACAAATACTATAATCTTGTCTTGTGTTGAACCTACCAAATTTAGTCCTATCCTTATCAACCACTTTTAGATTTAAAAATATTTTTCAAAATGCTTGTACTCATCAACAACTTCATTCTCTCTATATGGTGTCATTCTCCTCAGAAAAGAAAGTATTTTTGTGTTGTAATATTTGAGAGGAAATGCATATGCAAGGAGATGCAAAGGCATAGTCATTTTGTTCTAGCAATCAAGAATGATTTTTTTTACCTTTAGGAAAAATGTTAGTTTGGGGTTATTCTCCTTTACTATTATGGACTTTATGTTTTCTATCATGGATACTATGTCATCACATACTTCTTCCAAACACGTCCAATTTATATCCACAAACTTGGTCATAATTTCTGAACATGCTCATAATGCGCTCAATGAAACTCAAGATACAATTCGCATGATCCCACCAATCATCATTTAAGATCAATGATTTGACCTTTTGTGTACTCTATGTAATGCTCCTCACTAGAATATTACCTTGATTCAGTAACTTTTCAAAATCAAACACAAACTATAGCACTTTGTGATCATCAAGATCTTAACATGGTCAAGGTGATAGCATACAATGATTGGGATACAAGACAATAATAAAGTGTAACACACTTATTGGTGGCAAGCCACACAATTACAATGAATGCCAATGAAAATTTAGAAAGCCAGTTGTGGCAGGAAGCCCTCCAAATTCTGTTACAAATCTATTCTACAACAAATACGGAATTGATAGCTATGTCTTCTAGATCAATCCATCAAGCAACAATATTATAATTGTATAATATTGAAATAAGATCTCATACTTTTCACCAAACAACAATAATATCTAGAAATCCTCGGTGAAATCTTATTCAAAATATCAAAAAGAAATGCTAGAATTTTGATATAAGCTCTAGAATATATAAACAACATACCCTGATTTTGTATGGTTGGTATAGAAGATAACTCAACATGTAATAACCAACAACCTTTTTAATTTGAAACAACAAAAATAAGTTCTAGTAGTCATAGAAATATGTACAGTGGGTTGTAGGTGCATATAACAACAAATAATTAAGTGAAAATACCTAGTATGTAGCTGTATGTTGATGTAGAGATTTTGAAATAACCTAGAATGGGTCACAAGAGTCTAAAGAAGTTACAACTCCATCATACAAAAGTGTGGCTGACTTGGTATTGGTTGTTGCTGATTTAATTGCATAGATAGACACCAAAGGATGCACTAATTCACCTCAGAAGGTGGTACAACCTAATATGGATCATCTATGGCTTGCAAGTAGGGTATGCCCAACTAAAAAGTGAAGTCAAAAGACAAAAATATTGGCGGTCAGTATTAGTAGTTTAGTACAACGACAAAAAATGAATATAAACCAATGATAAAGCCCCTTCAAACTCTTTTGAACTATCAAATCCAAACTTCATTAAAGAACTTGTACAACCCAACTAAAATGGTACTGCTAGTAAATAAGTGCCATAATCATAGGGAATTGATTTTTTTGAGCAATGATACAATATTCACTAATATCAATCTCACACTCAAATCTGAAAATTAACAAGATTTGAAGCTTCACACAAAAAACCAAATCAAAGAAATTACTAAGTCTATTGATACCCTTTAGTGCAATGGTGACCTTTGAATGGAATCACTCAAATGGAGATGAGGGTTTTTCTCCCTAAATCCAATCTTTTGTAGCACACAAGCAATTTCCAAATGGAATTACTCAAATTAATAGAAAGGTTTTAGTCCTCAAATCCTTTCTTTTCCAAAGGGTTTTCATCTTAGGGACGAAAATATGAATATAGGGGTTGAATCTCAAAAATGAATGCTTGTTCATAAACAATAGATTATCCTTCTCTCTACCCAGTTCCTCCTTTTATAATCTTTGGAGGGAAATTTTAAATCATCCAATTTGGAAGTGGACCTACCCTTCACAAAGAGAATAAACAAAGAAACCAACAAATAAATGTTATCTAAGTCCTAGTGTTGTGTCTTGCATAACCAATCAACCATACAACTATAGAAAACTTCTAAGTATGACCAATTTGACTGAATTATGCAATCTAGAATAGTGTGAACTGGCTAATGCAAGCAAAGATTTTCACATTACTTTGGCCAAAGTTTTGTAATAAAATAAACACTTCTATAGGAAATGTAGTCATGAGTTCACACAATTTGACTTCGAAAAGACCTTGTTACCTAAGGTTTAACACATGGTTGACTTGTTTGATTTTTTTATTAGGGGTAAAATAGGTTTTGATGGGATTCAAAACCCATTACAAACTAGTTTTGAAGGGACTCGTAACCTTGCCAAAGAAAAGCACATTGCATACAAGATAAAATGCATACCAACAACAACCCAACAACAACATCAGCTAAAAAAAAAGACTACACAAGTTGCATTAGGAAAGAAGTCAAGGGAGTGAGGTCCCAATACAACTAGGAATTAACTGGGACATGGGACCCTTAGATAAATAGAGACACTGCCTACATCAGCCAGGCATCAACAAAATAGCCACCCATGGAGGACACCATTGAACCAAGAGAGACAATCATCTTGATGGTGTAGAACACCATCAAACCCCTAAATAAAAGCACCAACAACTCCAAAATCCCCACCTCAATAGGGGAGTTAGAGAGCACCACAGAATACTAAAACACATCAGCCTTCATGCAACAACACCCCACCAAAAATTCCAACCCCAAATGCACCTTAATAGGAGGGAGCTCCCCTCTATAGGAGAGGAAGAAATGAGAGCCCAAAAGTCCAAATCCTTCACTCTTCTGCCCCCACAAGATCCACCTCGATAGGAACAAGCAGAAGAGTAAACTCCCCACCAAATCTATAGCAACCACCTTCAACTCAATAGAAGAGGGCTCTACCTCAATGGGAGCAATCTTCACCTCCATAGAAGACACCATTTATAGATCCAAAGAGAAAATTTCAAAAGGAAGGACCATCACAACCACCTTTGGCATGACAAGATACTAATCCATGAAAAATAGATTCACTTCAATCGCTAGAATAAAAAACCAATGCTTCTGGCTCATTAGAAAAAGAAAATGTAATAGCTCTGCCCATGAGAGACCCATCTTAGGGAGAGTCACAACCCAAAGGTCACCCAACAACAACATCATGGAGACAACAACACCATAATCTCCCATGAATTGTAATGAACCAACAACCCACAAAGCAAAAACACACCCCTTTAGAAAGGTTAACTTCAAAAACCAAGGGGACCAAGCCACAAAAGAGAGGCTCCCTTCCACATCCATAGCAACAACCATAACATCTAGCACCACCCTCTTGTAGCCTGAAAAATTCATACCCTACAATAGGAGCAACACAAGAAACCACCACAACAAAAAACAAACATAAACAATGCTTCCAAAATAAAGATCAACAAAAGAAACTTACCTGAAAAAAAAGATGCAAGATAGTCTTAACATCCAAAGAGAACAATATAGACCTGAAATATAGGCAAAGGCACCACCAGTAGATATATTGAAAAAAACCAAGGCCCTTCAGCAAGGTAAAGCTAGATAAAGAAGAGGGGCACATGGTAGCTCCCTTAAAAGGCCACAAAACTAGGACAACAACCCCAGACTACCAAGAGAGCACCAAAGAAAAAAGATCTTCCAACGATAGACGATCAACAATAGAATCCCCAAACGAAAATATATTTTCAAGAATGACCAGTAGAAAAAAGCTAAACAAGCAAGCAAAAGAATCAAAGCTCCTAGACATGACACATGCTAGACTAAAAGGCATGCCAGAGAAGCAAACAAAGGCCTGAACAAAGTAGTAAATAACACCATGAAATCCATACACCCTTAAAAACTAGAGACTGATCTGCATCTAGATCATCCTCCCCTTCATTGCCATCTTCAGAGGATTTCAAAAACCCTCCCCTATACCTCTTCCCACCCGCTCTCGCTCACTCCATTCTCTAGTACAAAGATAGGTTGACTTGTTTGATTATTTTTTTAACTTATCATAAAAATTTATGATCAAAATGTATCTCTCTATGATTGATAAACGACTAAGGTCATGGAAACATTTTCCTGACAATGAACATCCATATTGCATGCTCGCAATATCTCAAACCTTGGTTACTGCCACTTGTTCGTTAGTTTTGCATTCATTTCTAAGAGTGAAATATTCTCCTATTTTCATGCACAATACTATTTTAATTTCATTTACAAGTTATGGTATTTTCAAATAATGGCCTTGAATCAAGATATGTTGTCTTTCTCATGAGTTCTTGTCAACTTGAAACATAAGTAAAATAATATTTTTATTCACCAATAAGAAAATAACTTTTTAAATAATTTTGATTTCTTTCTATTTTCCTCTTAGTTCTTTGTCCAAGAACACATATAATAATGTTGGTAAATGTACAATATATATTGCCACAATGTTTTACACGAATAAGCACATATTTACAATATATAAAATATTTCAGCAACTCCGAATATAAATCTGATTTCTTTCAATCAACATATTAGAATTTAATCTTCAAACTTATCATACAAATTTATAGATATACAATACAAAATATTCTTTGCACACTCTCTCAATATATATACCTCCATATATATATATATATATATATAGAGTAAAATAGAATAATTTATTCAACTTATCATAGTAGGGTAACATATCTCTTATCTACTGTCATATATAGTTCTAAAAGAGAAATTAAATAATTTCATGCACAAATCTGTAAAAATCAGACTACACATATTTACGATTTCAACATATATGTTTCAATATATTTAAATATTCTTATATCTTTTCAAATCTGAAACTCCAATTTATACTATCAAAATTTAAACAGAAAAAAAGAGAGTATAAAAGCATAAAGAGAGTATAAAAGCATGTTTGGACTGCTACTTTACTTTGCACCTTTTAGTTCTAAATGCTTAACTACTCCAAGTATCTACAACAAGCTATAGTGGAAACTCTATTCTTCTTTATTATTACTCCACTATACAAAACACAACTAACAACCAATTATATATCCAAGACAAAATTCCTCACAAATTGCTTGCAACAATATATGTAACTTCACCCTCTGCTCAAATCGTACACAAACTCCTTCCTCTCTCTTCCCACATTGAAGAGAAAAATGAATAATCAATAATAATAATCAACCCAACTCTACTCTAAAGCCCAGGGTGCATGCTTCATAATCGCTTCTAAAATTAGCATAACTAAAACTTTATTGGCACGCCTTCATTATGCGTCATCGTAGGAATTGATAACATTATTCTAAGGTAGGATTATAGCTGGGATTGGAGGCTTTATCCTTGTGTAAGAGTTAAAAATAGTTTGAACTTATTTACTTTCCATTGCATGCATTAATTAGAATGTCTAATTGCTTCAAAAAGCTGCCGCTCTTTCAATAGGCCGTTGGCATTTATGCCAACATAATATCATATATATTATATTTTTTTAATTCATTTAGATAATAATCAAATAAACTTTATATAAAAATGATCAATCAAAAAGATGATGATGATACCACATAACACCTTTTTATTGTGATAGGCTAGGCCAAAGACAATAAGATTTAACCCAACCTTACGACTTTACTATACTTAGCCAAAACACAAAATAAACTCAATGAAAAAACTAGGGTTACTCACTCAAACTTGATACATAAACCTACGTTAGTGTTTGTACAACTCAATTGGCATTAACCAGTTTGTTTACCCATGTCTATACTCTTCTCTCTAGTGATACTCTCCCTCTCCCTCTAAGAGGGTAAGAATCTGATCCTACATTCGACTTAGAAAGCCAATAACATGGTTAGTCCATTATTAGTCATGACATCATAACCTTGATTAAATAATAATAATCATTAAATCTAAACACATTGTATTGCATTATAGTTTCATTAAAATATCAAATGATATATAATCATCCACTAATGTCAAAAACTTGTTTTTAACGTAAAAGTTAAAAGTAATTTGCAAATCAAAATTTGGGGTGAACATGATGGGCCTTTTTTGTGGGAAGAAATAGAGGGATCTTCTTCTTGGGTTGATAGTGTCTCCTACAAAGGATGTGGGGAAATCACTATTGAAGGAGACCTTGTAGGTAGCTTCTCTAATCCTTTCACCACTAAAGGATGAGATTTTAATTTCTCTCCATTAACAGCATTAGGGTCTTTTTGTTCCCTAATTATTATATATTTTTTTCCTTTGGCAACTCCTTATTTACCCTTTGACAAATTTTATTTCCTAGATCATTCATAGCACAAAGGTGAGATTTCACTCAACTATATGAGCTCTTATTATCGATCCCATGATTGTTTTTTTTATCTATAATTTGAAATGAATGATATTGGTCATTTTAAGGTTTTGTAGGATTTTAAAGGGCATTTTTAAAGTTATAATTTTTTTTGGTTGAAAAAATCACATTGGGATTTGGGCATGATTGGGAGTACCTACGCATTTAATGAGGTGGAAAAAGTACATCCTTTCCACCCTAGATACCATTTGGGTAGATTCCATAGGGTTTTTGGAGTGGCAATGGCATACCCTATCAATCGTGCTTTTGCTCCCACTCTCATTGAGTTTGATTCTTTCCATTTCCAACAACATAGCTAATACATAGAGGATCAATCATCTTGAATGTAAGGAGAGTTTCCAAGAGACATTATTTACTCTCACCAAGGTCATCTAGGCATGCCTATTAAGTCCTAGGATTATCCCATGGATATCACTAAATCTTGTTATCTCTTTCATATTAATTGGTTTGGAGAGTTCTGGTCCCCCTTGGTGTAATTTTGATTAGGTGCATGCCTTAATCTCTAATCATGACCATTGTCAACTTTATCTTCCTTTCCTATGATTTTTTCATTTCTCATAGTTATTTCTAATGTTTGTAGAATGTGGAATTATCATCTTGATTCCAAACCTTAGTTTCACACTAGCTAGACCCTTTTCTTGTACTTTTAATTTTAGTTTTTCTTAATTAGATCACTGATTGACATTGGATGGAAGGAGAGTTTCCAAGAGACATTTTTTTTTCTCCCCAAGATCATTGAGGTTAATGTAATGCCCCCTTCCTAAGATATGACAATGTTGTTAGGATTAGCCTATTCCTCAGGTTCCTACAGAAAAATGTAGTGTGGTTAGGGGACTCCTCAGTTCTTGGAGACTGTGTGATTTCTTGGTGTGGCTGTAAGTTTTGGACTATTAGATTATCTTTTTGGCATTCTCTGGAAAATTTTTGAGCACTTTGTCTAATACTTACTATTTTTAGTAAGCCACCTCCTTAGCACCAATTTGGCAATTTTGTGTCAATTTTTTTACTAGACATGTTCAATTATGGTATTTAATGCTTACTTGGTGTTTTTTGCATGGCCTAGGGAAATTTTAAAATAACATTAATATTATAAGTTAAATTAAATATTTAACTTAGCATTATTTTAAAGGTGACCATTAAAATGCCTTTTGGAGAAATGAGGATTATTTAAAAGTTAAATTTAATTGAGTTTAAAAAGTGGATGCCTTAATGAGGAGACATAAGGGAATTTATCAAATCTAAATAAAGTGTTTTATTTTCCCAAGGTGGGTGTGAGTTTTTTGAAGGAGTAGAAAGTGCTTTGAAAAGTATATGTTGCTTTATGCTTGGAATTTATTTTGGAGAAACACATAGGTTGAACTAGCGTTCCTCATTTTCTTTGTAAGGATGAAAACCCTCACATAAAACATCCACTTCGATTATGAGAGATCATTCCTAGTGGATTTTATGGGTGAGTTTAGTTAGGGATTGCATGGGAGCTTTGAAATGACATTTCTTCAGTATTTTTCCTAGTGTTAAATAAGTCAAATTTGAGACAAGGGTGAAGGAAAGATAATAAGTTTGGAGTTTGGAAAATATAGTTTTTTGGCTTCCATAATACTAGTTGCACCATTTTTGGATAGGTTGTACCATTCTAGTGTGATTTTTAGACTTGTGAATGAAAAAAATATATATTGACAATCAATTATAAAGGCCGAGAAGAGGGTGTAGGCTTGCATGTTGAAAATTGAGTAGATGTTTTTGGAGATTGGTGAAGGAGAGTTTAGTCACAGGAGGCCTGAACTATCCCAAACTAATTTTGTATGCTTTTTTTACTTTCACCAATCTATGTGCTTAGACATTTTTTCAAACAATTTGTGTAGGATAAACAAGGAAAAACAACTGAGAGGGGGGTTGAATTAGTTGTCATAGAATATTTAGGATTTTTCAAACTTTAATTAACTTAATCTCAGATTTGATGAATGAACAGTAAACCATGAACAAACAACACATCAAAAGCACAAAGAACACTAGGATTTTTTATGTGGAAACCCTATTAGGGGAAAAACCACGGTGGATGTTAGTCCACAATATTATACCTTGTTAAAAGTATAAGAAATATAATGGAAATGCACATGCATTCACACAGATTGCCTAGAGCTCACTGCTCAAATACAAGAGGGCTCATTGCCCAACAATACACAACAATATGGATTAGATCCATAGGGTATGAACTGAGGAAATAGCTTCTTCACAAGCCTAATTACAGTTCCAATTAAGCACAAAAAATATTCTTCACACTTTGCTCAAACTTCTTCTCACTCTACTCTGTAATCGAATGATTTGGACACTATTCATACATCTGCACTTTCTCTAGAATACATTTTCTCTTATGCACACACTAACTTTGCTCAAACAATCACTCTTATATATCCACAACATGGAGTTACATCAACAACCTTGTCAACCAAAATATAAGACATATTTTCAATGTTGACCCAAATTTACAAACAAATTTTCAATGTGGATCAAACATCGTCGGCTAATATCATGATGCGACCCAAAACAATATCCTCGGGCATGCCAAAAATTCAAAATTAAATGTTCAAGGATTCGCAACATGCCACAACCATCATGTCGGCCAAGAACATGAAAACCCAAACATATCGAGAAAATTCAACCATGAGCACACTGATCAATGTGGACGTGTAACAAAGATAGAGCATGATCTAGAAACATCCATGAGAACCAAGAAACAATAGAGAAACATTCACAACAACTAGAATTAGTAGAATCACACCAACTTTAATAAAGAACATTGATAAAGACCACAGAAACATTGTCAGAACACAAATCTTCATAACTCAAACAAATCTTCACATGGACCTCTAAAAATTCTGATGGATGGACTAGATGTACTCTCAAAAATAAACCCTTTAGTCCACAATAGTTGATCTTCAACATACAGAACAAGAAACCTTCATGACCTTCACAAATCCACTGGGAACTTGGAACTCTTTCTTTAACAATTTTCTCAATATCCTCGACATATATAGCCTTCAATACAAAAATGCTAATAGTGTTGACATCAATGACACCCACATATCAACAACTAAACCACATCATACAACAATCTCCCCCTTTGGCATTGATGGCAACACATGACATGAAAAACACCATCAACGCAACTCTCAATTAGCACTTACTCCTTAGATTCTGACTCTTCTTCCTTGACTTCTTCTGCATGATCTTTTCCCCACAAGAATCTTCATTCTAGATAAGCAGTAGTTTTTTGCATGACTCTTCTCCCCCTTTGACATCAATGGCAAAGATAATCATTATCTTCCGACATACAAGCTTTGAACCACATATCTGCACATCTGACTACTCCCCCTTAGTAGCAGCCACAAAAACATCAATTTGTATTAGGAAATATCCATGAAGCAAATGGATTGATGCAAGTAAATGCATCCTTAGTTCAAGTCAGGAGGGGTAATCACCCCTAGCATCCCTCTAAGATACTCAAAAGTGTCCTTTGGCAACAACTTAGTGAAAATGTTTGTAATTTATTCTTTGGTAGGCACATACTCGAGTCTGATTTCTTTCTCTTAAGAAGTGAAACTTGATTGATATATTCTTCTAGTCTTAGAGTGTAGCACTAGATTCTTTGATATGTTAATTGCACTTGAGTTGTCACAATATATGGCAATAGGTTCATCATATACTACTCTGATATCTTTCAACATATGTTTCATCCACATCACTTGAGTACAGTTATTTGCAGTAGTAATATACTCTACCTCAGTGGTAGATAGAGAAATGGAATTATTCTTTTTTCTCAACCAAGAAACCAGCTTCTTCCCTAGGAAGAAGGAACCACCACTAGTACTTTCCCTGTCATCTACAACTCCTGCCCAATCCACATTAGTATATGCATTCAAAGTAAGATCATCATCCTTAGGATACTAAAGCCTAAAATCAATTGTTCCTTTAAGATACCTAAAGATTCTCTTAACAATAGTCACATGAGTCTCTTTTGGATCAGCCTAAAATCTAGTAACCATACATACAACATTCATAACATTTGTCTAGTTTGGTTTGAGTTAAATAGAGAAATCCACCAATCATTGACTTGTGTCTTGTTTGATTTTCCTTAAGAGAATCATCATTTTGGTCAACTTACATCCAGTTACCATGGGAGTACCAACAAGTTTTGAATCATCTATGCCAAACTTCTTTAGCAACTCTCTCACATATTTGGACTGAGATATGACGATCCCCTTGTCTAACTAAGTAACTTGCAATCCCATAAATAACTTCATCTCTCCAATCATACTCATCTCATATTCACTCTTCATTTCATCAACAAACCTCATACATAGATTGTCATCTCCTCCAAAAATAATGTCATCAACAAAGACCTCAATAATTAACTCTTTTTCATGATCCAATTTGAAATACAAGTTGTTGTCAGCAATACCTTTATTGAATCCAAGCTTCAATAAGTATTTGTCCAATCTAGCATACCAGTCTTTGGGGGCTTGCTTGAGTCCATACAAAGCTTTCTTCAATTGACAAACCATGTCTTCTTTTTCAGTCAATTGAAATCCATTAGGTTGTTCAATATATACTTCTTCTAACTCACCATTTAGAAAAACTGACTTCACATCCATTTGATAGACTTTATAATTTTTATATGCAACATAAGCAATAAATAACCTTACAGCTTCAATTATGGCAATAGGGGCAAAGGTTTCTTCAAAATTAATACCTTCCATTTGTGAATACCCTTTACATACCAGTCTTGCTTTATTCTAGACCACTTCACCTTGTTCATTTAGTTTATTTCGAAAGACCCATTTACTACCAATCACATTCTTATCTTTAGGTCTAGGAACAAGTATCCATGTAGCATTCTTTTCAATCTACATCAATTCTTCCTTCATAGCTTCCATCCAGTGTTCATCATTGCAAGCTTCATTAACATCTTTAGGCTCAATCTTCGAAATCAGGCAATACTCTTCTGTAATCTTTCTTCTAGTTTGCACTCCTTTATTCTTGTCTCCTATAATTTGATTTTAAGAATTATTTAGCTTTACATACCTCAGAGTTTTAGGATCCTCTCATACTTCCAATTCTTTTGTTCTTTCTTTTGCACTCGCACTTGTCTTTGCTTCCTGACTATCTTGATTTACCAAAACAAATTGAAGTTGTCTTACTGGAACATATGACACAATTTGAAGTTGATTTTGTGTTTGAAAATTCTTCCCTTTGTTTGTATTGTCTTCATATGAATCATATCCATAATATCTAGATGATCTAGCATAATCCTCATCAACTTTGAAATTTGCACTCTCAACCATTTTTCTCAGTCTTTTATTATAGCACCAATAGGCCTTGCTTCTAGTAGAGTAACCTAGAAAGATTCCTTCATCACTTCTTGCTTCAAACTTTCCTATATCGTCATCTCTCTTGATGTAACACTTGCTTACAAAGATCTTGAAGTATTTAATAGTAGGCTTGTAACCAAACCATAGTTCAAAAGGAGTCTTACCAAAATTACCATTTACATTTACCTAGTTCAAACTGTACACAGCAGTGCTTACAGCTTCACTCTAGTAGATATGAGGCACATTTCCTTCAATCATCATTGTTCTAGTAGCATCCAAAATTGTTCTATTCTTCCTCTCTACAACACCATTTTGTTGAGGGGTTCGGGGAGTAGATAACTATCTTCTAATTCCATACTATTCACAGAAAAAATTAAACTCCCTGGAGGTGAATTCACCATCTTTGTCTGACCTTTCACCATTGAAACTTTTGACTCTAGAAGGAGCACATAGATCAGTATGCACCAACTCCAGTAATCCATTTGAATGATGTTGTTTCCTCTGAAAAGAGACTCTAGTCTCTTTTCCCATCTGACACACCTTGCAAATTGTGTTAGTAGGATTTACTAGCTTAGGTAGGGGTATGTGCAGGATCATCATGGAAAAAATAGGCCCTTAAGTGGCAAAAAATTCAAAAAAATTAGAGTTAAGCAACTTGACATAAGAATTTGAATAAGTTATCTATATTATTTCAAAAATATGTAAGAATAGAATCTAAAGCAAATTGAATGTAGTTTCTAAACTACTAGGTTTTTTTTCAAAAAAAAAAATCTATTTGGTGAAAATTTGAAATTTCAATGCAGTAGTACTTAAATTTAAGGGAAAAAATAAGAAGTAGGTGTCTGTCTGACCACCCTAACCACAATAAAATGATAATATTTTTGTATAAGATTTTAGATATAAGTAGAGGACTCATGTCCTGATTTGATGCATATTTTTTATAATTTTTTTCCAAGTAGATAATTAATTATGAATTTTTTATTATAACTTTTAAAAAATATAAAAACTCGTATGTCTAACCACCTTAACTTGGTCAAAAATTTATGAAATTCAATTTTTCTTTTTTTAATCCTATATTATGTGAAGCATGTTTTGGATTCAAAAAATGTGATACCTTTTTAAAGCTATTGATGTTTTTCAATCAACCTATCAATCAAGACTTTAGTCATAATTCAAATAGAAAATGAATAACAATTACTTATTAAATTCATTTGAGTAAGGCATAATTTATATTGGTGGAAAGTTGATAATCTCCTTTAAAAACCCTTTTTGTTTCATCAATTTTGTGTAAAAAAAATTCATCAGCCACATACCCATCATATTGCCACTTTTTGGTCCATCATGATCTTGCACATACCTGTAGATCTCTTACTGCTTGAGTGGAATTTACTTTGCTTATATTATCAAAATTCACATGACACAACCTTCTATGCCATAACTAACTTTCATCTACTTGAGCAATTAAACAACTTTCACTGGTAGCATTCAGGTGAAAAACATTACCTTTTTTCTATTTACCTAAAGCAATTATATTTCCAGAACTTCTATATATCCTGCATCTTCCATCTTTGAACTAAAGATTTTAACCCTTGTCCACCATCTAACCAACACTCAATAGGTTGTGCTTCAAGCCTTCGACATAAATAACATCATCAGTGTTATGTTTACCACCAAGACAAATAGATCCTCTGCCACGAATCACACAAGCATTGTTATCTCCAAATCTTACAATCCAACCGTCATACTTCTCTAGACTTAAAAATTTGCTTTTTTCACCAGTCATATGATGTGACCATCCACTGTCAATGACCCACTCATCCTTTTCTTCAATTTGGCCTACAAGAGCTTTCTCAAATTTAGAAGATTCAATAGCCACCAGACTATTTTCCTTGATAGCAATGAAAACCCAATCATCTTCATTTCCATTTTATTTATCAAACTCTTTATCAATTACACCTTCTTCAACAAAATAGAATTTATTTTGGAATATAGATTTGTAAGGCTTAGATCTAGGAACTCTTTTAGGACACCTTGATGCAAAATGACCTATTTTACTACAAAAAAAACATTTGATGGGTAGCTTTCCTTCATATACTTACCGTGTCCTCTACCTTTCTTCACAATCAATGCTTCCAAGTTTTCTATCTCTCTTTCTTCATCTTCAAGTTGCTTCATTTCTTCCTCATACTTGAATGTCTTTCTAGAACTCTCTCCTGGATCATATCTTTGCTTGTTTCTTCTAGATATAGTAGCCTTGAATGCAGTTTTAGTCTTAGGAGAAAATTCACCAAATTCACTCAACTCAAAGGCAAAAAGTTTACCAATTAGTGTATCTCTTGTCACATTCATCAATGATCTGGTTTCTTCAATAGCATGAGCCTTTGATTTGTAGGAGGTAGGCATGATCTGAGCACTTTAGCCACAATTTCTTCCTCTTCTAGGGTACCACTGGCACAACTAATACCCATCACTATTTCATTTACTCTTTACATAAAAGAAGAAATATTGTCATCTTCACCCATCTTCAAATTTTCATACTTTCCTTTCAAACTATGTAGCTTAGCCATCTTCACATGTACATCTCCTTCATACAAAGTTTCCAGCTTCATCCACATCTCATGAGTTATCTTCAAACCTATCACATTTGTCATTTCTGAATATGTTAGAGCACTCATCAAAGCTTCCATAGCCCTAACATTATTCTCAGACTCTTTAATCTCATCAGCAGTGGAAGGACCATTCCAAGGAATAACATATCTATTCTTTGTAATCTTCTAGAAGGGCTCACTAATACACCTCAAATGACACTCCATCCTAGTTTTGAACCACAATGAGTATTTTGTTCCATCGAATCTAGGAATATCCTTCTTGTATGATGCCATCTTGGATCACCTCAAGATTTTAAACTTCTTCAGAGGAACCTGCTCTAATACCAATTGTTGGAAAAACAAGGAAAAACAACTAAGAGGGGGGTGAATCAGTTGTCACATAATATTTAAAAAATTTCAAACTTAACTTAATCTCAGATCTAATGAATGAATAGTAAACCATGAACAAACAACACATCAAAAGCACAGAGAACACCAAGATTTTTTACATGGAAACCTTGTTAGGGGAAAAACCACAATGGATGTTAGTCCACAATATTATACCCTATTAAAAGTATCAGAAAAATAATGGGAATGCACATGCATTCAAGCACATTGCCTAGAGCTCATTGCTCAAATACAAGAGGGCTCACTTCCCAAAAATACATAGTAATATAGATTAGATCCACAGGGTATGAACTAAGGAAATAACTTCTTCACAAGCCCAATTATAGTTCCAATTAAGCACAAAAACCCTTCTTCACACTTCGCTCAAACTTCTTCTGACTCTTCTTTTTAATCAAATGATTTGGACACTATTCACACATCTACACTTTCTTTGGCATACATTTTCTCTTATGCACACACTAGCTTCACTCAAAAAATTGCTCTTATATATCCACAACATGGAATTACATCAACAACCTTGTCGGCCAAAATATAAGACATATTTTCAATGTTGGCCCAAATTTACAAATAAATTTTCAATTTGGATCAAGCACCATTAGCTAACATCATGATGCGACCTAAAACAATATGCTTGAGCACACCAAACACTCAAAATTAAATCTTCAAGGATCCGCAACACACCACAACCATCATGTCGGCCAAGAACATGAGAACCTAAACATACTGAGAAAATTCTTCAACCATGTGCACATCGATCAATGCAGACATGCAAAAAAGATAGAGCATGATCTAGAAACATCCACGAGCACAAATAAATAATAAAGAAATTTTTGCAACAACTAGAATTACCAAAATCGCACCAATTTTAATCAAGAACACTGATAGAGGCCATATAAACACTATTAGAACACAGATCTTCATAACTCAAACAAATCTTTACATGGACCTCTGAAACTTCTAGTGGATGGACTAGATACTCTCAGCAATAAACCCTTTAGTCCACAACAGTTGATCTTCAATGTATAGAACAAGACACCTTCATGACCTCCACAGTTCCACTAGGAATCTGGAACTATTTCTTTGACAAATTTCTCAATATCCTTGACATATACAGCCTTCAATACAATAATGCTAATAGTGTTGACATCAATGACAACCATATATCAACAACACAACCACAACATCCAACAATTAGCTTGTAGCCTCTCTAAATTGGTTTATGACTGATTTGATATTGAGTGATTTGATTATTGTTTTGGGTAGAATGACATTCATGAAATACTTTCATTTATATAAATAAAAAAGACAACTAAACCCAAAATAGCAATATGTATAAATGAAGATCATTGAATTTCAAAGTGTTGGTAACAATTTATTACATTTATAAATATGATAAAATGGATAAATATCATTTATAAATCACTAACTTGGACATTAAATTCCCTTCACATCCATTCATAGCCTTTCCCAATAAGTACAACTACCAAAGAATAATTCAAGAGAAATTCCCAAAGGGTACAACAACCTTTGTTTGATTCCTTCTCCCCTTTTTGTTTCGTCAACTTCCTCCTTTTCCTTCTACAATTCCTGTAATTTTTAATTTATTCAAACTTAGGCCTACAAACATATACAAATAGCTCAAGGGTTTGCATATGGTACGTTTGGACTAGCTTCATCAATAAATCATAATGTATATCCTTTCATTTCACCAATTCTTAAAATGAATTCCAATAATATTTTTCTTTCAAAAATCCCAACTCCACACCAAGAAAATAAGATATAAAGCTTCTCCAAAATAAGAATATTATGAAACCGTTAAAACCACCAAACTCTTCTAAGCAAGGTTTTCAAAACAAGATATTCTATAATATTTTCCATCACCTACAAATTTGTCTCTGAAAGAGACTCACAATTTAGAAAACTAAATCTTTGAATGAACTACAAAATACCTGATTGATATCTCCAACAAACATTAGCTAGGCTAGATCTTTCACCATCGAAGCCAATCTTCTCCAAGAGGATTTTCGTCCTCAGGGAGGATGAGATGAACCAAGTCCAATCTTCATAACCACAAGGATTTTTAGACAAAGAGATAATAATTTATTAATCATTTTTAATTGTAAAAGGTGATTTAATTTAATTTTAAAACATTTCCAACACTTAAAGTCACTTTTAATCCAAGTCACAAGGTTTTCCAAATTTCATCTACGAAATTTGAAATTCAATGAACTTCAAATAAATTTTATAAATCCGTTCTCGTTCACCCTAATATTCAAACAAGTAAGGGATTACCATTTTTGTGGAATTTGGTTGGGATTTTCTAGCTTGTGTCAAATTCCTTAGAAATTTTGAATCTATATAGCAAAAGATCAAAATCTTTTGATAAAAAGTTTTTTTTAATAGAATAAATTAGTATCAAAAGTAGACTTAAAACGCTATTTGCTTTGTCATGTGTGCTTGCGACCCCTCCCTTTGAAAAGCTATCTACAAACAGAAAGGAAGGCAAGTGGATAATCATGATATCCTTCCCATCATTTAAAGAGTGCAATTAGATTAAAGAACTCTTCCCCCTCTCCCAACTACTCCTCTTTTAATATTCAATATTTAAATTTTAGTTTTCAAGTTTTTTTTTTTTTTTTAGTTAAATAAATTCAATATCTTTATATGTTCTTTTAGACAATGTCAATTTTATTTTTAATTTTACTTTTATTAAATATATTAAGATTTAGTATTCTAAAATATTTAAATTGGATTTTTTTTTGCTAGATAAATCGTTGCTAAGGGGCAGCACCCTGTATTGCTTTTAAAATAGAAATTACATGAGTTTCTGATAACCAAAAAACTTCCTTGATGGCCTTTCCTCACAAAATGGCCTTCACTAGATCCCTTTCCCAACCAGTATGAGTATGCGGGTATGTGCAGGATCATCATGGAAAAAATAGGCCCTTAAGTGGCAAAAAATTTAGAAAAGTCAGTGTTAGGAAACTTGACGTAAAAATTTGAATAAGTTATCTATATTATTTCAAAAATATGGAAGAATAGAATCTGTATAAAATTGAATGTAGTTTCTAAACTACTATGTTTATTTAAAAATAAATAAAATCTATTTGGTAAAAATTTGAAATTTCAATGCAGTAGCACTTAAATTTTAGGGAAAAAATAAGTAGGTGTTTGTCTGACCACCCTAACCATAATAAAATGATAATATTTTTTTATAAGATTTTATATATAAGTAGAGAACTCATGTCCAGATGTGATGCACATTTTTTTGTAATTTTTTCCAAGTAAATAATTAATTATGATTTTTTATTACAAATTTTAAAAAATATAAAACTCGATGACCACCTTAACTTGGTCAAAACTTCATGAAATTTATTTTTATTTTTTAATCCTATAGTATGTGAAGCATAGAATGTGATGCATGTTTTAGATTAAAAAATGTGATACCATTTGAAAGTTATAGATGTTTTTCAATCAACCTATCGAGGACTTTAGTCGTAATTTAATAGAAAATGAATAATAATTATTTATTAAATTCAAATTAAAGCATAATTTATATTGGTGGAAAGCTGAGAATCTCCTCTAAAAACCCTTTTTGTTTCATCAATTTTGGGTAAAAAAAAGTCGTCAGCCACATACCCTACAAATACCCATAATATTGCCACTTTTTGGTCCATCATGATCCTACACATACCCATGCATTTCAAATTTTCAATACAAAATGGCTTGGTTGGAGACACAGGCATTCTTGACTAACCTAAGATTGACTATTGTTTGCTACATGCCTTAATATTAATTCAAACACTAAAAAAATGCTATAGTATTACTGACTACTAGACAGGGAAACATCATTCCTCATCATCATCTGAATCCATGCACTTTCATATAGGAAATGTAGTTCATTACCATTGGGCAATCCACACCACAATTCTGGTGGGTTGGTCCCTTTGCCTTCTCTGGGTCTTTGGGGTCATTTTGGTGTCATTCCTCTCTGAAGCCAATATCCTAGTCATCATCATCCCATGCAACAATTTCTTCTAAGAGCTCTTTGTCCTCCACGCACCTCATTGCCCAGCCTCGAGGAAGGTTGGTCACTAGCTTGGCTACTCTAAGAAGGAAGGAAGTGCTCCATGCACACTCATCCCATAGGTTTTCAAACTCTTTTGGGTCAATGCTTCAAATTAGGGGAAATTTCAGTACCTCCCTCCCATGCATTCACATCATGTAGTAATTTTGTGGCATGGGAATTTGCTTGTTCTTTTCCACATTATCCAAGGCCACATCAATGTCTCCTAGCTACGCATGAATGAAAACCATCTATGTCAGCTTCTTTCCCACCTCCTTCAAAACACCCATGTGCAGGAGAACAACCAGGAACATGGTTGGGATCTCCAAGTTTGACTTGAACCTATGGTACACCCTCAAGAATTCTAGTCCAAATACCTTCTTGGTTGCCCAGAGGATGAGAGGAGGCCAACAACCCCTACAACCTTTTGTCCATCACTTCACCTTTGAAATATTGTTGTTGCTTCATTGTATCCAAGGATAATAGAATCTCTATTGGGCTACCACACACCAGCTATGCCACTACTCTGAAACTAACTAACACTCTCTATTTCTAGAATGCTACTATTGTGTTTGAACAAATTTACACTAGCTGAAGCATTTTAATGTTGAGGGCCTTAATTCCCCATAATTAGCTTTTCTACATTCATGCCCTTTGGAGCATGTTTTCTTGCCACCACCTTGCTGGTGGTACTTAGCAAAAGTAATGTGTGGTAATATGGAATCTACCCAATCTTTCCCTTTTCTCAGATCTTGTTTCATTTTCTTGCACTTTTCCTTCTATTGATGACCCTCATCTTGTCAAATAAATCTCCTTGATTTTGTCCTTGATACCATGTGTTTTTCTTTCATTGCCATTTCAAGAGCTGATGCCAGTAATTCCTCTGATACTGGCAAATGACCTTTGTCTACATGGCATTTTTTGACACCTTTTTTGCCAACTCATTTGTCTTGTCATTTCCTTCTTAGTACATATGGCTAATTTTGAAGGCCTCGAACCTATCCACCAATTTATTGACACGTTGCAACAGATGATTAAATTTCCAATTAGGAGTGATTCCTCTCCAAATGGCATTGATAGTGACCATCGAGTCTCCTTCCAAATTAATTTTTTTCACTCCCAAATCAAGCCCCAACTACAAACCTATGGGTGCTACTCTGAACTCAGCTTCATTGTTTGAGAAAACTCCTAAAGGTGTGGATTTTTCTGCTAGGACCTTACCCTATGCATCCCTTGCGACACAACCAACTCCTCTTGGCCCTAGGTTTTTGTGAGTTGCTCCATCAAAATTTATCTTTATCCATTCTAGTTTTGTCTCCTTCCATTCTACTTCTACTCTCTTTTCCTTGGTTGACAGAGTTGACCCATTTCCACTTAGAAGTGGATGTTTAAGGCCAAGAAATTTTTTGGTCAAGCAATCATCCTAGTTTGTGAAAGTTTTTGTTTTCCTGCATTTCTCTAAGCATCCTCGTTGACCAACTCTACTATAGCTCTTTAAATTGTGTCCCATAGTCTATCTTTAGTCATCTCAAGTTCCATTGGAAGATTCTCCTATTTTGTTCCTTCCATAGCTCCCATATCACAATGGATGGGGTTATCTGCCATATACCTCCAAAAATTGATTTTTTTCCCTTTTGGGGCTAGATTTTGAACCAAGATGAAAGATCTACTGGCATGGAGAATTGTATGTTTAGTTTATCTCTAACTATTTTCCAACAATCATTTGCATAGGGGCATGTTAGGAGGAGATGGTTTGCTGACTCTTCATTTTCTTTGCATAGAGAACATCTTCCCGGGCCTTGAACTCTAAAGGTGGGTATGTGCAAGATCATGATGGGCCAAAAAGTGGTGATATGATGGGTATTTGTAGGGTATGTGGCTGATGACTTTCTTTTTACCCAAAATTGATGAAACGAAAAGGGTTTTTAAAGGAGATTCTTAGCTTTCCACCAATATAAATTATTCTTTACTTTGAATTTAATAAATAATTATTATTCATTTTCTATTTGAATTACGAGTAAAGTCCTGATTGATAGGCTAATTGAAAAACATCTATAGATTTCAAATGGTATCATATTTTTTGAATATGAAAAATGTGTCACATTCTATGCTTCACATACTATAGGATTAAAAAAGAAAAAAATGAATTTCATGAAGTTTTGGCCAAGTTAAGGTGGTCAGGCATAAGAATTTTTTATATTTTTTAAAAGTTGTAACAAAAATCATAATTAATTATTTACTTAAAAAAATTAGAAAAAATATGCATCACATCGGTACATGAGTCCTCTACTTACATCTAAAATCTTATAAATATTTTTTTTATCATTTTATTGTGGTTAGGTGGTCAAACAGACACCTACTTCTTATTTTTCCTTGAAATTTAAGTACTACTACATTGAAATTTCAAATTTTCACCAAATAGATATTTAAAAAACAAACCTAGTAATTTAGAAACTACATTCAATTTGCTACAGATTCTATTCTTACATATTTTTGAAATAATATAGATACATTATTCAAATTTTTATGTCAAGTTGTCTAACTTTGATTTTTCTGAATTTTTTGCCACTTAAGGGCCTATTTTTTCCATGATGATCCTACACATATCTAGGTGGCTAGCCTATCCTCTATGAGGATTCTTCTTTGCATTTCCATCCAATAAAACACTCTAGCCTTGGGGAGGCATTTACTCCCCCAAATTAGTTTACATGGCCAATCTTGATGAGCCATAGCCATCTCCTTAATCTTGTACCGAAATTTCACCTTGTATGTACATGTTGAAGATCCACACCATATGATTGTGTCCTTGTCATTGGATGGGAAAAAATACCTATCTTTTATAATATTTTCCAATGCATCTTTTTGTACTTGAGGATCCTTGAGGGTTTAGATATCATTCCAACTCCAACTACAAAATCCTTGATTGGCAATCCTCTTGCCATAGTTGGCTACCTTGCTCCCCCAAAACCTTGTCATTTCCTCTTTGATTTCATCCAAGCCTAGAGTATTGCTGATGGGTGGTTTTCCACACCAAGAATCATTCTAGAAGGATGCACGATTCCCATCTATGACTTCCCAAGTTAAATTATTTTCTATTATATCCCTACAATCCAATATAAGATTTTAGATTGTTGATCCTCTCAAGGGGTTTACTGTAGTGAGAATTATGGCCGAATCATATGAGTCTAGATACTTTCTCCTTGTGATTTTGACCCACCTTTTCTCACCTTTTGTGTGAATGTCCCAAACCAATTTGGTCTCCATGGCCTGAATCATTATGGCCGACTGTTTGATCCCTACCCCACTAGCCTCCTTGGGTGTGCACACCTTGTCCTAGGCCAATAGGGGGAATTTATTCTGATTCCTTGTTCCAATCCAAAATAATTCTTGAAAATTTGAGTGAGGGCCTCTTCCACTACTTTAGGTAGTTTTAAACATGACATTGAGTACATCGAGATAGCTAACAAGACATATATGACCATTAATAGTCTTTCTACCAAGGACAACCATTTACCTTTCCAAGTACCCAACTTGTTCTTGCAGCTATTAATTAGATTCTCCCAATAGAACTTTTTGTTGATACCTACAAAAAGGGGCATCCCCAATAAGTGGCCTAGCAATGTTGCTACTCTCAAGTTCAGGATTTTGGCTAGATATTTTAGTAGGCTTGGTTGTGTGTTTAGAAAAAGGCCTCCAATTTTCCCCAATTGATGCTCTGACTTGAATCCCTATAGTAGTCATCCAAGAAACTTTTGATCACTCTTGCTTCCCTTCTACTAGCCTCTCCCATTAGAACCGTGTCATCTACAAATTGGAGATGTGTTGAGGGTTCCATTCCATTGGCCACATGAACACCTTTCCACTTTTCTTCTCTTCTCAGTCTTTGGATCCCTCTCCCAAGCACCTCTGCCATGATTACGAACAAGAATGGGGATAGGGGATCACCTTGTCTTATCCCCCTTATGGAGGGGAATTAGCCATGAGTAGATCCATTCACCAGCACTGAGAATTTAGCTGTAGAGATGCAACTTTTAACCCACTTAATCTAATTTTCCCCAAATCCAAATTTCCTCAACACTTCCAAGAGAAATTGTCTATCTACCATGTCATAGGCTTTGAGGATGTCTAGTTTTAGTATCATGCAAGCATCTTTATTTTTTCTGGCTGAGTGTACAGTTTCATGAGAAATGATTATTCATTCCACTATTGACTATCCTGGAGAAAAACCACTATGTTCCTCAAATATCACCTCATTTAATACTTCCTTGAGTTTATTTGCTATTATTTTTGTGACCACCTTATACACTGTATTGTACAATGTGATTAGTCTAAAATCACTCATTTTTTGTGGGTCTTTTTTCTTGAGGATTAGAGCCAAAAATGTGTGATTCACTACCCCCAGCATTGTCATTTTTCTTCTTGATTCCTCCACTGCTGCCCCTAGATCTCTCCCAACTATGTCCCAAAACTTTTGAAAGAAGTTGGTTGGGAATCCATCAGGGCTTAGGGCCTTGTCAGGGTTCATCTAGAAGACTGCTTCCCTGACCTCTTCCAAGGATATCTTTTGATACAAGTGCCTATTTTGTTCCTTTTTTATGATTGTGGGAATTGCACTTAGAAGATTATCCCTTGCTGCCTTGTTTTCCTGGATTTCTTTATTTAGAATTTCTTCAAAGAATTTGACCACCTCCTTTTTAACCTCCTCAATAGATTGTGCTACTTCTCCATTTCCCTTCTTGATTTCTGCAATCCTATTCTTGATTTGATTGGATATTGTTGACTTGTGGAAGAACTTGGTGTTTCTATCACCCTCTCTCAACCATGTTTCCCTTGACTTTTGTCGCCAATAACATTATTCCCTCTTCATAATCTCTGCTAGCTCATCTTTGAGACATTTCTCATTTTCAAAATCCTTTGCATACATTCCTTTCTTTATTATGTGCTCATTCAAGACTTTGATTTCTTGCTCTAGCCTCTCTTTCTCCTAGAATATGTTCTTGAAATATGTCTTGTTCCAGTCCTTGAGCTTATTCTTGATGTATCCCAATTTTTTGCTTATCTTGAAAAACTTTGATTTATCTCCAAACCTTATCTCATTCCACCACTTCTCTAATAATTCTGGTAGGCGATCATCTCTCATCCTACCCAAATGTCAACAACATAGGCAAATGGTTTAAACCTGTGAAAGGTAATATGTGAGCTTCTTATAAGGTTACTATCTCACCCCAATCTCCCCAAAGTAGGAATCTATCCAATGTTTCTGCTATATTGGTAAAATACTTCCTCCTATTAGACCATGTGAATGCTCTATTTTTGGTCTGCACATCCTTTAGTAGATTTTTGTCTATAAATTCCTAGAAATCTCTTTGTATGGCAGTTGTTCTTCCTAGTCCCCCTTACTTCTCTTCATTGTTCAAGGTTGCATTGAAGTCTTCAACTACTAGCCCCATCTCATTTCTCCTATTTTCTAGCTCACTTGATATTTTGTCCCACAATTATTATTTTTCCATTGTAGCTATTGGCCCATATACATTGACATTGTAGAAGATGCCATGCCTTCTTAGATCTTTGAACTTGAACAATTTCCAATTGTATTCTTCCTTTTATACTTCCCCATCTATTGTAAGAGGGTTCCATAAGACTCTCAAACCACCAGACGCTCCTATGGCCTCCTTGAATTGACTTTTTCACTATCTCCAATTGCACAATCTCCTCTGGCCTTCTTCCTTACTCCATTTTGATTCTTGCATGGGACCTATGTCTGCATTCCATGTTATGATCCTCATTCTACCCTAGGAAGGAGGATATCCTTCCCAACAGCCAATTTTTTTTTACCAGAGGCATTTCCTACAATCATTAGCTTGGCTTTATTTGTTTTCCTTCCCCTTTTGAATTTTTTCTTTATGTTAGGTACATTTATCTTTGATTATGATTTTTCAAGCTACCTCACCTCAAGCAATTCACCTTCCTCTGCCTCCTCCCAGAGATCACCTTCTCCATCTAAGAATTGATCACTCTCCTCTTCTTTAGACTATGCCAAGTCATCTTCTTCCTCCTAGAGAGCATCTAAATCATTTTCTTTGGTGTTCTGCTTATTCTTTCTAGCCCCTTCTTCTAATTCTTGGGGTTCTATTTCTTCCCTTTCTACTTCCTTTATTAATTTCCATAGTTGGGTTTTGATGTCCCTTTTGAGCTCTTGTGCATCATCCACAAGATCATTGAGAGATTCCTCTGCCCGAAAGTTTCCCAACTCTATTTTTTCCTTTATTGGTGGGGTGGCTTTGTTGCATTCCTGAGAGGCTCCTCCAAGCTTCCTCTACTCAGGTTCAGTTCTAGCTTCCTCAAATGTATTTTCTATGATTTTGGTTGCCATTACCTGCGATGATCCATCCACTGATTCTTCCCTCTCTCTATTACTTGTATTAGCCTCCTTTTCCCTATTTGAAGATCCTTCTAGAAATGATTCTCTAAAGATGAATTTTTTGGATTCTACCCCATCCCATATCTCTATCTCCTATAGCCAGCTTCCATATTTTGTTAATATTTCTATGTTCTTGTAGACTCCAACCTCCTCATCTATTTCTACTAGTATGTAGGCTTCAACCTCATCTTTCCCATTTATGAAGTCATCATCCACCCCTAAGCAAACTCCTAGGGCATCACCTAATCTCACCATACTCTCCACATTCTAGAATTCTGAGGGAAGATCTACTAGTTTGATCCAAGTAGGGATTTGGTTTATTTTGTATTTTTTTTCCCACCATGCTCTGATTTCCTCCCTAGGATAGCTTGGGCTAGTCCACTTAGAGAATAGATCTTTCTCCATTAGTTTTATCACTCTTGTTTTGATAATTTTGAATGGCATCTGTACATTTTACTTCCCCATAGTCGCAAACAGTTGTCATTGCTCACTTTTTTTTGGAAATTTTTTCTATTTTTTTTTTCCTTCTGAACAAGTCCTGATCTCTCTGATTCATTCTTCTTCCAAACTCAAATTCTTCTCTTGCTTGCTGGCTCATTTTTCCTTCATTTCCTGGCTTAGTGTTATCTGAACCCCTGACTCTCCAGACTTTGTTGGTGCACTTCTGAATACCACTACCCTTGTTGCACCAGTTGGATTCCAACAGTTTCCCATGGTGATCATTTTCTCAAAACCGCCCATGCCTTGGCTCGCACATACTCCATCCTTGCTTTTTCCTTTGGGGTGTTGTTGAGATCAATTTTTTTTTGGGAGCCCTCCTTTCACTGTCTCCAATTTGGCTTCTGCCTTGGTTGTAGATTTGATTCTCCATACTTCTATTTTGGCGGTAGTGTGGGTGACACTTGTCCACCCAAGCCATTCTTGAATACCCACTATGGGATGTGATTCACCTTCTGCTGGTTGATGATTCCTTCTGCCTTCTTCCCTGGATCACCATCCTCCACCATGTCACCCCATTGACTCCTTTTCTGCTCTACAGTTTTTCACTCCTGCTCGCCAACTTGTGCCATTATATTTTTCTCTATGTATGATTTTTTTTTTAAAATAATATATTTATTATTTAATATATGAAATTTAATATAGGCAAATTTAATCACATTTTTTTCCAATTTTTTCTCCTTGTTGAACTTCATCTAAATTTTATTGTTGTCAACCATGAACAAAAATTTGAACCTTGTGACATAGCTTTTAAGCATCCCATCATTTAAAACTTTCCATCCTTTTTCCAATGAGCTATAACACTAAGGTGCTTGATAAATGTATTTAATTAAAAAGATGACCTTATTGAAAATAATTAAATATAGCTCAATATTACACCCAATTAACAAAAATGGTTGAAAAGCATCAAAATTTAAATCTGACTATGTAGGAGTGATCCCATTGATAAAAATGATAAATGAACCTAACAAGGCGACTTACTAAAAATAGATGCTCCCTCCAAGAATGTTGGAGCCCAAATCAGAAGTCAAAAATAACATTTAAACATGTTATATGATTCCTTAAAACCATTTGAGCTCATTGGTAACATCAAATCACTCCTTTGAACATGGTGAGACAAACTTATAAATTCAACAACAACTGCATCACTAGAAAACCTAAAAATGTGGATATTACAAGGGTGTACTACAACCAGCACAAGCATGGGAGTTTCTAGTGTTGGACGCCTAGGATTTGGAGTTAGAATCATCTCAAAAAGTGGCACCAAGTCTCCCTTTTAATATACCTTGTAGACTTTTGAACTGAGATAAGCATCTATTGCGGCCTTGGTATCATTTTTGGAAGCGATGTATTGCAGCTGCAAAGGTTTTTATTAGATTTGTTCATAAACAACCATTCTTGGTATGTCTAAAAATGGATTTTGAGTAAAATAGTCACCTGGGTATTTGATTTAAGTTTTATATTAATTTGTAATGCAATTTTAGTTCATGGTTATTTCATATAAATTGAAAAAATATGTGTAAATCATTTTGGGTATTGCTGCAATGTTTTTCAACAATTTATATCAATATTCATTATCATTCTCATACACAAAAACCTAAAGAAAACTTAGGAAAAAAACACAAAATAAAATAAAATACGGTGTATATTATAGTAGGCTCTCTAATTCCCAAAGGATTTTCTCATGGGTTTCATTAAATCTTGTGTTGTATCTTTCATAGTTATTGATCTAGAGTGCTTTTTCCCTTGTGTAAATCTAGAATAGGGGCACTACCTTTATATCTAATCATGGTCTTCATTTGTAGTAGGACCTTTAGTTCTCATGATTATTTATGATGTTTGTAGTTATACGATATTATCATTTTGCGTGTTTAGGATTTACCTACCTCCTAGTTCACCCTACCTAGATTCTTTTCTTGTACTTTTGGTTATTTCCATTGTTTGTATCTTTGAGTCTCATTAAGCTATTTTGGTCATTTGTGAATATTAATATAATCTCTCTTTTTACCATTTAAATTTTCTCGACACTAGCTTTTGTCACCTGTATTTTTTATGCAGAAGCATTAAGGTGAAATGGCAATCATGTGTCACCAAAAATATAATTATTTCAATTTTTTCTATTTTCAATAAGGGCTAAGGTGCGTGGGAAATAAATATTTTAATTTGCAACATTATAATTTTCCCTGTGGTGATTTGAAGAGGTATTTTTTGAAGGAATTATGCTTTGATAAATGCTTCTAAAATATCTCCAAAGGGAATATGATTCTTATGAATTCATTTCCAAGAGGGGACCACTTTTCTTACATGTTCATATGTGATCATTTGTATTCCTTGCATTTATTTGCGCGTTGGCTGCAAGCTTTGCATGTTATTGCATGTTTGGGTCGTAATTGTGAGACCCAGTATCAATAAAATGGCCATAAATTTCTCGTATGATAATAAAATTAAGAAATTCAAAATGATCTGGAAAGCTAGAAATGAGGCATACCAAACCCAAAAATATTTTTAGAAAATTATGACGAATGACAGAGCATTGATAGGTAGAAAGTGATGATTTTTTTGGTAGTTTAGTGGACGTTGATTTGACAAACCAATATTGGTTTCTTCTCACAAAATTTTATATATTGAGGTCTTTTCCATTTGAGAAGTTTGCTTTGGAGGAGTTACAGGTTTAAGTAACTAGATACTACTAGATTAGCATAGGATTGAAGAATCCAAGTGTTGCAGATTTTTATATGTAGAAAGTCCATGTTGTAAGGGAGCTTATGAGCTTCCACATATTGTAATCCCAATTCATATTTGTTGCAATGAATATAGTGTTTTCCTTCTTGCATATGTTGTGCTATATTGAGTTGTGTTATGAGTTTTCATATTTCTAATGGGAGTTTATTTCATCAGAAAACACATAACACAACTCAAAATAACACAACATATGTAAGAAGGAAAACATTATATTTTATTGTAGAAAATATGAATTGTGATTACAATATGTGGAAGCTCATAAGCTCCCTTACAACACAGGCTTTCTACATATAAAAATCTGCAATACTTGGAGTCTTCAATCCTATGTTGAATTTAGTAGCATTTGGTTATGTAAACTTGCAACTCCTCCAAAGAGAACTTCTCAAATGGAAAAGGCCTTAATATATAAAATTTTGTGAGAAAGAACCACTATTGGTTTCTCAAATCAACCTCCAATAAACCACCAAAGAAAAACCCATCACTTTCTGCCTATCAATGCTTTGTCATTCATCATAATTTTCAAAAATGGTTTATGGGTTTAGTGCATCTCATTTCTAGCTTTCTAGATCATTTTGAAATTATTAATCTCATAATTGTATGAAAAGTTAGGGCCATTTTACTAAGACTAGGTCTGACAATTACGACCTAGACATGCAACAACATGCAAAGCTTGTGGCCAATGTGCAAATAAATGCAAGACATGCAAATGATCATACAAGAAAATGTAATAATTTAAGTGGTCCCCTCTTGGAAATGAATTCCTAAGAATCATATTCCCTTTTGGGATGCTTTAGAAAAATTTATCAAAGCATAATTCCTTCAAAAATTTCCTCTTCAAATCACCACAAGGGAAAATTATAATGTTGCAAATTAAATTATTTATTTCCCACGCACCTTAGCGCTTATTGAAAATTAAAAAAAAAATTGAAATTATAATATTTTTGGTGGCACGGGATTGCTATTTCACCTTAGATGTTGCGATAAATTGTAGAGTTCACAATAAGTGACTTAAGTCTTTGTTTCATGCATTTTACTAAATCTAGCTTAAAGTGGTTCATTTCATGCTTTGCTTAATTTCAAATTTTCATTTACAAAATTTCAATTTTAGATCATTGCATAGTGTAAGTAGTAAATTACCTTGTTTGAAATCTGAAAATTGCATTTCATTTTAGGCCTTTACATTGCATTTTAAGTTTGCATAGATTATTGTTCAAAAATGTTAGCTTCGGTCTTTTCCAAATTTGCAAAGAAAAAGTTAGTCTATAAGCATGTTAGTCATTCATTCAATACATTCCCTAATTATGAGAGTCTCTTAGTGTAAGAGAATGGAAATGGTGATGCTTTCCTTAAACCTACACCCCCTCTTATCTCTCCTATTTGTGGGAATGATGTGATAGAAGATGTAAATATAGACAATCATGATGATCATAGTTGCTCTTCTCCTAATACCTCTCCTACATGTGATGAAGATATTTTGGTGTTAGAAGATGCACTCATTAAGAATCATGAAATTGATAAAATCTCCTTCTAATCTACAAACTCTCCTACATTGGAAGATATTATAACATAAGAGAATGAAATAATAGACACATTTCTAAACATCACCTTACCTAATTTCCATTCCCCCTTTGCTTGTGAGAATGATTTAGTGGAAGAGGATGAGGATATGTTGGTGTTAGATGATCAAATATTTAAGGTCTATAACAACCCTCTTTATTATCCTTCCCCTATCTATCCTATTTTGGAAGACATTAGGGAACAACAGAATGAAATCATAAATGATCATGACAGTCATACTTGTTTTTATCCTATTATCTCTCCTAGTTGTGAAGAAAATGCTTTGATTGATGAAGTCATGGGAATCTTAGTTGTCCCTCTTCACCTATGGAAACCCTTATTGAGCAAGACAATTCAACCATTGATCATCCCCTACTTGTGATGAAGTCATTTTGGAAGAACCAATCCTTGAATATCAAGAACATTTGGTTTGTAGTTCTCCTAACAACTCTCCTCCTCCTAGGGAGGATATCATGGTGCAAGAAAATGACAACAATAGTAATGTGGCTTCCTTAGGTGATGGTAAAAAGGTGATTCTAGATTTCGTTTTATTATAAATACATCAAACCAATACCACTAAGGTTATCAATGCGTAAGTTTCCATTAGATCCCCCTTGACTATTGGACCTCCTACATACCCTGTGGGACATCCTAAGAATCCTATAATTCTTTACCCACCTAAGAGCAATGTTTCACAATAGCTGAGTCATAATACCATTGCTCATACATATAACACTAGAAACAATCCACAATCAATACAAACACCTCCAACATCCCTCCCATTGCCTAACCCCATCTTACTAGGTCTTCCTCATTTATCTCCACAAAGTGGAAAGGAGTACAATATTTTTGACCAACTAAAGAACACTCCTACTAAGATATCATTATGGGATCTTATTCAAGCATCCCCTCATTATCATAATGTGATTCAAAATTCTTTACAACAAGTTCCTATCCATTCTAATGCACAACCAAATGACATAGTAGCCAATGCTTCAAGGAAGAAATGATAAAATTGTTTTCCACCAAAGTGAGCTCCCTCCTTTGGAAGTGAAAAAACAAAATGCTACTTTCATGGTATTAGTTCAATATAAAAGAACAGGGATAAAGTGAACCCTTGTTGATCATGGCTTCACCCTTAATGTGTGTAGTGTAAACCTTTTGGACAGGCTTGGTGTGGATAAATTGAAAATTCAACTTGTCTCTTTATCTATTAGCGGGTTTGATAATGTGGGAAGACAACCACTTGGAGTGATTACTTTGCCTATTACAATTGAAAAAGTTACATTACAAACTCCTATTCATGTTATGCCTCATGATCTTTCATACAATCTCATTTTAGGAAGACCATGGATTCATTAGATGCATGTAGTGCCTTCTACCCTTCATAAAATGAAGTATGTCTATGAAAATAAAGTGTACACATTAGACATTGATAATGAGCCTTACATTATTTTACAACTCAAGAAAAACAAGGAAAATCCTTTTAAAACATTGAAACCAGCTACACAGGTGGAACCCATGCAACAAAAAGACAAAGAAAAACATATTGAGGAAGTCACAAAGCTACTAGAAGATGATTGGGGTTCCTTAGATTTCACACTAACATTCATGGGAGAATACAAGATCATAAACAAAGACTTTGAAAATGGAAAGGAAAAAGTGGTAATGTCAACCCAAAATTCAAAAAACCCTTCGAGAGCATCCACCTCAACCACTTAAAAAAAAGACAAAAAATTACACAAGAAAATTTGATGAACTTAATTATGAGCAACCATCAAATCCAAAAGAGATGAAGAATCTTTATGGAAAAGGTTATGAAATGATGAAATAACTTAGTTATAGTGGAAAAGGATGTGGTGCTAGAGAAAAAGGTATCCACATCCCTATAGGGCCCCACATGCAAGAAAATACTAGTGCCCTTGGTTATTGACCCTTGAAAGAAACAAACAAGCCTTCACTCAACATCAACACTATTACAAAATATTCCTCTAAGCCAAATTTAACATTAGTGCATCCTAAAATGATAGACACAAAAAAAAGAAATATCTGCTTAATATCAATGTCATCTTGAAAAAAACTAATGATTTGAATTCGGTAGATTTTACACCCTCCCATGAAGGATAGTATAAAATCTCACAATCTAAAGAGTCTTGTGTAGGTATGACATCATGATTTAAGCAAGAGATATATTTGTCAAAAAATAAAGGAACATATTCTTTTGATCAAGGGGGTATCTTTTGTCGAGACTCCTCCAAGATCATTTGATATCCATCCCTCGAAGACCATGAAACAAATTCTACTACAAGAATTCATTTTGTACATATCATAGAGTTCATGGTCATTCTACTAATGAGTGTAAGGCTTTGAGTAGCAAAATTCAATATCTTAAGGACTGTGGTGCTCTTCCTTGGGTTGAAGCACCTAGTTCTTCTCTTCATTTTGGCTCATCCTTTTCCTACACTAAGTGGGGGCAAGGGGTTAGATAGCCTTGTCCTCATATGTCACTTTTCATTTTCTCTTTTGGCTATTTAATCACCTTTCATGTACATATAAAAGAAAGCTTGGGATGTCAATGATGTGCCTTAAGTTGACTCCCATGTGACATACCTATTCATGATGTATTTTGATTTAGAAACATGTGACTTGGCATAGGGATTTTTGAATAACCTCTCATGTCTTCTTCTACTTCAAAGAAATTGTGCACAGTAATGATGTTAGCAACCACTTTAAAGTGGGGGCATACATCAACACTCATATTTCATTGTGTGATTTCTTTCTTCTTGATATGTGTCCTTTTCTTAGTGGTTTCATTGGGCTTGATTTCCTCTAAGAACATGATATTTCTTTGAATTTTCCTCTCTTGGACACATTATGCACAATTCTCCCTAAGAAGAGACCTTGCATGAACTAAGCAAAATCCCTTTGAACATACCTTACACTATTTTGCATTTACAACATCTATTATATGGCCACCTTGCATAACACACTTTTCTTGCATGTGGATCCATCTTGTTTGTTCATGAGCTCCATGCATATGAAAATTTTCTTGTATCATGAAGCTAGAAGATCATTTTTGCATGGTGCCTTATCAAAGTTGTTAGGAGTGAAAAGAGGAAAATGGTGTTCTCTCTTTTTTTCACCTTTAGGGTTTTAGACCTAAAAGGAGAGAGGAAATTTTCTTACTTTTCACTCAAGAACAAACCCTTGAGATTTCAATGCAAAGGAGATTAAAATCTTGCAAAGGGGTTATCCTAGGGGCTGGATGAGATTTAATGAGGGGCTCACCACCAAGTTTAGACTTGGAAAAGACAATGAAATGAAAAAAACAATGTAAAACTCTAATTGAATGCAAGACAACACTAAATGACCTAGAGAGATGAACAAAATGCCACAAAAAGCTATAAAACAAAAAGTGTGCACCTACGAGACTGAAGAAGGTAGAATGGAGGTCTGGATAACTAAAAAAAATGTTGTTGATTTTAGTTGGGACTGATTTGCAAAGCTAGACGAATTAGTCCAATTTATGGGAAAATGCATTGGAGCAAGTTTCAGCCAAAAGGTTATCAAGATCTATAAAAATATCTTCTAGGAATGTACAGTGGGACTCATTTTCCAATAGTGGTGAATCATTCCACTTCTAATTTTCTAGAAATTTTGAATCTGATTCTATGCCTCTCAGTCTGCTCTACCCTTTTTGATTGGTTTCTATATCTAAAACTGCAAATTTCCACCTGTAGACCTTCTTTAAGCTTCTCCAAGGCTTGATGACAACTTTGACAATTTTGAAGCATATTCAAATTTTCTCCAACTTTGCTTCTTGGAAAATCTACAACCTAACTCTATAGATCACACACAAGAAGAGGGAAAAATGTTGTAGGGGGTTAGTGAATAGGGGTTTTCCTTGGTCAAACCCCTTGTTGGTAATTAAACCTTGAAATGAAGGTAAATATGAATGGAGAATGATGAATGAAAAAATAGTAATGTTGCAACTCACCAAACCCTAGCAATAAGGCGCTGCAATAATGCTTGAAATGGTTGCAATGGATGTGGTTCTTGACTCTTGCTTGAAGGAGATAGATCTTGAATGTAATGCTTGATTGGATCATGAACTCTACACCACAATTGTTAGCACAATAACAAACATGAAGAATGCAATCTTTGACATGATGATTGGCACTTGAAGAATGCTCTTGAATGCTTGATAATTTTCCCTTGAAAGATCTTGGATGATCTTGTAAATGCTCAAATTCTCTTGTGAACTCTTGAATGCTAGGTGTTAAATATGAGTGAAAGAACCTTGTATTTATACTCAATTATGCAAGAATTCCTAAAATTACAACACTACAAGCCAACATTAGATCTAGGAGAATAAAATATCGCTAGAAATTTTAATTAAATTTGAATTTGGGTCACACGAGAGTCATTTGAGTCCCATCATACATAATGTATGGGACCAAAAATTAAAATTGCTCAGAAATGTGTGAAACTTGCATTGGGGCCAAAAATACCTAGGTGGGACTCATTCGCCTAAGGTGATGCATGAGTCCTAGACACTAAATCTAGGCCACACAAGTTAGGAACACCTAAATTATGAATGAACTTACTTATTGGTGTCGATATTATCCTCGAAAACATGTAATAAATGAGGCTTATGAATACAAAATAGGTCCAATTAAAGTATAAGAAATCCCAATTATTAATGATAAGCCTAGAGAAATGTGAAAGTGTGTTACAACACTTTATTACACTCCCAATAAGGAAAAATTAATTTTTATTTTGATTAAAATTATATTTATTATGCTTGGTTAATTTTGATAAAACCCTAGAAAAGTGTGAAAGTGTGTTACAACACTTCACAACACTTTAGCAAGGCACCATTAAATTCCATTTGTTCACAAGGCCCAGAACCTAATGTGAATGTGTTATCCACATTACAACACTAAATCAAGGCAACATTAAGTCAAAATCCACAAGGAGGACCTAAACAAGTGTGAAAATGTCAAGGGACCCATTTTTTGACATTAAATTTAACCTCCACTTTAGTGAGAGGATGAACCTACTTCAAACTCACACTAAAGTAGACAAACACGCACCAAGAGGGCTTCCAATGAACCAATGCTAGCAAGATGAGATGACAACAATCAAGAGGGGTAATCAAGCCACCAGGATCAAGATCCCATGGCAAACCAACATAAGCACAAAGGAACACACGTGAAAATGATATAAAGAAAAATGACAAAGAACAAGCATATAGTTCGAAAGAAAATAAAATAAGATGTGAAATAAAAGAATTAGATCAAGCTTTTATTGTTTTTCCATCATGATGTGGATTAGATCTAGGTTGTTTGTCCAAAAAAATGCACTCACTCTAAGGTGAGGGAACTCCTAGTTGTCCACTAGGTGAGAAGTCCTAGAAGGTGAGAAACATACTCTCATGGCTGGTATGCACTCACACATGCACACAAGTGGCTATGAGGAAAGCCATGACTTGGATAGGGCTTTCCACTCAAACCATACCAAAGTTATACCTCCTAATAACTTTAATAAGGTGCCACACAAAAATGATTTTTGAGCTTCATGAGGCAAGCAAAACTTCATATGCTTGGAGCTCATGAACAACATAATGGCTCTATAGGCATGCAAGCTTGTTATGCAAGGTGGCCATATAACAACAAATAAAAAATGTAAAAATAGGAAATGTTGAAAGGAGTCTTGCTTAGTTCATGCGAGGTCTTTAACTTAGGGAACATTGTGCCTAATGTCTCCAAGAGAGAACCAATCAAATAATAGAAGATTTGCAACTTAAAGGATGCATTTTGTCACATCAAGCCACTAAGAGTAATGTAATATGCTAAGAGAGATCACCCTCTTGAAGGACATCACACCCAATTTGATCCAAAAGGTGACAAACGCATCGTATGAAGTAAGAAAACTGCACTAAGAACCAAGAAAAGGAAAATGCAAAAGAATAATGCTAACATATGCCCCCAATTTAAAGAAATTGCTAAACACCATGTTGTGAGAAATTACTTTAAAGTAGCAAATGATAAATGCTAACAATGAAGAAGACATGAGAGCCAATTTGGAAAGCCCTATGCCAAGTCATATGTTTTTGAGTAAAGCTACATCATGGAAGAGAAAGGAAAAGAGAGGGGTTTCCCCCAACATGAAAACACAAAACACATAAGGGATATATGAATTGGGGTTAGTATGTTCTTTTCTACATTGTTTTTGGAGAGCTAGGAACTATCATCATCCCCCAAATACACATAGAACTAGAAGAATGACACAAAGAGAGGGAAAACAAAGAAAAAACTTTTGGGTCAACATAGAAGAGACATGAATGTCTCGATGCATTGTGTCATCCCAAAAAGGTAAACACAAGACAAATGAAAAGACAGAGGAAAAGGAGAAAGAAAAGAAAAATCCTTTTGGGTCAACATGGAAGAGACATAGGGTGTCTCAACGCCTTGCGTCATCCCCAAAAGGAAAACACAAGATAAATGAAAAGACAAAGGAAAAGGAAAAAGAAAAGGAAAATTCTTTTGGGTCAACATGGAATAGACATAGGGTTTCTCGACACCTTGGATCAAGCCCAAAAGGAAAATAAAAGACAAATGAAAAGATAAAGGAAAAGGAAAAAGAAAATAAAAAGGCCTTTTGGGTCAACATGGAAGAGACATAGGGTGTCTCAATGCCTTGTGTCATCCCCAAAAGGAAAACACAAGACAAATGAAAAGATAAAGGAAAAGGAAAAATAAAAGAAAAAGCCTTTTGGGTAAGCATGGAAGAGAAATAGCGTGTCTCGAAACCTTGCATCATCCCAAAAAGGAGAAGGCAAATGAAAAAATATATATAAAGATTAAAAAAAAAGTGAAAGAGATACACAACATAGAGAATAATGAAGGTACAAATAGAGGAATGTCATGAAGAGAGAGATCATCAAACAAAACATTATAGGGGATGACATTAAGAACATGCAATCACACAAAAGAAAATGAAAAATAAATAACGCAAAAGACTAGTAAGGAAAATGTGAGTCAACCTATGAGCAAGTCATCTGCCTCCCAACCTCAATTTGTGTAAGAGGGACGTGAACAACACAACTAAGGGACAACGAAAAATGTATTAGAAGGACAAGGCTATCAACTTCTTTCCCCAACTGAGTGCAAGACAAGAATGGACCAAAGTTGGTGATGGGAAGGGTCATGTAATAGTGAGATAGAATATTCTATAACTATTACATGACAAGGGGTGAAACAATATATTAGGCTAGGCAATCACATGATGGCAATCATTGCCATCAAAGTGAAATTTTTTCAATATTAACTAGAATGCATGACACTCATTGGTATTGTGTCTGAGGATTCAATGATATGCACTATGTGGTACTTTTGCATCTTTAGGATATAGTGCTAATCTATTCATAGGTGGTAATGTTATTAGTTCATTGTTCAAAAGAAATTGTATTTTCCTTTCACTTTTAGGTGGTGGATGAGGAGATTTTACTTTTTGTAACTTGTAAGGTCTCTTGTGTTTGCTAGATTCACCATTTTCTTTAATTTAATGCAGAGGAGGGAAACGTAAGGTGATCCTCTCATCCTTTTCACTATTATAAGACATTGTTTGTTCTTTAGGAATGGCATTTAGATTGGGAGGGGAATCCAAGATCATCGTACCATAACTTTGGAGCCTTAGATATTCTCTAGGAGGCTTTTTGTTGTTAGAGGGACCTTAATGTCCTAGTCCCTTTGTGTTTTAATCAGTTGGTATTTTCTCTAGGAGTTGATGAATTTCATGTCCACTTGTTGTATCATATCCTTGCTTACTCAAGATTGTGAAGCTTTTTCCATGTGTTTCTTCTAGATTGATGGGAGTGTTTGTTAATTTGTTATCATTAAATGGTTGAGTGTTTGCTTGTCTAGAGGAACTAGGTTCACCTATTGTAGGGAACTTAGGCTCAAGTTTTGTTTCAGGATGTAAGTAACCAAACATATCAAGAGGTGGTATTGTAGGAGGATTTGGTTGTTTCATGTATGGGTAAAAGGATGCATTAGCCTCAAGGTTATTAAGACAATTGTGTAGGAACCTATTCATGATGTCATCATCTTCTCCAATGATGTCAACATCATGAGGAGGACATGCATTAGGAGTTAAGTGAGCATGAGTAAGTTCAATATCATTAGGATCATTTCCAAAAGAACTTGATATGACACATCCACTAAGGATTTTAATGACATATGAATCTTGTTAAACCACACATCCCTGATGTAAATTTCAGATTCTAAACTATGCAACAATGTCGTAAATGTAATTTTGATTTTAAGCAATGTACAATATGAATAAGTTTAGGCTAAATGCAATGGAATTGAATGAAATAGAAGTTCTACATACTAAAATAAAGAGATAAAAACAACAAACAGAAACTCAGAAAATGAAGTTTAAATGCTAGAAAATGTAGAGAAAAATGTGCAGAGGGACTGATTTGCCCAAGGTGATGAATGAGTCCCAAGGATGATTTTTTTTGAAAATTTTTAGAAATTTTTAATTGAATTTTATACTTTTTATTTTTTTTGATGTAAATCTAAGATGCAAATGTAGAATTTTACTGATTTTCAATGAAATTAAATGTAATAATGTAGGATAAATGATATTTTCACTAATGTAAAATGTGAAACCCTAGAATGCACATTAATCAATGCAAAACCTAATGTAATGTTAATGAAAGCTAAATCTAGGATGTAAATGGAATCCAAATCAGAATTATGATGGTCTATATGTAGGTTAACGAAAATGAAAAGAGGAAAATGGAGTTCTATCTTTTTTTCACCTTTAGGGTTTTGGACCTAAAAGGAGAGACAATTTTCTTACTTTTCACTCAAGAACAAACCATTGATATTTCAATGCAAAGGGGATTGAAATCTTGCAAAGGGGCTATCCTAGGGGTTGAATGACATCTAATGAGGGGTTCACCACCAAGCTTAGACTTGGAAAAGACAATTGAACCAACAATTTTGTGGTTGGATTCTATAGACTACTTTTGCACTCTTAGGATCTTCCACCTAAAAGGAGAGAAATAGAATAACCTACAAAACTGAAGTGGTTCACTCAAATAGAGGATTGCATGATGTAATTAAGACTAAATGCAATGTTGTAAATGCAACTAAATGATGTAATTGATTAACTATTGATGCAAAACCTATGAAATATGCAATGTTTGAAAACACAATGTGATATGTAAGAATAAACTAAAACATGAACAAATGCAAAACATTGAAAGAAGGTTGAACAGAGTGCACCTGGGCAATGAATGCTGAATTTGGAATTATCTGAATGTTGGCAGAAATTAGTCAAAATAACCAGTGGGACTCATTCGCCATTTATGGAAAATCAGTCCCGCTACTAGCAAAAACTACTAAAACTTGGTTTTTGACTGTTAGGAACTAGAATATGACAAAATCTACCTTTTCAGCCTTAAAATTGGACTCATTTGACACTAATGAAAAATCAATCCTCTTTGAAAATTATGTGAAATAAAAGTTCAATTTTGTAGCTCCAGATCTCCACTTGTCTTCTTGTCAGGTTGATGGAGTCAAATCTACAGAAAATGGACTGTAGGTTGCCTTCTAGCTTGAAATAGGGTTTAGTTGACTTCTTGACCACCTTTCAACACCTAATTGCTTGAAAAATTTGCATACACAAGCTATAAACACACATGCAAAAGGGGGAAAATGGTTAAGGGTTAGATTATAGGGATTTTCCTTGGTCAAATTCCACTTTGATAATCAAACCCTTAATGAAAAAATGAAAAGGAATGAGCAAGGAAATGATGAATAACAACATCCAAATTTCCTAAACTCACCACAACCTTGTTGAATAAATCTGAAGATATGTCAATGCCTGCTCCAAAATGCTTGATTTATTCTTGATTGAATGATGCAAAGTGCTCAAATGTTAATTGATGTTTAGTGAATGCAAGTGAATGAGGAGATGTAAAATGAGGAGAAAAATACTTATTTATACAGACTTGTTCCCTAATTACCCAATGATACCTCATCACAGGCTGACATAAGGTATTTTCAAATAAAATCTCAAAAGAAAATTTGAATTATTTTGAATTTGGGGCCAAGAGGGACTCATTCGCCACCCATGGAGAATGGGTCCCACCTTGGGCTTGTATATGGGTGTCGGGAATTAACTTGTATTTAATGTTGTTTGTCGGGTTTACATTCAAAAATACACTTAATTAATTTTTGTGAGTGCATAGAGGGGTCAAATAAAGTATAATAAAGTTGTAAATAGTGAAAACAAGCCTAAAAAGCATGAAATCTTGTTACAAGACTTTACAACACTTTAAAATAGGACTTAATAAGTGATGAAAAGGTGATTTTTAGGTGAATTATGATGAAAAGAGTCTAGAAAAGTATAGAAATTTATTACAACAATTCACAACACCTACACAAGATGCCACAATTTGAATGTTTAGGACCTAATGTGAATGCATAAACTACATTGCAACATTAAATCAAAGAAAAATAGACCAAGCATCATGAGAGAAAGACCGAAATAATTATGAAAATGTCAATGGTCCATTTTTCTATGGTACATTTAGCCCCCACTTTAGTGAGAGGATGAACCTACTTCAAACTCACACTAAAGTAGCCATCCTTATCGAGAGGGATCCATATGCACTTTTGCTAGCAAGATGGAATGACAATGATCAAGAGGGATGATCAAGTCCCCAAGATGAAGATCTAATGGAAAACTAAACATAAGAACAGAGGAACACACATGTGAAAGAGAAAGAGAAGAAAGAATAAAATTAAGCTTCAATCATTTGTCCAACTAGTTGTGGATAAGATCTAGGCTGCTTGTGAGAAAAAGAGAATGTATACTCACTCTAGGGTGATGAAACTTATGGTATTTTTCTAGGTAAGAAGACCCAAAAGGTGAAATACATATGCTAGTTGGTACACACTCATAAACACATAGGTGGCTATGGGGAAAGTCATGCCGCTAAATGGGTCTCCCACTCAACCATATCAAATTTATACCTCCTGATAACTTTAACAAGGCACCACAAGGAAAATGTTGGTTCATGCTTCATGAGATAAGAAAATCTTCGTATGCTTATAACTCATGAAAAAATGCAAAGGCACCATAACCATGCAAGTTGTGCTATGCAAGGTGGCAAGGATGCAAAATGCAAAAATGCAAAATGTGAAAGATGTTGAAAGGAGCCTTGTTGAGTTCATGCAAGGTCTATAACTTAGGGAACATTGTATCTAATGTCTCCATGAGAGGACCAATCAAAGAATAGAGAATTCACAACTTAAGGGATGCAGTGCATCGCATCAAGCCACCAAGAAGAATATAATATGTTAAGATAGATCACACTTATGAAGGACAACATACCCAATGTCATCCAAAAAGTGACATACGCATCATATGAAGTGACAAGGCTACACTAGGAACCAAGAATGCAAATGAAATGATGCTAATGTATGCCCCCCACTTTAAAGAAATTGCTACACATCATTAAGTGAGAAATTACTTTAAAGTAGAGAAGGAAAGAAAAACAAGACATGAGAGCCAACTTGGAAAGCCACTATGCCAAGTCATATGTTTCCAAGTAAGGTTGTCGAATGTAAACTAAAAAGAAAAAAAATAAAGGATGGTTTCCCCCCAGAAAGGAACAAACCAAACACCCAAGTGATCTATGGATTTTGGGTAAGTATGTTCATTGCTGCAATGTTACTAAAGAGCTTGAAACTGTCATCATTCCCCAAAGCACATAGAACTAGAAGAATGATACGAAGATAGAAAAAAAAGAAAGAAAAAAAGTATGTTTTGGGTCAACATGGAAGAGACATTGCAGTCTCAATGCTTTTCATCATCCCCAAAATGAAAAAACAAGAAAAAGACAAAGGAAATAGGAAAAGGGACCGATTGGGTCAACATGGAAGAGACATAGGGCATCTCAATGCTTTGCATCATCCCTAAAAGGAAAACACAAAACAAAAAGAAAAAAATAAAAGGATATTTTGGGTCAACATGGAAGAGACATAGGGTGTCTCTATGATTTGTGTCATCCCCAAAAGGAAAACACAAAACAAAAATCGAAAAAGAAAAGGAACTTTTGGGTCAACATGGAAGAGACATAGGGTGTCTCAATGCTTTGCATCATCCCCAAAAGGAAAACACAAAAAAAAAAGTGAAAAAATAAAAGAACCTTTTGGGTCAACATGGAATAGACATAGGGCCTCTCTACACTTTGCATCATCCCCATAAGGAAAACACAGAACAAAAAGTGGAAAAGAAAAGGACCTTTTGGGTCAACACGGAAGAGACATATAGGGCATCTCTACACTTTGTGTCATCCCAAAAGGAAAACAAAAAGTAAAAAGAAAAAAAGAAAAGGACCTTTTGGGTCAACATGGAAGAGACGTAGGCCATCTCTATGCTTTTTATCATCTCCAAAAGGAAAACATAAAACAAATAGCAAAAAATAAAAGGAATTTTGGGTCAACATGGAAGAGACATAGGGTGTCTCTACGCTTTGCATCATCGCCAAAAGGAAAAATAAAACAAAAGAGAAAAGGAAAAGATAAAGTATGACATATAGAAGAATAAAGGTATAAATAGAGGAAGTGAATAGAGAGAGAGAGAGAACATCAAATGCACATTACCGGGGACCATGATACACACATGAAATTAAATGAAAATGTAAAAGGAGATAGTAATGAAAATGTGAGTCAACCATTAACTAAGTTATTGGTTTCTCAATCTTAATTAATATAAGCTCAAAAAATGAATAATGTAGTTAAAAGACAAAGATAAATGCATTACAAGGACAAGGTTGACAACTTCTTGCCCCCATATAGTGTAAGACAAAAATGAGCCAAGGTAGGTGATTGGAGGGATCATGCAATAGTGAGAATGGAAAATTATACAACTATGGTATGATAAAGGGATTTTGTTTTAAGAGATAATAGGAAAGCAGTCGGTATTAATGAAGTGATACTTGTCAAGTATGTCCTTCAATGTTCGACATTGTTTGGTTTGATGTCTAAGAGCATGATGATATTTGCAATATGGTATGTTATAATATTTAGGATGGATGACCAACCTATTCATAGGTGGTAAGAGTATAAGGCCTTTGTTTAAAATCAATTGAAGTCTCCTTTCACATTCAGGTGGAGGATGAGTATGAAACTTGAGTTTTTTCAATTTGTAAGGTCATTTTTTTTTGCTAGACTCTCCTATTTCATGGATGGAAGGAGGAAGATGACCCATGGAGATCCTAGAATCCTTTTCATTAGAATCATGTAATGGTTGTTCATGTGGAAGGAGAATGTTCAAGTTAGGAGGAGAATCAAAGATCATTGAACCATCATCACAAAGTATCCAATATTCAAAAGGAGGCTTATCAGCATGAGAAGGATCTTGATAGCCTAATACTATTGTGTTTTCTTTTGTTGGTCTTTTTTCTAAAAGTTGGTGAATGTTATGCTCATTTGTTGTGTCACAACCTTGCCTGCTTAGGATAGTAGAGCCTTTTCCATATGTTTCTTCAAGTTGATTGTTGTGTTTGTAACTTTATTATCATAAAATGGTTGAGGATGTGCTTGTTTAGAAGAACTAGGTCCACCTATGGGAGGGAACTTAGGTCATTCATTTGTTTCAATATGTATGTATCCAAAGTGATCAGGAGGTGCAATAGTAAGAAGATATTTGGACTTCATGGATGGATAAAAGGTTGCATTGGCTTCAAGTTATCAAGACATTCATTTAAGAACTTGTTCATGCTATATTCATCTTCTCCAATGATGTCTACATCACGAAGATGACAATCATGAGGAGTTGAAGGAGTATGAGGAAGCTCAAGGTCATTAGGATCATAGTCAAAGGCACAATTGGACATGTCTACTAAGGATTTCAATGAATTCCAAAACTTATTAAAATAAAAATCCATGATGACAATGAATGCAAGAAAGAAGAGAAAACAAGCAATCTAGAAAATATAACAAAAAGTAAATATAGAAAACAATAATGTAGAAAATGCCCAGAAAATTCTTGAAAATGATGTTCAAAATGTGTAGGTGGATTGATTCGCCCAGGGTGGCAAATGAGTCTAGTTATGAGATTTTTTGTGTTTTTTTTAAAAAAATGAAATGATTGTAATGGTTTTCAAATGCAAATTGAGGATGCAAATGCAGATTTTTAGCTTTTTTCAATGATTTGACATGCAAAAATGAAATCTAAATGTATCTTTCACTAATGCAATTTTAGAAACCCTAGGATGCAAAAACAAAACTGAACCTAAGTGAATGTTGATGAAAATGAAACCTAGGATGCAAGATGCAATTGAAATTAGAAAGAGAAAGTGTTCAATATGTAGGTTCACCAAAATTCAAACCATCAATTTTGTGGTTGGTTTCTATAGACTACTCTTGCACTCTTAGGATCTTCCACCTAAAAGGAGAGAGATAGAATAACCTATAAAATTGAAGTGGTTCAATCAAATAGAGGATTGTATGATGTAATTAAGACTAAATGCAACTAAACGATGTAATTGATTAACTATTGATGCAAAACTTATGAAATATGTAATGTTTGAAAACACAATGTGATATGCAAGAATAAACGAAAACATGAACAAATGCAAAACATAATTGAAAGAAGGCTGAACAGAGTGCACTTGGGCAATGAATATTGAATCTGGAATGATTTGAATGCTGGTAGAAACCAGTCAAAATCACCAGTGGGACTCATTCGCCACTGATGTCGAATTAGTCCTATTGTTGGCAAAAACTTCTAAAAACTAGTTTTCGGCTGTCGAGAATTGGAATCTGACAAAATCTACTTTTTCAACCTTAAGGTGGGACTCATTCACCATTGATGGTGAATTAGTCCTCTTCAAAAACTCAGTGAAATCAAAGGTCAATTCTATAGCTGCAGATCTGCACTTGTCTTCTTGTTTGGTTAACAAATTCAAATCTGTAGAAAACAGATTGTAGGTTGTATCTGAGATTGAAATAAGGTTTAGTTGACTTGAAAAACTTTTTTTATTTCTTGACCACCTTTCAACACCTAATTTCTTGACAAATCTACATACACAAGTCTAAAAACACACATGCAAAAGGGGGAAAATGGTTAAGGGTTAGATTGTAGGGATTTTCCTTGGTCAAATCCCAATTTGGTAATCAAACCCTTAATGAAGAAATGAAATGGATTAAGCAAGGAAATGATGAATAACAACATGCAAATGTCCTAAAATCACCACAACCTTGTTGAACAAATCTGAAGATATGTCAATGCCTGCTCTAAAATGCTTGATTGAATGATGCAAAGTGCTCAAATGTTAATTGATGTTTAGTGAATGCAAGTGAATGAAGAGATGAAAAATGAGGAGAAAAACACTTATATATACACACTTGTGCCCTAATTACCCAATGATACCTCATCAAAATCCGATATAAGGTAGTTTCAAATAAGAACCTGAAAGAAAATTTGAATTATTCTGAATTTGGGGCCAAGAGAGACTCATTCGCTACCCATGGAGAATGGGTTCCACTTTGGGATTTTAAGTGGGTGTTAGGAATTAACTTGTATTTAATTTTTTTTGACGAGATTACATTCAAAAATATTCTTAATTAAGTCTTGTGAGTGCATAAAGGGGTCAAATAAAGCATAAGAAAGGTGAAATAGTGAAAATAAGCCTAGAAAAGCACGAAATCTTTTTACAAGACTTTACAACACTTTAAATAGGACTTAATAAGTGATGAAAAGGCAATTTTTAGGTGAATTATAAAGAAAAGAGTCTAGAAAAGTATAGAAATGTGTTGTACAACACCTTCACAAGACACCACAATTTGAATGTTTATGACCTAATGTGAATGCATAAGTTACATTGCAACATTAAATCAAAGAAAAATAGACCAAGGATCATGAGAGAAAGACCTAAATAACCATGAAAATGTCAATGATCCATTTTTCTATGGTACAACAATGAAATGCAAAAAACAATGTAAAACCCTAATTAAATGCAAGACAACACTAAGTGACCTAGAGAGATGAACAAAAAGCTATAAAATAGAAAGTGTGCACCTGGGATACTGAAGAAGGTAGAATGTAAGTCTAGATCACTAAAAAATCTACTATTGATGTTGATTGGGACTCATTTGCCAAGCTGGGCGAATTAGTCCAGTTTTTTGGAAAATGCATTGGAGCAAGTTTCAACCAAAAGGGTATCCAAATCTATAAAATTATTTTCTTGGCCATTATAGTGGGACTCATTCACCAATAGTGGAAAATTAGTCCACTTCCTTTTTGGAAATTCTAAATTTATTTTGTGCCTCTCGATCTGCTTTCCCCTTTTTGACTAGTTTCCAAATTTGAAACTACAAATTGCCACCTGTAGACCTTCTCCAAGCTTCTCCAAGGCTTGATGACAACTTTGAAATTTTTGAAGCATATGAAACTTTTCTCCAACTTTTCTTCTTGGAAAATCTGCAACCTAGCTTTGCAAATCACACACAAGAAGAGGGAAAAATGTTGTAGGCAGTTAGTGAATAGGGGTTTTCCTTGGTCAAACCCCTTGTTGGTAATTAAACCTTGAAATGAAGGTAAATATGAATGGAGAATGATGAATGAACAAATAGTAATGTTGCAACTCACCAAAGCCAAGCAATAAGGTTCTACAATAATGCTTGAAATGGTTGCAATGGATATGGTTCTTGACTCTTGCTTCAAGGAGATAGATCTTGAATGTGATGCTTGCTTGGATCATGAACTCTACACCACAATTGTTAGCATAATAACAAACATGAAGAATGCAATCTTTGACATGATGATTGGCACTTGAAGCATGCTCTTGAATGCTTGATAATCTACCATTGAAGGCTCTTAAATGCTCTTGTGAACTCTTGAATGCTAGGTGTTGAATATGAGTGAAAAAACCTTGTATTTATCCTAACTTATGCAAGAATTCCCAAAATTACAACACTACATGTTGGCATTAGATCTAGGAGAATAAAATACAATCAAAAATTTGAATTAAATTTGAATTTGGGTCACATGGGACTCATTCGCCCAAGGTGGGAAATGAGTCCCATCATACATAATGTATGGGACCAAAAATGAGAAGTGCTTAGAAATGTGTGAAACCTGCATCAAAGCCAAAAATAACTAGGTGGGACTCATTCGCCCAAGGTGATGAATTAGTTAATTGATAAAACCCTAGAAAAGTGTGAAAGTGTGTTACAACAAGTTTTGCAACACTTTAGCAAGGAATCATTAAATTATATTAGTTCACAAGGGCCCAAAACCTAATGTGAATGTGTTATCCACATTACAACACTAAATCAAGGTAACATTGAGCCAAAATCCACAAGGAGGACCCAAACAAGTGTGAAAATGTCAAGGGACCCATTTTTAGACACTATGTATAAGGAGGTATAAGTTTGGTATGGTTGGATGGGAAGTTGATCCAAGGCATGACATTCGCTTAGCCACTTGCATGTGTGTTAGAGAGTATATCAGTCATACGTGTCTCACCTTCTTGGATTACTCACCTTCCAGACAACCTGAAGTTCTGTTGCCTCAAAGTGAGTGTGCATTTTTGGACAAAATAGCCTAGATCTAATTAGCATCATGTTGGACAAATGGTTGAAGCTTGATCCACCTTTTTATTTTTGTTTTTCCTTCTTCTAGTTATTGACATTTCATGTTTGCATATCTTGATGCTACATATAATACACCTTATGTGTGTCCTTTTGTGCTTATGTCAATCTAATGTAGGATCTTGAATCTTGGGGGCTTGATCACCTCCTTGATCTTTGTTATCAATGACCATCCACATCGGTACACTTGGACCCCTCTTGAATGACTACTTTAGTGTGAGTTTGAAGCAAGTTCATCCTCTCACTAAAGTGGGGGCTAGATGTAATGATGGAAAAAAGTCCCCTTTTTCTTGCTTGTTTAGGCCCTCCTTGTTAACTAAGCTTAATGGTGCCTTGATTTAGTGTTGTATTGTTTTTGACACATTCACATTAGGTCCTGGGACCTTGTGAACTTAAAATGGTACCTTGCTAAAGTGTTGTGAAGTGTTGTAACACACTTTCAAACTTTTCTAAGGTTTTATTAAATAACTGAACCTAATAAACCCTCTTTTTAACCTTATCATGCCTTATTTAAAGTGTTGTAACACACTTTCACACTTTTCTAGGGTTTTCATAAATAATTGGGGTTCTTTATGCTTAATTGGCCTTATTTTGCATCTGCAAGTCTCATTTAATGCATCTTTTTGAAGATGATCGTGATGTAAATCAACATCCAATCATAATTCAAGTGTTTTCAGGTTGTATGGCCCAGATTTAGTGATCTAGGACTCATTCGACACCTTGGGTGAACGATTCCTGTGTGGACCAAAATCAAAATTAATTCAAATTTTTGGCTTTATTTTATCCTCCTAGATCTAAATCAACTTGTAGTGTTGTAATTTTAGGACTTCTTTCATAATTAAGTATAAATACAAGTTTCTTTTACTCATTTTCACCTAAGCATTCATAAGATCAACTTACCAACTTGAATGAGCATCCTTATAACAAATTTGAGTTTGTTGGTGTTTTTTCCAGTGCACCTAAGGAATCTTTAAAGAGTAGTCAGCTCCTATACTCAAGACCCTTAAAATGAATGGACAACTAACAAGATTCAGTCAAAGACTGAAATATTCTACACTTGAGGCTCTATGGGACCTAGGATAGTAGTCCTACTATGTTCATTTTGATTCATACATTACTAAACACACTATTTCACAAATCAATTATTATGAGGAGAAAATATACATGAATTATTGAAAGATTGGCTTATCTTTGAGCAAACTACAACCCAGTCACAAAGAATTAAATGCTATTTCAAAATACATCAAGCACATGATTCATGATAAATGAATTTTAAAATGAATTTGCATTCTGATTTCAAATCGGTAGAAAGATAGACAATTAACATACTTCTAATGTAAATGTTTAACAAATAGACAAGTGTCTTGTCAAATTGGGTGTCAGAGTCACATATATAACAACCAATAGTATAGAAATGATTTAATTCTAACAATAATGGCCAACTCTCACAATACACTGCATCATGGAGCTCACAGTTTCTAAGACATGACTACTTACCAAATCCTTTGTAAATTATTGCAAATTTATGACTCTATTTAAGCATTTTAATTGACTCCTTGAATCAAAGCAGAAAAAGAGACATACATTCAAACAAATATTTGAAGATGAACAAAGATATCCTTGATATTTCATTCAAAACTTTCCATAACCTTCAGAAGGAGAGTACTTGCATTAGAGTTATAGATTTTTCTTGATATCAGTCATTACTATAGAACCGTTTAAGATCACTATATACATGCCATCAGAGCCAAAACATGTTATCTGCTATATTCATTAATTCCTTTCTACACTCTATTATCTATCTAGACATCTAACCGAATCAAAACCTAAGACCAAAACCCCTACAAATGATCCATGAATTCCCTTTTATAACCCAAGGGAGTAGACAAGCTTTCAGCTTGAAATGTCATTTCAATACAATTTTCATTTCATCTCCAAATTCCCCACAACAAAATCTACAATCATTTGTTGAAAAGGGGAGGGAAAATGCTTAATCATCAAAATGTGCTAATACCACCAAAAGTAGCCTTTAACTATTGGCATAACCCATCAACCCACATCCATGGTTAGCACAGTCATCATAGAAACTAACTTCAATTGTCCACATTCAACATAAGACTTATCAATGCCAAAAAATGAAAAAAACCCACACGTAACTTCATCTTCATGACAAAATTCCACAAACCTAAAAGCAATCTCATTACACAGAACCAACACTGGAGCCACAGTACACACGCCCACTTTGTGTTTTTGCACTTGGAGGAGGAGAAACCACAACTCCTTCCATATTCTTATCCTTTCTAGCCATTGAGTAACCATGTCCACTTGGAGTCTTCATAGCAATGGGAGGAACTACAAGCACCTCTTCCCCTGATGGAGCCAGTTGGTTCAGAATTGTGAGGTATTGTAGATATCCCAAATCCATTTCAATCTCACTATCAGATGAGCTATCACATAAAGCAATGGGAGATTTATGTCTTCCATAGGAACCTTGACCATATTGAATTTTCCTTTAAATTTTTCTTGAAGGCCCAACAACTTCTTTTCCTTTTGCTCTAGTCACTTTTGAACTTGCAACTTATACCTTCAACCAGTGATTACTCCTGGTAACAACAAGTATAAATTACTCACCATGAGCATCCTTGTGAGTGCCATGCATGTGCTCTAAGTATTCACTGCAAGAATTCTACAAATTGAGTTGAAGGGACCTCTACATTAGAACAAATGGAGCACTAAACTTAATCATCCTACAACTTGAAGAACCTACACTTATAACCTCAACATCCTGCACTATATCAAAAGACTCAATGGCTGATTGTGATGGTGAAAATAACAACTCTTAACCTGTATTTATCTAGCAATGTGACGATAACAATCATTAATGCTCAATAAAAACACATGTGTGAACTAGGCATAACTTGATGGCATCCACATTATCATTGTTTGACTCTAAAGTGCATGGAAATCTGCATATCATGCTTCATGATTACTATCAATTAAGTCTCCACATGCATGGAGATCAATTTGATTGCTCTTGCAAAGATCTTACCATTAATGCTCACTAGTTGCAAAACTAAAAGGCTACCACGTGCCTATTTTCTAATTTTGAATGTCAGTCGTCAATCCCTTAATGAGGTGGTGGATCAGATAGCTCGCAATGAGTTGACTACTTTTGAATTTTAATAGTTCATTGCTTGATCATCTTCATCCAATAGCATTCATCCCAATCAATGAACATGTCACCTATTAGCAGGTCTTTCCCACTTCATAAACTAATGAATCAATCCACGTGTCATGAACTCATAGACCTCACAATATTTAATGAGTGTTCACCTTTTATTTGCAAGCCCATGGGGAATGGTGGAGATTTATTCACAATCTTGACCTTCACCATCAATTTGGTAACATGGGCAGTAGGCACGATAGTGGAAATTGGGCCCCATGATTGGACAAGGACACATGTCCTTATCTCACTATCCTCGCACTGCATAATTGGTTGAAACTTAACATTTATGAGTAGGTGGGGTATGGCTAGGATCATTTCCCACAGTCATGAGTTTCTAAACCTACACATAAGGTAAGGTTAGCATTAAAGAAAGGGTCATTATTAGGCCAATGATGATTTAACCCTCGTGGATGAATGACTTAAGCCTAAGTCATTTAGGGGAAAAATATTAAAGCCCAACTTTAGGAAAGTATTAAATTCGATGACAAATTAGATGACCAAAACTCTTAGTCGAAGGGACTGGTAGTTGAATGGATATGATGGCTCAAGTAACAACTTGGAGGACTGGCAACTGATAGGGAAAGTCAACATAAAATTAGAAAAATTGAGGGTTTTCTAAGACCAAAAATGCTATCCAAACCATGGGTCAAATGGTTTTATGTGTTGATTATGTCCACGGGATACTCAAAAATTGAAAATTTTGGGGACCTCCATCAATGGCTCATGCTTGAGGACGTATACCCCTAGTGCATATAGTGAGAAACAGATCTTGGGTTGAAGTAGACTAGGGTGGAAAACCAAAACCTAGGAGCTTTCCTAGACAAGGCAAGCAGACACAACATAAAGAAAACACACCAAACCATATGTACAACATTTAAAAGATTATATAATGCATTTTGTTACCTAGAAGCCCCTTTTAAATGCTTGGATTTGATCTATAAACTAGAGGCCCCTAGCCCCCAAAATTCAAGGATAGTCCTTTCCTCTATCAAAGACTTTGTCCTGCTCTATTGGAAATGGATCAACATGAACATTGTGCAATTCCAAGCCATTAGTACCATCACAATTGATATTATCCATTCCATTTGATGTGATACTTCCCCACTCGTCAACCTTCTCCACCATAAGTTCATCAATTTGAATTAGGAAAACAAAACCTTCATACTCCACATAGTCATGAATTGTAGGATCACATCCCATTTGTTCATCAAATTTGAAAACCTCATAAGCAGTCTGGGTAATACTTGGCCAATCCTTGACAAGATCAGGGGAGGAAAACACAAAATCTGGTATACCTTTAGTCTACTTCTCACAAGTGTTTCCCTCATGGAATGAAAGAAGTTCTAAAATCAGATCCAGAAGAAAGGGAACATCTACAAAGAACTCAAGTGCAAATTCATATTGATTAACATTATACTTCTAGTTTTGCACATCTTTGAATTTCTCTTCACATGGAGCAAACAATCCTACAATGCTAACATGCTCTACAACTTCACCAAATGGCTCCTTCTTTTCAATACACAATGATGTTGCCCCAGTATTAATGCACTCATCTTGATGTACCATTTGGCCACCCAAGAATAGGCTTCCTTTTCTATTAGTGTGAATGTCATCATGTGGAACATGGGTGGTTGACACCGCAACCACCATTTTAAGCACATAACCAGATACCATAGAAAATCAGCATAATCACCTACATCTCCCTCAATAGAAATACTACATTGAAGGTTGCCATCACTATCTTCATCTTCTTCATCATGTGAGAAGTTATCACATTTCAATATCAACAAATCTGAATTACACTCTTGGTGTCTACCAGATACAATTTTCTCATCCTCATGTTGGCTCATCAAATTATCAATGTTTGTGCTACCACATTCAAAGGTAGAGCCACAAACCTCCATATCAACTTGGTTCTTCTTTGTACCCTTTTCAAGATATTTACCAATAGTTTTTTCCACGAATTTATCATAATTTTCCTCAAAAAGTAGATTGCTCCTACACCAGTAGGAATCATCATTTATGACCTCATCTTCTAGTGAAGATTCATCAAATAAGGGATTTTTCCACACCTTCATGATTGTCACATGTACTCCTTCCTCCTCAATGTTAGGATCTAAATATCTTTGATCATTAGTGCACTCAAAATCTATGTAATCACTTGAAGAGTAGAGAGAAATACTTTCAATATCCTCTTCATCATTTGTACTTATAACAATTGATCCACATTTAGCAAATTTTTCACATGAAGAGAATTGCTAACTGCCTAGGAAACACACGCCTTCAAGGCTATTAACATACCCTTTACTTAAAGCAAAAGACTCCATCTCCATTTCATAAGAAGAATAATATTCAATAGAAGATTTCCCAAGCTTGATCTCATCACTTTGATTCCTCATTTGTGCCATATAACTAAGATAAGATACATCTCCATCACTAGTTTGTGCATCATTATTCCTGACTAGATCAACATGTGAGGTTCCACCCTATACCTTTTGTGTTTGTTCACAAACTATGACATCCCAAGGAAGAAAATTGGGTACTATTTCCATATCCTCGTACTCTATCTCTTCATTTTCATGACTACTGTCTGAGCCTACATTTAGAGTACTTATGAAATAACAACAATCATTTACTAACTGTCCTCCTTCTGATGCAACTTCCTAATCTATCAACCTTAGCCTTTGATTCTTTGCACTATGGCAATCATTTCCCACATTTTGGGAAGCAACAAGTGGCATATAGCTATGCTCAATGTCTTCCATAGTGCTTATCCAATCCACTACTTGATTAAAACTATGGGGCTTCAAATTCCTAGGCCATTGGCTTAATCTTGCTTTGTAAGCTTCACAAAACAAATCAATGGACATTAAGTCATTAGGTCTAACACTCTCGGGTATCTCTAGATTAAGAACATCTAGGAATCTTAAAAACAAGTCCTATGGTGATTCATTTACATGCCTTTTCATCTCATACAACTTTCTGATTATAAATTCTAAGTCATCCCTTCTCAATCCTAGTTGATATGAGGTTGATGCTTGCTCATGTTCTACATCTCAGGGAAGTAATGCATATATAACATCTAATGGCTCCTTTTAGCTGAAAAACACTTTCAGTCCCTAATTTGTTTAGCTCAATAATTTGACTATTAGAGCCATTCATACTAGTAGTCATAGGTCCCTTCATGACTGAGTACTTCAAAATTTTCTTAATATTCATAGCCTCTTGGTAGGCTTGCTATAAGGTGGTAGGCTCTTTATCTCTCAATAAGAAGCTCATCTCACTATCAAATGCTCCTAAATACAAAAACAAACATTCTACATAATTTGGCCTCATGTGTTAAGGGATTTCTCTTATTTCCTTTGAAAATATAAGGTTGAAAGCAGGGACTAACTACTACTTAGCCCTGGAGATCTCCATAAAATTATTCCTTGCAACACTTGGATTTATCCTTTCATCGAACTGTTCCATAAAAAATTATCCTAAGTTCACTCCAACAATGCATAGAGGAAAATGGCAAGAAAGAGAACCAATCCCATGTGTCTTGTTTAAAGGATTGAAGAAAGAGCTTCATAACCACATCTTCAAAATCTATCTCATAATCTCCCATCACATCAACAAATTCTTGCACATGCTTACTCGTTGATTCTGACTTCTCAACACTAAACTTTGGTATTTTTTCTTGGATCTTGGGTGGTACAATATTCAGATAACCAAAATTATTTTCAAAGTTGAGGGCCCTATACCTATTGGTACTAAAATTTCCTTGGTGGGACAAGGATTGTTCACCTTGCATGCTTTTATCACTATTTACACCAGGTGGTGCAAATTGACAACTCATCCTTAATTCTTGAAAAGGAATTTAAGATCTATTATGTAATTATACAATATTACATTAATTCATTTTGTAATTGTGATCATAATCCTCTAGCATCTATACTCCTTATAAATGCTACCTAAGATCAAACAATATAACATGCTCCTTTCATCATAATGCACAAATTTTAGCTCATACACAAAGAAATGCTAAATTATCACTAACATTCCCTCCTCTAGTGCTAATTCACCTATTAGGGATTCATTTGCATCTCGAGCATGGGAAATTTACCTTGATTTACCCATAATATTCTTTAACTTCTTGAAATTTTGTGTGAGTACCTGGTATTTTGTAGTAGCTAACTATCCTTCATCTTTGAAACCATAGATCTGACTATTTGATCTATGCTTTGTTAGGTTCTTTGATTCAAAATTGCCACCACGTTTCAGAAGGTTGAACTTCAAATGATATGAAGTTTCTTCACAAATGGAACATGTTCTAGGCTATCTTCCACAACAGAGTCACATTCGAATCCTTCAATCTTTGCTGCACTCCAAATCTTCTACCAAGTTCAAGAATTTGTTAGTATTTGAACAAGATGTTTAGATTTGTATCACCATTTGACTCTGCATTTTGTATCTACATTGGGAGAATGAATATTTTCCCCAACAAAGTCAACTTTCTATTGGTGTTTTTTCCAGTATGCCTAAGGAATCTCTAAAGAGTAGCTAGCTCCTATACTCAAGACCCTTAAAATAAATGGCCAACTGACAAGATTCAGTTGAAGATTGAAATATTCTACACTTTGGGCTCTGTGGGACCTAGGAGGGTATTCCTACTATTTTCATTTTGATTCATACATTATTGAACACACTAATTCATAGATCAATTCCTATGAGGAGAAAATATCCATGAATTACTGAAAGATTGGCTTAACTTTGAGCAAACTGTGAGCCACTCACCAAGAATCAAAGGCTATTTCAAAATACATCATGCACATGACTCATGATAAATGAATTTTAAAATGCATTTTAGTTCTAATTTCAAATCAGTGGCAATATAGATAATTAACATACTTCTAATGTAAATGTTTAACAAATAGACTAGTGTCTTTTCAAATTGGGCGTTAGAGTCACATATATAACAACTAGTACTATAGAAAAGATTTAATTCTAATAATAATGGACAACTCTCACAATACATTGCATCATGGAGCTCACAATTTCTAAGACATGACTACTTACCAAATCCTTTGTAAATTATTGCAAATTTATGACTCTATTTAAGCATTTTAATTGACTCCTTGAATAAAAGTAGAAACAGAGACATACATTCAAATAAATATTTGAAGATGAACAAAGATATCCTTGATATTTCATTCAAAACTTGCTATAACCTTTAGAAGGAGAGTACATGCATTAGAATTATAGATTTTTTTTATATTAGTCATTACTATAGAACCGTTTAAGATCACTATATACATGCCATTATAGCCAAAATAGGTTATCTACTCTATTTATTAATTCCTTTCTACACTTTATTATCTATCCAGACATCTACTCGACTCAAAACTTAAGACTAGAACCCCTACAAATGATCCATGAATTCCCTTTTATAACCCAAGGGAGCAGACAAATTTTTGGCTTGAAATTCCATTACAACATAGATATGTCATTTCAATATAATTTGCATTTCATTTCAAAATTCCCCACAACAAAATCTGAAATCATTTGTTGAAAAGGGGAGGAAAAATGTGTAATCATCAAAATGTGCTAATACCACCAAAAGTATCCTTTGACTATCAACATAACCCATCAACCCACATCCACAACTAGCATAGTCATCACAAAAACTGACTTCAATTGTCCGCGTTCAGCATAAGACTTACCAACGCCAAACAAACGAAAAAAACCCACATGTTACTTCATCTTCATGACAAAATTTCACAACCCTAAAAGTAATCTCATTACACATAACTAGCACTGGAGCCATGATACACACACCCACTCTACGTTCTTGCAACTAAAGGAGAAGAAACCACAACTCCTTCCTCATTCTTATCATTTCCAACCATTGAGAAGCCATGCCCACTTGGAGTCTTCACAACAATGGGAGGAACTGTGAGCACCTCTTCCCTTGATGGATACAGTTGGTTCATAATTGTGAGATATTGTTGATATCCCAAATCCATTTGGGTCTCACTATCAGATGAGCTATTAGAGACAACAATGGGAGAGTTCTATCTTCCATAGGAACCTTGACCATATCGAATTTTCCTTTGAATTTCGCTTGAAGGCCCAACAAATTCTTTTCCTTTTTCTCCAGTCACTCTGAACTCACAGCTTGGGCCTTCAATCAATGATTACTCCTGGTAACAATAGGTATAGATTCCTTGCCATGAGAATCCTTGTGAGTGCCATGTATGTGCTCTGAGTCTTCACCACAAGACTTCTACAAATCTAGTCGAAGGGACCTCCACACTAGAACAAATAAAGTGCCAAACTTACTCATCCTACAACTCGAAGAACCTACACTTATAACCCTGGTGTCCTACACAAACTCAAAAGACTCGATGACTAATTGTGATGGTAAAAATAACAACTCTTAACCTTTATTTATTATACAATGTGATGATAGAAATCATTAATGCTCAATGAAAACACATGCACGAACTAGGCATAATTCGTTGGCATCCACATTATCACCGTTTGATTCTGAAGTGCATGGAAATATGCATATTATGCTTCATGATTACTAGAAATTAAGTCTCCACATGCATGAAGATCAATTTGATTGCTCTTGCAGAGAGCTTACCATTAATGCTCATTGGTTGCAAAACTAAACGGCTACCACATGCCTATTTTCTAATTTTAAATGTTATTCGTTGATCCCTTGATGAGATGGTGGATCAAACGGCTTAGGTTGCGTTGACTGCCTTTGAATTTCAACAATTCACTGCTCAATCATCTCTAGGAAATAACATTCATCTCAATTAGTGAACATGTCACCCATTGGTAGGTCTTTTACACTTCATAAACTAATGAATCAATCCATGTTTCATGAACTCGTAGCCCTCATAGTCTTTAACGAGCGTTCATCTTTTCTTTGTGAGCCCCCAGGGAACAATGGAGATTGATTCCCATGCTTGATCTTCACCATCAATTTGGTAAAATGGGTGGTAGGCATGATAGTGGAGACTGGGCCCCATGATCATACAAGGACACATGTCCTTATCTTGGTATCCCTGTACTACATAACTGGCTAACACTTAACATCTACGAGTTGGCGGAGTATGGTTAGGATCATTTCCTATGGTCACAAATATCTAAACCTACACATATGACAAGGTTAGCATTAAAGAAGAGGGCATTATTAGGCCAACAATTATTTAACCCTCATAGATGAATTAATTAAGCCTATCATTTAGGGGTGAAATATTAAAGCTTGAATTTAGGAAACTATTAAAGTCAACGACAAACTAGATGGCTGGTGCTCTTACCCAAAGGGGCCGGTAGCTGAACATATATGATGGATCAAGTAACAACTTGGAGGATTGGCAACCGACAGGGAAAGTCAACATAAAATTAGAAAAACCAAGGGTTTTCTAAGACCAAAAACCCTATCCAAACCATGGGGAAAATGGTTTTATGTGTTGATTATGTCCATGGGCTACTTAGAAATTGCAAATTTTGGGGAGGTCCATTAGAGTTCACAAGTGCATTCAAGTGTTTACAAGAGAATTCAAGAGCATTAAAGGGTATATTCTTCATCTTTTCTTGTAGAAATTAAAGATCTATCATCATGTCAAGGATACCAAGCATTAAACATGTTATTAAACTAGTGTTGTGATGTTGCATCCAAGGTCAAGCACTGTTCTACACTTATCTCAAGATCAAGATCTACATCCTTCATGGCCATTTCATGTTAAGTTGTGGATTTACAAAACATCATTTACAAGGCATAATTCAAGGTATCATTTTCCATGATTCATGTTCTTTGTTTCCTATTTCATGTGTCCTTATTTTATTATTTCATCATTTGGTTTAATTACCCAAACGGGGTTTGACCAAGGAAAACCCATATTTCCTAACAATCAACACTTTTTCTCTCTCTCTCTCTCTCTCTCTCTTTGTGTGATTGTATATATAGGTGTCTTGGAGCATAAAGGACCTTTGAATATTAGGTTACAAGCTTGGAGAAATTATTTTGAGTTGTCTCCCCATTTGCAAGATTGTAATCTCCACTAAAAAGTCACCTATAGCCTCGAAATCAGAGTTTCATATTAGGAAACAAAGAGGAACATAAAGAGAAAACATTGAAGAATAGATTAAAATTTTAAAGCTCCAAAAACCCTAACTAGAATCATTTTCCAATTCTGGAAAATGATTCCCATTTTAGGTCAATTTTGAGTTTTTGCAGCTTCGGATACCCTTTTTCTAGAACCTATTTCTGTATAAAAACCCAGATTTGGGACTAATTTTCCCAAACTAGCATATGAGTCCTAGTAGGCCTAAATGTCAGGTTATTCAACATTTTAGGCCTCCATTCAAGCTTTCTTAGGTTTCCATGTGATCCTTTGTACCTTTCCACTTTGTTGTTCTAATTTGTTTGCATTTATAGTTCATTTAGTGAAGTTTCTTGCATCGTTGAGTTCAATCATTAAATCTTGTATTCCATTATCTTTTCCAAGCTCTAGCTTGGTGGTGAACCCCTCCTTAATAATTAATCATACCCTAGGACAATCCCTTAGCAGATCTCTTTCACCCTTTATCATCATTTTATTAAGATCTCTAAGGCATCCTTAAATGTGGAGTATAGAAAGCTTGTTGCCCTAGGTCATAAAACCACAATGGTGACAATTTTCTATCTTGCAGTATAAGCCTCTACAAAATTAATTTGTATCATCTAGGTATTAGAATAAATTACATGATTGAAAACTCGGCTCAAAATCCTATATTTCATATTAATAGACTTTTAAAAGATCTGATGTGTAAGTGCTTCAAATTTTTAGTCCAATTGTGACAAACTTTTATTGTTAGGAAAAAACTTCTACTTTTTGGCCAAAAAGTGAATTCAAATTCTTGCATTTACCCATGTATTGTGTATTTATAATCTACGATACCTAATATGCTTTATTTTTACATGTAATATGGCAATTGATTCTTTGTCAATTCATTTATGTTTTGAATATTCCACCATCTTTGGTTCCTAATTGTATATAAATTGGTCAAGCCAAGATTGATTCATTGTTGGTTGGACTCCATCAAATTAAATATTCGATCAAGATAATACAATTTCACTTATTTCTTTCCAACTCTTCTCCCTTGTGTGTGCACTTTCTTTAAAGTTTGGTTAGAATATGTTAGAGTAGGAATAAGTTAGGTTATGTTATTTAATTTTCTCTAAAAGGTAATCAAGGCTTGCACTTTACATTTGGACTTCTCATTCATTTAGTTGAAAGTGATTCTCTTGGATATATGCAAGTGAATATGTTGAGAGAATATAATCGAGCTTTCTTATCTAATGTATACTTCCTTTGTGATCCCATATCCCTAATCTAATCTTATATTTAAGAAAAACCTTTTTATATATTTCATTAGTCCTAAATATCCCCTTGATTGAACTAATAAAAATCAAGCACCGGGTTATCCAAGCATAGCTAAGATGTAGTGAAAGAGAACTCATGAATATTTTTTATCTCTTTTACTAGAGAAGAGGTTCCACTAACAACTCTTGTGGTTAACCCATGAAAATGAACCAACACTTATGTCTTCTAGAAGAAACCCAAGTTATTACTCCAAGTTATCTCTCTTGCCTTATGTGAATGTAAAATTCATCAAGCTCCCTTTAGGTTTCATTTTTTGCTAAGTATCAGCCCACACCTCAACTTTTAAACATCATCAACCCCTTTTTGATGAACACTGTCGGCTTCCACCACATGTTTGCTTAGTGCTCTTTGAAGAGATTCTTCCCTTCACTTTTCAACTAGCCCCCGCCATCCTACAACGTGTTTACTCTATGGGCTATTCCTTACTGCTTCCCTTCAACTTTTCATCTAACCCTGCCTCCATGCCACGTAGCTTTCGTTCACATAAAATCTTGAAGACCCCACAGCCGACACCAATAATAAACATTTTTGGTATGTGTCTTCTTAGCATAAGCTTTCAGGGAAGAGGGGAAAAAATGAACCATGGGTTGCACCCTGCTACCACCTGTCTCCTTTGTAGGGAATTCATCAAAGGGAAAATGTGGAGCCAACGCCAAGATGTGGCATGTTATCGCATGTGCTAACTTCCTCCATGAGGAAGTGAAACTTTTCTACACAAGGTATGCCAAGACCATTTCCATCATTTGCAGGGGATGCATCTGGCTAGGAAACATCTACATGCCATGGCCCAAATATTTTTTGTTGCAACGACAAAGGGGAATCTTTGTTGTGGCCATCATTGTTTAGGATACTAAATATTTTCTGTTACACTCATCAGGTGGTGGATTATTGACTATAAATACTACTCATTCTAGAAAATGGGTTCCAAGGAGACATAATTTTAGACACACTAGGAATTTTATTGTATTTAGATTATTGTAAAAGAACTCACAGACTGTGCCATTGTTCATCCTTTCTATTTTCTTAAGCTATTTGATAAACTTTATATTGTGCCATTATTGTTTTGAATGGTTCATTTGCAGAACTTCTATGGTTTTAATGCAATTTTGTTGGTTTAGTTCATGTCCTTGACTCCTCTTTTCATTAAATGTGCTTGAAAATTATTTTATGTCATTGGATGAATTATTAAGGCTTCTATCTTTAATTTTTGTCACTGTAGGACAAAGAAGATTGTTGATCGGAACCTTAATTCGAATCCCAAAAGATAGATTTATCGTGCCCATATCTACTCTTTGGCAAATCACCTTAGTTAGAATTTTATTTTCATATTTGCTTCATTTTTCCATTCCAAAAAACCAATTACAAAAGAAGCCAACTTCTTTAAAAATCTGGAGGTCACTCAGTTAAGCGCAATTGGTCCCCCATTAACTAAGTTTCCCATGAAGGGTTGTTACCTTGCCAATTTTTGGTATCAATAGTTTTCTTTTTCTTGGCATGCCTGGTGGGACCATTTCAATGAGTTTGAATTCAAAAAAGGTGTATGAGCCATCCACCTATTACTAGGTCCCAAACAATGAATAATCTTCGTTTATTAGTGCTTCCATTAGGGAAAGTACAAGCCACGATCCAATTAGTAAATTTTATGCTTCCTACGCCGTTTCTGCTAGCCATTTTTCCTATTGCTAACATAAATTATGTGGCATGGGATGTTGGAAGCCCTCTTGTTGCACTAGTAGTGCCTGTGGTTGGGGCTACTATCCCGATCTCCACTCTAAAGGCTATAACTAAGTTCATTGAAGATGGATCAAGAGCACTATCTGAACATCTGCAAGATGTTGTGGACATATGTTTGGTGCATGGAGTTACAGACCAAAATGTAGTGATAAGGTTGCTTGCAGCCTCTTTAAGAGGCAAGGTGTTGGATTCGTACTGCACACTGTCAGAAAATACCATCAATACCTAGGATGAGCTCAGAGATCCTTTCTATGAAATATTTTCCAATGACGGAGACTGCTCCTCACTATATTATCAATTTTCTACCATAAAGCGGGCCAAGCATGAAGCCATGACTGACTTCAATGCCTAGTTCCATACAAGCTAGCAAAGAATCCAGGTTGATATCTGCCCATCGCTTGAGCTAGCATTCATGTTCTACTCAAAATCTATCAACTTTGACATCTTGATGATGATCCAATATTTGGGTGGAACCACCCTACCAGGTGCCTACAGTGTCATTGTCAAAGCGGAGAACAATTTGATAGACTCTAGGAAGTTTCTACCCGAGCCCATCATGCTTATATTTCTAGAAATAATGGTTCCTGCTCAGGAGATGCCTTCTACTAGTGTGTTGGCTCCTCCTCAATCTATGTACATGTATCTGAATGTGCCACTAAACATTGCTTCTACTTTAGGCTCTCTGAAGGAAGAAATGAGCGAGTTCAAGGAAATGTTGTGGACCATCGCCAGTGAAATATTTGTCATCAAGCAAAACTAGGCAGTGCCTCTGAAACCAACTTATCAGAATTATCAAGGTGGAAGGTCTTCTTACCAAAAAAATGAGTTCCAAGGAGGTGCTTGCATGAATCCACAAGTGCAAACAACAAATCAAATAGTACTAATGTCTTCTCCATTGCAGAGTGCTAACCGAAGCTCAAACAAAGAGCTAACTATGGGGAAAAACAATTTAGTCAATGACATGAACCCTTGGTTCTTCCCTTACGGAGACTAGCATATGCCTCAAAATTTCCCACACAGAAATCTACAACAAAAGGTGGCAAAACAACACAGCCAAGGTGTGAGTTAGATCTTGAAAGTTATGTGTATACCTCTTCACAATGGACAATACAATGCTCACAACACAAATGTAGGGGATGTCCCTAGATCAAGAAGAGGACGCCACTCCCGATCACACATTCTTCTCATGGATGGAAGAAGAAGAGGTAGTGTTCACAAATGATGCATCCACATCAAAAACACTGCTAGTGCAGTCTGATTACAACACCTGCTCAAAGAGTAGATTCATGGGCAAACCGGTCATCCCCAACTAGTCAGTCTGCAGCCCAAAGGTGCTTTCGACCAGATATCCAAAACCTTTGTAGTAGTGCAACAATTCTCACTATGGAAGGAAATTGTTATAACCAGAGCTAAGGAGTAGAATCCTCTGAAACCTCCACCATTCAATGTGGTGGAACAATTGAAAAAATCATCTGCTAATGTGTCTCTATGGGACATTTTAGCTATTGCATAATAGAAAACACTACTATAGAAAGCTCTCTAGGAGGATCCAATCATCAAACAAAAGAGTAATCTTTCAAAGGGAAGGTTGTTGATCAATCACCTCCTACCAAAGTTCTCACAAATTGAATAGGGGAAGCCCTTGATAGGGCTAAGGACAAACTAAAGTTCAAGCCCTTCTTCCTAACCATCATTATGGGAGAGAAATTGTTGTACAATGCCATGATCAACTTTGGCGCTAGCACTACAGTTATGCTGAAACAAAGAACTGAGGCCCTAGGGCTTAGCTATGAACCTCTAAAGAAGGGGGTTATGTAGCTCAGCGGAAACAAAGTCAAAATTGTCAATCTCATCAAAGACCTTCCCTTGAATCTGTTCCCCTACCTTGGCATCATAGTGCTACAAGATATTGTGATCATAGATGTTCCCCCCATGTTCGGCCTCTTTCTGTCCTAAGAATTCACTTCAAAGGTAGGGAGATATCTTTCTCTGGATTGGTCACATATAATCCTCAAGACAAAGTGTGGGGAAAAAATTAAGATAGTAACTGAAGCTCTACATTCAGAACATGTGGCTGATGAAGCCATGATCAATTTTGAGGCCACCCATATTTCTTTCACCAAGGAGGAAACGTGATGCACTGAGTTGCTAGAGGATGAAAAGGTGACCAAAGATTGGACTAATCAATAAGATGCTCACTTAATTGAGCATATAGATGTTGACCCTTTCGACAACTATCATGCTACTAGGTTAAGCACCTATGTCATCTTCCAAGAGGAACAAGAGATTCTAAAATTCATGAAAGAATCTAAAAACAATCAAGCCTCAGAGCTATGGACATTGCACTTTGATGGGGTAAGATGAAAAATGGGCACAAGAGCTAGGATATGTTTGATATCCCCACAAAATCAAAAGACATTAAGGTCTTTCCACTTCTAGTTTGCTTGTTTGAATAATGAAGCTAAATACAAAGGTCTAGTGCGAGGTTTAAGCATTGCAGAGCAAATGGGCATCAAGCAATTAATGATGTTTAGAGATTTTGAACTAGTGGTCAACCAATTCTGAGGGATCTTCGCAGCCAAGAATTTTTGCATGCGATCCTACAAAACATAGAGTTTGGGACCTAATTGAGGGCTTTGAAGCCTTCAACATCTAGACGGTACCTTGAGAACAAAATAGTGATGTGGACTGCATGAAAGCAATCGGATCCCAATTTGACCCTTCCTTTGACCTCATTCACAACCAACACTTTGTAGGAGTAATAGTCTGACCAAAAATTCCAAACAATTATCATAGATAGAAAGTGTTTGATAGTGATGAACACATTGCCTCATTTATCTAGCAATTGGGCGAGTTTCCCGACCAGCTCCAACCAAAGATCGTCAAGGCCTATGATGATCAAATCATCCAGTTGAAATCCAACAAGCTTCTAAAGGGACTGGTCACTCTTGAAAATATTTTCGACTGTGATGATGCAAGGAATGACAAGAGGAGGTCTGTAGTAGACAAAAGAAACTATACTAACCTTCAGGTTGAAGAAAGCTTAAAGTCGAGAAGGATGTCCCGCACCATGATAAAGAAAGGCTCATTGAATTTTGTGAAAAGTATGAAGGAGTGGTGGCTTGGTCATATGATGACCTCAGGGGATACGATCTTGATATCATCCAGCATACAATAGAGCTGATGGAAGGTGCAAAACCAGTCTTCCAAAAATAGAGGCCAGTGAATCCCAAGATTGAAGCGCTAATGGTGCAAGAGCTAATAAAGCTAATCCAGTCACGTGTTGTTTTCTCAAACATAGCACATGGGTATCCAACCTGGTCCTAGTCTAAAAGAAGAATGGATATATCCACCTATGTGTTGACTTTATAGACCTAAATAGACCATCCCTAAAAGACCACTACCCGCTACCTTTTATGGAGTCCATCCTGCAGACGGTGGCAAGTTCAAAAATGTTTTCTCTACTAGATGGCTTCTCTAGTTACAATTAGATCTAGGTCAAAGAGGAAGACCAACATAAAATGATGTTCACTATAGAGTGGGGAATTTTTACATACACTAAGATGCCTTTTGGCCTCTCAAATGAAAGAACCACCTTCCAGTGAGCCATGGATATCGTCTTTAGCGAGTTGATCAACAAGATCATCTTGATCTATTTAGATGATCTCACTTTGCTCTCTAGGTCCAAGGATGATCATTTTCATCACCTCAAGATGGTTTTCAAAAAATACCAAGAGTTTTAGGTATCCCTAAACTCCAAAAAATATGTCTTCAAAGTACCATAATGCAAGCTATTGGGGCATGTGGTGTCCAAAGAAGGAATTTCAATTGATCTCAATTGGGTAAAAGCAATCAAGGAACTTCCCCTTTTGATCAACAAGAAAGACATCTAGTCTTTCTTGAGAAAGGTAAAATTTGTTAGCAAATTTATTTATGATTTTGTAAGAATAATTAGGCCAATCACCTTGATGCTAAAGAAGGATCAAACATTCAAATGGAAAAAAGAGGCCAGAGAAGCCTTTGAGAAAGTTAAGGATGCTATTTCTTCAACTATTGTACTGGATAATCAAAACTTAGAAAATAACTTCATAATGTATGTATTCAGTAGCAAGTCAAGTATTGCTACTATCTTAACTTAGAAAGATGATGAAGGCAAGGGAGAACACTCGATAGCATTCCACTCCCAGACCTTGAAGGAATATGAGACGAATTACAACTTCATCGAAAGGCAAGCGTTTGCAATAGTAAAGGGACTCAAGAAGTTCCAACACCTAATCTCTTACAACAAGGTGATTGTTTATGTCACATATTCTAGTGTGCACGAATACATCATGGAAGGAGAAATTTCTAAAAAAGGGCCAATTGGATCACCAAGATCCTTGAGTATGAAATTGAGGTCAAGCCTACAAAGACCATATGGGGAAGAGGACTGTGTGAATATCTAGCACACAATGAAGAAATGGTTGCTAAAGAGGAGCAACCAAAGCTAGTTCTGACAAATAAATCCAAGTCTACTACTGGCTCACGGACAGAGTGATATTTATGCACACAGGAAAATATTCACCAAGCCTTCCTTCTCAGAAAAGAAGATTCTACCACCTACAAAACAACGGATATGTGCTCATCCAAGGGATCCTATTCAAAAGGAACTTCAAAGGCATTCTATTGCAGTGTGTTACCACAGAGCAATAAAAAAGAATCCTCGACACTTTCCACAGTAGCACCATGGGCAGACACTTCTCTGCTAAGACCACCACCATCAAAATCATGTGCATCAGATACTTCTGGCTGATGCTATTCAATGATTCCTACTCATTGGTTAAAGCTTGCAAAGAATGCCAGTTCTTTGCTAGAAGAAGAAAGAATTTTGTGATGCCTCTCAATCTGATAGTGGTTGATGAGCCATTTGTGCAATGGGGCTTTGAATTCATTGGAATGATCAATCTTACCTCCTGTAAGTGTGGAAAATGTAAAAAAACTACAATTAAATACACCTCTTAATGAAACATTGTATCAAGATTAAACATGAATTAAACTAATTTAAAATAGAGAAAATCCTGAAAGCATCTCATTGTCTCCTATCTCCAAAGATTTATCAAGCTACAGAGGCTCTCATATTTGTAAGCACCGTAACTATTTAAAATGCCTATCTAGAGAATGGAATGGATGCTAAATGCAATGATGTGATGACTACTAATTATTTCTAGATGATATGGAGCTACTGTAAATGAAGCCTGATAAAACTAATAAAAGGAAGCTATAGTAAAAACTAATGATGTTACTGTCGTGATATGAAAGCTATTGATGCCATGATACTATGATGATACTATAATACTAATGATAAATGATTATGATTGCTTGATTTCTTGAGTACTAATTCTTGCAGAGTAAGTTTGCATAAAAGATGATAGTTCTCAGATCATTTTGATGCTTTAGAAGGTTGTATATATAGATTTCTGGCAACACATTTGTACAGGGGTAACACAATAGAGGTTGAGATTCAATATGGAGATTTGAATGGTATGAGATGAGAAGGTGGGGCTAATTATGGAGGATTGTTCCTCCCCATGAAAACACCACGCAAGATGAGAGGAAAGATTTGAGGTAGAAGATTAAGAGGATTTCCTGCAGGTTTGTCCCCGAGGTTCTTCTCGTGAATGCCAGTTGCATTAATTAGATTTGGAAAAATCTAATTTTATTGGTGAGTGAATAGAGGGATTAGATTTATGCATTATTTAAATATTTTTAGTTTATTTAAATTAGCAAAAAGAGAGAAATAATTTAATAAAACAAACTATAGAAGTTGTTTATTAAATTAATATAGAAGGAATATGATAATTAAATTAAATATTTTAGGATATCTTTATTTAATTAAGAAGAAATGTGATGAGATAATTAAATAATACGAACTATTGAACTTGTATATTTAATTTTAGGATAGAATTGATGGATAAAGTATATAAGAAATAATAATGATAATAATTAAATAAAACAAAGTATTTAATTTTGTTTATTTAATTAAGAGGAAAATAATGTGATAAAATAGAAGAATTATAAATGAACTTAATATAAATAAATATTTCTATTTATTTACTAAGTAGATGAATTTAAGGTTAATTAATCAAATAAATCATATTTAATTAATTAGATTCTCCAGACCATTTTTTGGTGTCTACATTTTGCCCCTCTTTGAAGTGATGTGTTTACGCATTTCTTCAAAGAATTTTTTTGATGTTGCTACCAGTATCGACAAGAAATTTTTTAGAATGCCCCAGACATGATTTTTTAGGTGATTGATGGATATATGCCCCCTCGGGAGATAAATTAATGATTTTTTTGTTTTTTTGTTTTATTGGGATTTTTCAAAATTTTATGATTTTTTCGATGATTTGATGTATATTCGATGAAGATTTGATGATGAAATAATTTATCTCCTGATAATTGATGTAGAAAGTGGTCCTGGATGAGTTTGAATTAATCCCTCCTTTTAAAAAATTAAATTAATCTCATAAAAATATATTTTTGAAATAACCTATAAAAGGCTAAAAAGGTCTTTTTCAAAATCATTTGTAGATTGTGACCTTTGAAAGTTTGAGAGAGATATTTTGTGCTACGTGGAGAAAAATGATAATTCCCTATCACACCCACCATTTCGAGCATGTTTGATGACATCAGCGGCCAGCCACGTTCGGACGTCCAGTATGTTCATAATTATTTCTTGTTTTTTGTGCATTTTTCAAATTTTAGTGTATTTTCAGATTTTTCATAAAAAACTATTTTAGCGCTTCTTTTTATTCTGTTGTAGTGCGTCTAAGATCTATTGTAGCGCTTCTAGGGTTTGTTGTAGTGTGTCTTTCTTTTAGTGCTTTAAAATTCTATTTTAGTGTGTCTCTAGTGTTTGGTAGCGCTTCTCCAATTTTAGAGCTTAGGTTAACTGATGTAGCGCTTTTATGCTCTATTTTAGCACTTGACAATGTTTAGTGCTTTGAATGGATTGTGCAGCGCTTTTTTGTTTTGTTTTAGCACTTTCTAAGATTTAGCGTTTCGAATGAATTTTGTAGTGCTTTTTTGCTCTGTTTTAGCACTTTTTAAGATTTAGCATGTTTTTGAAAAACATTAGTGCTTTTACCCAATAAAATGGCACTTTTGATAATTTGGCACTTTGTATAAATGTAATAGCACCTTTATGTGATGAAAAGACACATTTCTTTGTTTTAACACTTGTAATGTTCTTTTATGCACATTTATATCAAAGTATTTGTGATTTTTGTCAATTTGTTATTGATTTTCTTGATTTTTTATCATGTCAACTATTGGTTTGATATGAATGATTTGTCCGATCAAATACATGATTTGTCGATCTCATGATAGGTGAGGTCTGATGTTTGTTCTAATGAGAATTATCCTCATTATAGGTGAGGAATAATTAGATTTGACATACCTCATGATAAGCGAGGTTGATTTGATGTGTTGATGATAACCTCATAATAGGTGAGGTTGATTTGATACATTGATGATGACCTCATGATAGGTGAGGTTGATTTGATGCATCACATTGATGATAACCTCATGATAGGTGAGGTTGATTTGATGCATTGATGATAACCTCATGATAGGTGAGGTTGATTTGATGCATTGATGGTAACCTCATGATAGGTGAGGTTGATTAGAATTCTCACCAAAAGTTGACTTGATTTGATATGATTTTTTTTGATGTTATTTGATGATTGACATAAATTTATTGACTTTAATTTGTGGTAATAGGAGCGATTGGGGAACCTCCAGATTCGAGAGTGTTTCCCTTGGACTTTTGATCTCATTCCTAGGTTGGCATAGCTTGAGATGGCTATCATCATATGTTGTGGATTGTCTCCTCTTCTATGCATGCCCCATATTAGGATTAATTGGGGTTTGTTGACAACTTTAGCTAAGAGGTGGCATAGTGAGCACAACACCTTTCACCATCCCACTAGTGAGATTACAGTCACCCTTGAGGATGTGTGGCGGATCCTATAGCTTCTGATTGTTGGAGATGTTTTCGTATATGATTTGAGAGAGCAGGGTGGGATCGTTGCTCTTCGTAGAGTGTTCCAGGATGATCATATTGTAGGAGAGTGGATTCCATGGCGTGAGATGGTTGATGCATATGCCACTTTGCCGAAAGTACTTGTTGGTTTTATTGGTGGGTTCCTTAGTCTTGATAATAGGTCTAAGGGATTCTCAGTTGGTTGGGGCCGAGTTCTGGAGAGCATGGTTGTTCATGGTATCCAATTTGCTTGGGGCATGTGCTTACTTGCCTAGTTATATCATGATTTACATTCACTTGTGTATCTCAGTGGTCAGAGTTTATCGGCTGGCACTACTTTGCTTTAGGTATGGGTGCGGGAGCACATACCTATCAGACGTCTAGTTCTAGTTGGACAGAGGCCACCTAGGAGACCTTATGTACTCAAATATTTTGGCAGGTTTACCCACTTTAAACTGGGTAGGTTAGAGTTTTGGAGGAGAGTTATTGACGACATAGAATCTGTGACATGGCGTCCATACCTAGATTGTGATCATTGGGATGATGATGATGTCTAGCTACCATTTCTTTGTTAGTTGATGATCTTGATTGGTCATGGGCGTCAAGTTTTAGAGAGATTCTTGATCAGATGTGTTTACAGACAATATGGGTTGGTATAGGGTATGGCCCAGGGTGTCGCTCACTACGCTCATCGGTAGTTAGATACAACAAATTGGGGGCCTTTTTTGTCATATGTCGAGGCACTTCAAGAGTTTCAGGTGTTATAGCCATTTGTATGGGACATTCAGCCAAATATTGTCGAGGCTCCTCTTATAGCAGATTATGCTGAGTATTGTGCGTTACATCCATTTCCATGCCTTACTATTCCAGATGAGCTTGCTCCATTATGTGTAGAGGAGGATGTTCTCGTTGCTTATGGTCAGAGATGGAGGAGAGAGCATGTTGGAGGAGTTGAGGTGGAGGATGTGGATGTTGGTGGTGATGAGGATGTTGGTGGCGAAAGTAGTGGAGAGGAGAGCAGCGGAGATGAGGGATTTGATAGTGGAGAGACTACAGTTGGATTAGGCCCTACCTTAGGTTTTCTTGGTGAGACCATGCCTCGTATGAGGCAACCTGTGGGAGATGTTTCAGTATGACTCTAGATAACAGATCTTTAGGTGCAGTTAGAGACTATTTAGGAGCAGCTTCTTTAGACTCAGGGTTTATTAGAGCAGACACAGGCTTAGATGTAGTCACAGGCTGACTTACATACAAAGACTCTTTTGTGTGTGCAGGCTTAGTTAGTGATAGCTCTGTCATAGATTGCAACATTGATAGTTGAGAGATGCAGTGAGACAACTTAGACATAGGTTACTTCATTTATTGCTGGGAGAGATGCGGCCAAGTTTGCAGCAGAGGGTGCTTAGGCTTTGGCCGATAGATTGCAGAAACTAGCAGATGGTACCTCCTTGGAAGATTACATGTGAGAGGTTGCTCGCATTGGTGAGGAGATTGAGTTTTATAGAGGGAGGTATTATGTAGTGCCATCTGAGCAGAGAGTGATCTATGCAAGGTCTCCTTCGGGTAGATCATGATCCAGGACTGTTAGTGCAGGTGTTACTCAACTGTTACCTAGAGATCCCAGGGATCCCGATTCCTTTGGTGGGAGGGGTCCTGATCCTACTATGCCTACACCATCCAGAGCTAGTAGCACATGATTGTGTCCATGTACTTTGATTATTCTACTGTACATCCATTATTGATGTTTTATCTTTCTTCATTTTTAGACATCATTATATACTTGACATTGAGAGTTTGATATATATGAGATGCAGTAGATTTTATGGTCCTTGATATGTTCTATTTGATTTGCTGATGGATGCATTTTGTTTTGATGTTCTAGATGCTATGTGATGGCTTTATTGTTATGATGGTATTCTTTGATATGATGTTGTTCTATCGATGATGCAACTAATGGTAATGTATGGATGCCTTGTCTATGGATGAAAATGTGGAATGATAGATGATATAATAAATTGATGGAATTTATTATCAAGTGGATGGATTATATGTGAATATGTGATACTACAAATGGATGAATGCAATGAGTTATGATGATGATGTATGCTAAGGATAATTGAATGATATAGATATATATGTTGAAAACTGATTGAATGATGAAATGATGATTCAAATGTTTTGAATATATGCAAATGATTATGATGATGCAACTATATGATTATGATGTTTTTGTAATTGTCAAGTATACTCAGTTTGGTATGAAAAGAAGATAATTATTTAAGGAATGATTCACCAATTTATTTTGTAACGAATACTCTACAGATATGAAACTATTATGGATGCAGTCTACTTTTATTATGCAAATCTATATGTGAACATATGCATTTTAACACTACTTTTGTGCTTTTGTATCATCATTGAGCTTTAAAATGTTGAAAGTGAGTACAAGCATCAATGGTATAATGTAAACCAATGATGACCTGAGTATTACTTTCATGATTTTTGATATTGCAAGTGAACACAAGCATTGAGGTATAATTAAACCGAGATGACCTACGCATTCTTTGCATAAACAAACAAAAATTAACCACTTTCCTATGTGAATTGGAATTTAATCCATGATACTTTGTAGAACACTTCCCACGATGATTCACACAGTAATTATGATTAATTCACAGACAATAGATAAAGAAAAATACCATCTTCTTCTTCCTAGCTTCTCTAGTTTAATACATCATTGAGTTGCTCTAAAGAAATGATAACAATGATCAAAATTACAACATATCTTTCTTTTGCTTATATTATTTGATCATTTATTCAGATTAGATTATCCATCCTGATTTTGTGATGTTTTTGTGTTTTCAAGATTTTGGATCAAACTAGCCTAAAGACCTGTCCTAGGGGCCTCGAGGGCTGATAAAAGATTATCCTTTCCTACATTATACACACAAAGACCATGTAGTTCAACTGACATAGACTCTTGTTTTTGGATTTTTGAGACTAACTTTTTCACTTGTTTTTGGATTTTCTGTTGTAAACTAGATTTTTATACATTTTCGATGGTGATTGATATTCCATGTTGGGTTGTATTTTGATCAATCTTTCTGTTGTTTTAGTCCATTTTGTGAAGCTCAAGATTTATGTTGTCCCTGATGATTTTTAGATGTTACCCCCAAGCCAAGGTGAGATATGACCTTGGATATGATAAATGATGCAAAATGATGATGGTGAAAGTAATGACCATGACATGAATCCAAATAGATAGAAGAGTTGATTTGAAACACAAATAGCACCTATTTCCAAGTTTTCACCATATGTTTTTATTGCACCTTTTCATTCTTTTTGATTTTTTTGTATTTTTATGATTTTTGTTTTTTTTTTAATTTTTTGGATTTTTTGGATTTTTTTTGTATTTTTCCATCACCAGGATGCATGTTTTCTAGGTTTTCATCAAGGTAAGTATTTCCAGAAACCAATTCATGCACTAAGTGATTCAGGCATATAATTTTCTGAGATGAATACTGTTGATAGGTTCATCAAACAGATCCCCTTCTAGTGTAGACAATTGATATGCTCTTGATCCATACACTAATATGATGACAAAGGGACCTAACCAATTAGGTTCAAACTTCCCTTTATTTTCTCTATCTTGCTAATATTTAGGGTTTTCCTTCAGGACCAAGTCACCAACTTGAAAAATTCTAGGTTTTACCCTATGATTGTAACTCCTTGACATTCTTTGTTGGTAGGCTTTCAAATGATTTACTGCTTGTTGATGGTGTTCATCTAGCAATTACAGCTCCTGTAGCCATGAAACTCTATAATATTCATTTGTTATGAGACCCTTTAGTAATACACAGAGTGATGGTATTTCTATCTCAATTAGTAGAATGGCCTTTGATCCATACACCAAGGCATATGGTGTAGCTCATGTTGGTGTTCTGATGCTAGTTCTGTAGGTCCATAGTGCAGGATTTAACTGAACATGCCAATCACATCGACCATCATCCACTGTCTTCTTTAGTATTTTTAGGATTGTTTTGTTGGAGGATTCTGCTTGTCCATTTCCCTGTGGATAGTATGGTGTTGAAAAATGATGTTGAATATGAAATTGTTCACATAATTCCTAGAAGTCTTGATTTTTAAAAGGCCTTCCATTGTCTGAAATAATGGATTGAGCTACGTCGTACCGACAGATGAGATAGTTGAGTATGAAAGATGAAATATGTTTTCTAGTGACAGTTGTCAAAGGAACTGCTTCTATCCATTTTGTAAAATACTTTGTTGCTATGATGATGAACTTGTGCCCATTTGACGAAGAAGGAATTATTTTCCCCACCAGGTCCAATCCCCATTGAGAAAAGGGCCATGTGGATGTGAATGGTTTTAACTCTTGTGCCGATGCATGAATTAGATTACCATGAATCTAACATTTTTGACATATTTTAACATATTGATATGCTTCCTTCTCCATGTTTGGCCAGTAATACCCTAAACGAAGGAGTTTCTTAGCTAGGGTTAGCCCACTTGAAAGAGTCCCACAAATACCTTTGTGGACCTCTTGTAAGGATGTTTTAGATTCGTGATGTTCTAGACATTGGAGAAGATTACCATCTAAACCTCGACAGTAAAGGATGTCAACAATTAATGTATGTCATACTGATTGATGGATAAAGTTACATTTTTGGTTTCTAGAGAGGTCAAGAGGAAGAATGTTGTCTTTGAGGTAAGTATAGATTTCTCCATATTGTGAGGGTTGAATGTTGGGTATGTGGCATATGGTTTGTGAATCAGGGTTATCATATACAGGACTAGACACTTGTTCAACCATAAACTCATATCGACCTTTCTTTTCTGATAATTGCAAAAGGGAAGCAATTGTTGCCATGAAATCTACAACTTTGTTTTCTACCCATGGTATTTTCTAGAACTTGATATCCATGAAGTAGTTTTTTAGATCATCTATCATTTTCTTATAAGGCATAAGCTTCTCATCCTTTGTTTGATACTCTTTATTTACTTGATAAATGACAAGTTGTGAGTCTCCATACACTTGCATTTATGTGATTTTCCATTCAATAGCTATTTTGATGCCAATAATCAATGCTTCATATTCAGCTATATTGTTTTTGCATGGAAACATTAACCTATAAGATCTGGGAATGGTGTGTCCTTGAGGAATGAAAAATAGAATTCCTACTCCTGCTCCTCTCTGTGTATATGATCCATCAAAGTACAATCTCCATTGTTGAGTTGTAATATTCATGATGTCAGCATCTAGAAATTCAATGTGCATTGGATGATGATCCTGTAATGGAGCTTCAGCTAGTTGATCTTCTATTAGCTATCCTTTGATGGTTCTCCTATCAACATATTGGATATCAAACTCACTCAATATCATGACCCATTTTGAAAGTCTTCCTGTTAGAGCAGCTTTACCAAGTAGGTATTATAATGGATCTATTTTTGCTATGAGCCTGACTGTATGAGTCAACATGTAATGTCACAATTTTTGAGTTGCAAATACCACTACTAAGCAAGAATTTTCTATGAATGTATAGTTCATTTCATATCCATTGAGTGTCTTGCTAATGTAGTAAATTACTTGTTCTTTTCCTTTAGAATCCTCTTGTGCTAATAGAGATCATAAAGATATTTCAATTGTTGCAATATATAGTAATAGTGGTCTTTCTGCTGTGGGTGGCATGAGTATTGGAGGTGTCACCAAATATTGCTTTATTTGGTCAAATGTTGTTTCACATTTCTGATCCCATTTGAATGAAACATTTTTATGAAGTAGATGATTAAATGGATGACTCTTATCTGCTAGCTAGGAGATAAATCTCTTGATGGATTGTAACCTTCCTTGTAAGGATCATAATTGACTGATGTTTTTAGGTGGTGGAATCTCCATGATTTCCTTAACCTTAGCTAGATCCACTTCAATACCTTTTACCTTTTTTTGACACTATGTAACCTAGCAGCTTTGCTGAAGTCACCCCAAAGATACATTTCTTCGGGTTCAACCTTACATTGAATTTTTCCAGTCTAGTGAAGATTTTATCAAGTATTTCCAGATGCCCCTCTCTAGTGTGTGACTTTGCTAAGATGTCATCCACATAATCTTCCATGAAAGTATGCATCATATCGTGAAAAATTGTGGTCATTGCTCGCTGATATTTGCACCTGCATTTTTCAATCCAAAAGGCATGGCATTCCAACAGAATGTTCCCCAAGGGCAAGTGAATGCCATCTTTTCTTGATCCTCAGGTGCTATTTTTATTTGATTGTACCCTGAGAAGCCATCCATTATAGATAACATGGCATGTCCTACTGTTACATCAAAAATTATGTCAATGTTGGGCAAAGGAAAATAATCTTTTGGGCATGCCTTATTTAAATAGATATCTAAAATCTGTGCATATTCTGATGCTATGATCAAGTTTAAATATTTGCACAATGTTTGAGATCCATTCTACATAATCTATGGACCTGATAAAGCCTACATCTAATAATTTTTTTAGTTTAGTTTTAACCATAAGGGCGATGTGAGGATGCATCTTTCTCAAAAAAAATTCAACTGGTTTGATTCCCTTTGGTAGTGAATGATGCATTAGAAGTTGTGGATCCAATCCTGGCATGTCAGAATAAGACCACGTAAAATTTATGTGTCGCTGCTCAATGAATTTGGTGAATGCCGACTTCTCTTGTTCTATCATGGATGCCACTAGATGTAAGATCTTTTCTTTTTCAGATGTTCCCAGATTTATAGACTGTGTTGGCTCCACCAACATTGATGATCTATCATGATAGTGTTCTGGGAGAGTGTCAAATCTTTCATCCTTCAGTGCTCATAAAGGTTTTCACTATTGGATACGTTCTTTATTTTTCTCTTTTCAAAGTCTAATGGTGCCTCAGAGAGGTTTTCATCATTAGATCTATTTTTCTTGTTATCTTTTTTACAACTGAAAGATTTGGCACCCTCCTGATGTAAAGTATCAATATGAGTGTTATGGATATTACTTGTATCAGTTTTTTCACAACATAGATAATTTATGATGGCGTCATCATTTGAAAAGACTGGTATAAGACTAGGTTCGATGGGTTCTCAATCAATAAGTTCTGGGTGCATTAAAGGTAACAAGTTATCAGATTGAATAAGGTCAACTGTTGTAAGTGTCATGATAGCTAGGTGATCAAAGTTATTTGTAGGACGTTTAAGATCTATGATAGTACTCACCTCCAAGTTTTTTGACTCACTCAATGTCTGATTGTCCTTGCTTGAGTCATCAATATTTTTTGATCCCATAACAAATGTTCTAATTCCTGAACCTTGTCCCTCCTCTTGTAATGGTGTATATGTTTGCATAATATCAATCTCTTTATCAATATACGATGTAGTAGATAGATGATCCCATTCATATTCGTTTGAGTTTGTGTCAGACCCATCTCTCATTTGTAATATCCTTTCCACTGCTTTTTGAGTTTCTTCTTCTTTTTGTTCAGTTATGTAGCCTAATCCCGATTTGTCTTTAGGTTGTAATGTGAGAGGTTGAATGGGTTCAATAATACCGTCCTTTCTCTTGCCAATTGGTCCTTGACCTTTGTAACCCATTTTCTCTAAAATGTCCTTCCCTTTTCCATACTGATCTATTTTGATGCTAACGTTTGATGATGTTGATGCCTCCTCATCTTTGTATAGCCAACTAAAAATGGCTATCTTCTGACTCCTCTTCGAGTGTACCTACTTTTATGAACCTTTCATTTAGAGCTATGATGGGTCGTGATAAGCTTGGAGATTTTAATATGGGCTGTCCATATATTTTTGGTGATGGTAGTAACTGTGATAGGCACAAAGATTTCTCAAGAGAATATTCTCCTATACCCTCTTCTTTTATCTGAACCTTTTCTGAAAGTTGTGATAATTCATTTATAGGACCTTTGGCATTTGATGTGTCTATGACAGTTATTCCTTTCTCTAGATTCCTTTTCTCAACCCATTTAGAGATAAAATTAGGTTGACTATCCATAGTAGATGAATTAGAAGTATTGACTTCTCTGTTATGAGGTACCAAAGTGTCTTGAGTTGTTTTCAACATGTTGCAAATATGTGGATTGTTGTTGTTAGCCGATATGGTGACTTCTTGTCCATTTACTGAAAATTTTAGACATTGATGGTATGTTGAAGGTACCACTTGCATGTCATGGATCCATGGACGACCCAATAGTATGTTGTATGTTAGATCTCTGTCTAACACTTGACAAACAATGTTTTTGACAATCGTCCCTACTTGGATTGGGAGTATAATAAGTCCTCTGGAAGACCTTTCTTTTTCATCATATGCTTTTATCGTTATTTTTCTCTTGGTATCAATGGCGTTTTCAGAATAGCCTAGTGCATGAATTAGTTTCAAGGTACACATATTTAAAATAGCTCCTCCATCTATCAGAACACGCTTAACATGGTGTTTATGGATGAGAACTTCTATATGTAAGGCTGAATTGTGTGGGTGACTTATAGATACATCATCTTGTTCAGAGAATGATAGACAATGAGGTGTGGTGAGATGTTCCACCATGGCTTCGAATTGACAAACATCCAAATTATTAGGGACTATTGTAGCTACGAGAGCTTGCTCTAAAACTTCTTTGTGTGATGGTGAAATTTTGAGAAGTTCTAAAATTGATATTTGTGTGGGTATCTTTTGTAATTGGTCTATGATATTGTATTGATGTGATGGGGGAGCATTGTTTTTGGAGAAAATTCCTTTTAGTATTACCCTAGATTGTCCTCTTGTCATTATATTGACTTGCGGATGATCTTGTGTTTCCCTTATTTTTAAAACATTGATTTGATTATCAAATGTTCTTGCACTTGTCCTCATGTTTAGGGATTCAATGCCATTGTTGTTTGTGTTATCCTTTTGGGTATCAATGTCATTTTTCTCTACCTTAGAAAGGAAAGGAATGGTGGTATCATAGACATAGTTTATACTTTTTCCCTTACCACTAGAAGAGGATTCTCCTTTTTCATAGTTGGTTAATGGATTGATAAATGCAGTGTGATCATTGTTTGTCTATGGCCCTTCAACAAACATCTTCTTAGCTTTGATCAAGTCTTGTATTAGGTTTTTTAGTTACATACAATCATTTGTCTTATGCCCTCTATTCTTGTGGAAATTACAATAATCTGCGTCATTCCACCATGATGGTTTTACCTTTGGCTCCCAGTCTCGAGCTTCTAGTAAAGTAATAAGTTTTTTCACAATGAGTTCTTTCATTGTTGATTCCAAAGTCTATCCTAATGGGGTTAATTTTCATTGATTTGATTGTCTTTGGTATGATGGTTGTGATTCTCCATTGTTGGTGTTGTTGTTTTGGTTTTCATTTTGATTTGCTTTGGTAGTTGATGTTGCCAAATTAAATACTGGTTGTACATTGTCAGTTGTAGGTTCATTGCTTCCAGTATTTCAATTTTTCTGCCAAAATTTTGGCTTGTCATTGTTTCCATAGTGATTTGTGTTGTTGGATGTTTCACTATAGTGCTCAATCACTCCTCATTTGACTAGGGATTCTTCGATTTTGATCCCATTCTCAATTGCTTTTTTGAATGTTGATGGACATTGTAATTCAAGTCGATAATTCATTTGATCATTTAAGTTGTCTATAAATAATTCAATCTTCTCCTCTTCAGGTATAGATCAAGGATACCTAGCAAACGACTTTCTCCATCATTGTAAGAATGATAAAAATGTCTCACCATTTTTCTATTTCAGATTATAGAGATCCTTTATGGTTACATCATGTGTTATGTTGAATGAGAATTGAGATATGAATTTTTTAACCAATTCTTCAAAGGATCAGATCCCTAGTTGTAATTTTGAGATCCATTCCATGCAATGAGCTCCCAAACTTCTGTGAAATAACCTCATGAGGTAGGTATCTTCTTGCACAAATTTGAGGCTCATTGTTCTAAATTCTCGTACATGGTCAATTGGGTCTGATTTTCAATTGTATTTTTCGTATTTAGGAAACTCACAATGTCTTGGAAAGGGTATCATATCCACACATGGATGAAAAGGGTAAGGAAAAATGTCCTTTAATAAATATGTTTTCGAGTTTCCTGTTTGCTTGTTTGGAACCTATTGCTGTAGAAATTGCATTTGAGCTGTTAAAGCAACTACTTGATCTATATCCTGGGTGTGGTTCAGTTTCATCTCATTAGTTCTAGATGTTTCCTTCAACTGATTGATGTAAAAATCTGTCAAAATTTTGGCATCTAACTCTACTAACATTAAGAGATATTTCTCCATGTCTTGTTCTAAGACCTTTTCCATAAACTTATGAAATTTTGGGACTTGTTGTGTGTGTTGTATATCCTATTGTGTTATTTCATTGTTTTCATGTTGTTGGTATCAGAAAAAAGGGTTCTCTTCAGTCATATTGGAATTTTCAGTTTCCTTTTCTCTGAGTTTTTTCCTTTGCAACCTTGTCAAGATTTGCATACAATTTTTTGTTGTCTTTCCCTTACTAAACTTAGATCTTCTATGTGGTGTTAGTGTCAATTTGATTTTTAAAGAAGCCCAATAGAATGATGTATTCTATTGATGAAGCTAATTTAAAATTCTCGATTACTGAGTTTTTCATCTCGTGATGGTAGAATGTCAAAAATCCTGATGAGGAAACTTGGCTCACTAATCCAAGATTTGTTTTGATAATTTGGACACTTTGTATTTTGCAAGATCTTGTTTTTGTGTGAAACAATTTTAATTTGTAAGAACCTACTACTTGTTTAAGGATGTTAGGACATTGTCTAATTTGTGAAATCTTTGACTGGTAAAATATTATGTTTATGATGTTTGGTCTGTTTGATGGTTGTTCTAAAAATTTCTCTATTTTTCTCTATGGATGCACTAATACATAGGTCAGAAGTGCTAAAAAAGAAAGTAGAAGTGTTAAAACAGAACTCAAAAGCGCTAAAACAGTGCTCAGAAGAGCTAAAGCAGACAATAGAAGTGCTAAAATAGAGATCAGAAGTGCTAAAATGTAGGATACTAGAATTTCTCGGTAGTTTTGTTGTGATAGAAGCACTATGGGATTGTTCAGAAGTGCCAAAATAGAGTGTTGAAGCGCTAAAATAGAAGGTTGAAGCTCTAAAATAGAAGGTTGAAGCACTAAAACAGATGGTTGAAGCGCTAAAACAAAGGGTCGAAGTGCTATAATTTTATGTGGAAGTGCTAAAACAAAGGTCAGATGCACTATAGTTTCTATTTAATGCCAAGCAGGGGTTGGTAATATGGGTCTCTTAGCTGCTATGTCTGCTTTCTCTTCTTCTTTGTCCAAAATTATGGATGTTGTAAGGAATTGATGGGGTGTTTCTTTTTTTTCAAAAATGAATGTCCTCAAACTATTGATGATGTCAATGTGAGTACCTTCAATGTGTACATTACTAAGCTAAAATATTGGTGTGGTTAGTCATGGTTGTTGAACGGGAGTTGTAGGTCTCCAAATGGTCATAAGGTGGTAACTCTAAGGTTTCCAAAGATTTGTCTATCATAAGAACTGATCTGGTCTAGTGGAATATTCTATGGCAGGTTGTGGAATGGAGGATTGTCAGATATGATGACTATGGTTGAATTCCTGTGAAAGAGTATTTCTTTGAATATAGGCTTGTGAAGTCAAAGGTTCTACAACATAATCATCAGTGTAACCCCTATCGAAATCATGGAACTTATGGAGGAATGTTCTATGATGAAGCAAAGTCTTTCTATTCTGATACAAGAAATGTCATTTTTGCAAAAGATGCTTGTAACTAAGTGTTTTCTTGGGTTTTCTAATTCTCTTGGACAAATATTTTTTGACAAAATTAGTGGTTTTCCAATCTCTAATCATGTATTCTCAGTTTTGATTTTATATTTTTCAGGATGGTCTTTTATCTGAATTTAAATGATTTTGGAATACACAACACTCAATTGAAGACAATTGTTTTTAAGAGTTGTAATCTAAAAAGATAGTGTATGTTCAAAAGAACCATGCATTGTCCTATTTTCACTGGTTTGATAACAATAAGACACTTCAAACATACTCACTCTTAACAGTCAAAAGGTCATCGTTATACTCAACAACCCAAATCTTAAAATTGTGTTGACTCACACAGCCATGTCACCCCCAAGAGGGTGCCCATGTTTTTGTCTTTTCTAGGCATGTACTCAGAGTGACGGAAGTGGATACTAGATCCCCTAAGAAAACGGTCCTTGGAAATTATATGTTGAGTGTCTTGGGGGAAGATTCTTCCCTCCCCTTGCACTGTGAGTATTACAATGTTTGGTTACTAACTCAGCTAGATACTACACTAGGTTCTTAAAAAGGGTTTTCATTTGGAGCGGTAATAATAGACTCCCTTAGGAGACCTCCCAACCTTTAGAACAAAGGTTTTAGGGATGGTTATCTTGCACACTTCTGAAAAAAATGGGTTTCCCCATATTTTCTCTAAATTTTATAGTGGGGTGGAAAAACCTGGCTTTGGTTTGAACCCACTTAGGTTGTTCCCACAGGGTGAGTAATTTTTCCCACTACGGTAGGCCTTCTAAAGGATGTAATAAATCTTGAAAAATGCATAAAAAGGATGATTCTAGCTTTTTGGATCACTCAATTAAGGGGAGAGCATATGCCTATCAACCATTCAAACACAAAAACCACTTATTCAAATTTTAGAGCCCAAACGAAATTTTTTCTAATCTATGTGAAGATGTTGCTTCTCAGTGAAAATGTTGCTTCACAAAAAGATATGGTGTTCCTTTTTAAAATCCCAATTTTGAAAACTTCCGTGACTACCCTAGATTGATAAATTTTAGTCCAATTTGAAAATGTGACTATCCTAGGATTGATCCATTTTAAACCAACTAAAGAAGTGTCTATCGTAGATTGATTCTTTTTAATCCAATTGAAGAAATGAAATCTACTGGCCACGGACATGTCAAATCCAGAAAATAAGTTACACACAAGTGCTATGATAGTGATTAAAAGCGCTATAGAAATCGATAGAAGTGTTATAGAAATAGACTGAAGTGCTATATAAATAGACATAAGCGCTATAGAAATAGACAAAAGCATTATAGGAAGGTAAAGAAGCACTAAAAAAAATGTTGAATATTACTGTTGGTCATTGTTGGATTGTAAATTGAAGCGCTAAAACAGTTAAGTGAAGCGCTATATATTTTTTTAGAAGTGCTAGAACAGTCCTCAGAAGAGCTATAGAATCTTCCAAACATGCTAAAATGGATCACGCCATACTCTTGTACAAAAAATTTCTAGAAAAACTTGTTAAAAACATGGGGTACGGCCCCACAGTGGACGCTAGAATGTAGATGTGGAAAATGTAAACAAACTACAATTAAATACACCTCTTAATGAAACATTGTATCAAGATTAAACATGAATTAAACTAATTTAAAACAAAGAAAATCATGAAAGTGTATCATTGTCTCCTATCTCGAAAGATTTATCAAGCTACAGAGGCTCTCAGATTTGTAAGCATTGTAACTGTTTAAAATGCCTATCTAGAGAATGGAATGGATGCTAAATGCAATGATGTGATGACTACTAATGATTTCTAGATGATATGGAGCTACTGTAAATGAAGGCTAATGAAAACTAATAAAAGGAAGCTACAGTAAAAACTAATGATGTTGTTGTCGTGATATGAAATCTACTGATGCCATGATACTATGATGATACTATAATACTAATGATAAATGATTATGATTGCTTTATTGCTTGAGTACTAATTCCTGTAGAGTAAGTTTGCATAAAAGATGATAATTCTCAGATCATTTTGATGCTTCAGAAGGTTGTATATATAGATTTTTGACAACACATTTGTATAGGGGTAACACAATAGAGGTTGAGATTCAATCTGAAGATTTGAATGGTATGAGATGAGAAGGTGGAGCTGATTATGGAGGATTGTTCCTACCCATGAAAACACTAGGCAAGATGAGAGGAAAGATTTGAGGTAGAAGATTGAGAGGATTTCCTGCAGGTTTGTCCCCGACATTCTTCCCGTGAATGCCAGTTGCATTAATTAGATTTGGAAAAATCTAATTTTATTGGTGAGTGAATAGAGGGATTAGATTTATGCATTATTTAAATTAGCAAAAAGAGAGAAATAATTTAATAAAAACAACTATAGAAGTTGTTTATTAATTTAAAATAGAAGGAATATGATAATTAAATTAAAGATTTTAGGATATCTTTATTTAATTAAGAATAAATGTGAAGAAATAATTAAATAATTTCAACTATTGAAGTTGTATATTTAATTTTAGAATAGAATTGATGGATAAAGTATATAAGAAATAATAATGATAATAATTAAATAAAACAAAGCATTTAATTTTGTTTATTTAATTAATAGGAAAATAATTTAATATAAATAAATATTTCTATTTATTTACTAAGTAGATGAATTTAGGATCCATTAATCAAATAAATCATATTTAATTAATTAGATTCTCCAGACCATTTTTAGGTGTCTACACCTCCAACATGTGGACACAAGTGGATTCTAATGGCCACAGACTACTTCACTAGGTGGACAGAAGCCATGCCGCTAAAGAATGCAACAAAGATAAAGATAGCAGACTTCCTTGAGGAACTGGTGACAAGATTTGGCCTACTTAAAACCATCACTTCCAACAATGCCAAGGCCTTTCTAGGATATAAGGTATGTTAGTTCACACTTTCACTTAGCATATTCTTGAAAACTTCATCAAACTACTACCCATAGGGGAATGACTTGACCAAGTCAATGAACAAGAATTTAGACCGACTCCTCAAAAGGATTGGGTCAGAGCACCAAAGGGAATGGGATAAAAATCTTCAAGCAACGCTCTAGGCAAACCACATAACTTCTAAGCAGGTTCTGAAGACTTTGCCATATGAGCTAGTGTGTGGGGAAGGAAGCACTATTTCCTATCTCCATGGAGATTCTGGAATTCTAGTTGCTCAAATCCCTTAAGGTAGAGCAAAATGGCACCATGGAGGTTTGGCTAGCTGAGTTGCTAGAAGTACAAGCGAAGAGGGAAAAATCCTAAACAACCATGACTAACCGCCAACAAGTGGTTAAATAGTGGTTTGATAAGAAAGAATCAGACCAGGGTCTAAAATACGGGGACCTGGTGCTAAATTTTAATGGAAGGGTTGCAAATATTGGCCAGCATGACAAGTTTGATAGCTTATGGGAAGGCCCTTTCAAAATAATGCGGTGCAAAGAAAACAATGCATTCGAATTAGAAACCATGGAGCATGAACCATTGGGAATTTTGGTCAACAAGATTCATCTAAAATTATTCAATTAGGCTCGAATTGTTCTACCCATGTAAATGTGTGAATAATGTAATTATTTTTTTCCCTTGTGTTTTTTTCGGTTGATCTCTCAATAATTAATTCTTCAAGTGCGAGAAAGCAAAAGCGAGTGGAACCCATTATCACAAATGTAGAGAAAGGTAAAAAAACCCATGAAGTGTAGAAAAATGCACCCATATGTAGGAAAAGAAATAATAATCCTCATTTTAGAACAACAAGCAAAGGAGACAAAAATTTTAACATAAGATATATTTCATTATATTTATATACTCCTAAATACATTATCAAAATGGCTCAGAAGCTATGCTTTTAAAGTATATATCTATATAAATCATGTATTTTCTTTATATAGCTACTATTAGGCATTTTCTAGGCATATATACAAGAAATAGACTAATAAGCTTTAGTTTTCGAAACATAAAAGAAATTTTAAGTCATGGGCATGAGCAGTAGCAATAAAGGCATCAATGGTAGTGTTACAAATTTCATCTTCACTAGTAGCAGCATCCATAAGAGCAATGGAAAGTGGCAAAGGGAACACAAGGTTCTTGAAGTCTTTGTACTAGTCAATGTCATAAAAAGTCACCATGTTGTATAGGTGGAAGAGGAAATGGCATGCACGGGTGACCCTCTAGTGATGTTCTTCCTGTGACTAGAGTCCAAAACCACTCAGGAACAACAACCACGGTATGACCAAATCTTCTTCAATGAACTTTCAGAGGTTGCTCGTAGTCAGAATACCCCTACCAAATGTAGCATTTGCCACCACCTCTCTGAGACCTTTCAAGTATTTCTTTGGGAAGATCTCTTTGACCAGGCAGAGAACCAGTGGCTTGGGAACCTAGATGTGGAGCATCGATGCGACAAAGTGAGAGAACACATCAATGTTAACTCTATAACTATCCTCATATTCAAGAAAATCCCTCCCTAGAACCCATTTCATGGCTATGATGGCCAAGGAATTCTTATTTTTGGTCATCATCTTAAGGCACCTAGTCGAAATCTTGCCCAGAAAAGTAGTTTGGTATTTAGGAGAGACTAGCCTAATTGGGGTATTCATGGTGACAAGCTCTATACTACTATCAAACTAAAGCCCTATGCAAATTGCCTAAGTCTAAACTCTATGCAAATACTATGCAAACTGCCAACACCAAATGCTAAGCCAATCACCTATTATCTATTCTACTAAAATTGTTAAGTGAGATTTCACTATTGCCTAAAGCACCTATTCATAGAAATGGCTAGGATAAGTGTGGTAATTTACATACCATAAACATGAGGTTAATCAAGTACCATCTCAAAATTTGCACCAAGGCTCACTTGAATTTCCCACCTAGTTGCATTTGTAGGTACAATTTGCTATGTGCAAAATTAGTATGAGCTAATTAATTATCATAAGTTGGTGGAAATCACTAGTGGTAGTCGATACGGTTGAATGTTGAGGTGTCATTCTATAGGCACTTCTCAAACTCCAAAAAGGAATGCAAATATTTTAAGCATGTATTGCATACTTTGGCATAATCATTCCATTTGGGATATTAATTGCCACAACATATGATGCCTAAGCTGCCTTAAAATTATCAGCTCAAGTTCCAAGAAAATCACGCCAAAGTACACCATTACCAAGGGTCATTATGAATTCTTGTAATTTCAAATGGCAAGTAATTCACTTCACATGAGCAAATAACTGGTAGTATATGTCGAATTTAATGCGAGTAGGTGAGCGTTGTTGGCCACTCTAATAAGGAAATAGCTAAGTGTCACATGCAAAAGGTTTTGTATTGTGAATGCTTTTGAAAAAATGTTGCCTAGAGCAAAAGAAATTTTAAGTGCAACCAAAGTCGAGGTAAATTATAGAAATTTTGAGTAAAGCAAAAAACTCTAGTGAAACAGGAAATGGCAAAGAGTTCCCAAACAATAGCATGAGTAGAGGCCCAGGGAAAAGAAACACAAAGCCTATTTGATGATATGCATAGAGCATTAGTTTTCTATGTCTTTGAAAACATTTCTTACGCTTCGCTTGGTATACTAGAGAAGCCAAAAATGGGAAAACACACAAGTTTTGGAGAAGCCCAAAAATTACAGGGATCAAAGCTGAATGAAGGAGTATTGGGATAATATTCATGATCCCATCATAAAAAACCCCTAGAATTTGAGGGAGGCAGCCTGTGAAAGAATGAAGGTTTCCACCAACCCAAAGTCATTATTGTAAAAGCTATGGTACAACAGACTCCCACAGTATATAGTCACCTTTGCTCACTATTGCCCAAAACTATCGAACATTTCAACTCGTGCACCAATACCATCGAGGTTTGGGGGTTAAGGTTCAATATCTGTCCAGAAGCTATCTAGAATCTATTGTGCATACCTAACCATGAATGTAAACCAGAATAGGTAGAGCCATTCAACCCAACAAAAGGGGAGGCAATATGGAGAGGCACGAAAAAGGCTCAAGAATTTTATAACAAAGAAACCAAAAGGCCTGCAAAAGATCATCAAAAGCCACCAAAGATTCTGACACCACTTATTTCCTTCCCTCCTAACATGCAAGATGCATTCTCAATTTTGACATTTGTTTTTGACCTGGACACTACCAAGGATGTGCACAAATTTTAGTTGGGTCTGGGGTTTCAATTCCGCAAGCAGCATACCTTTTTTCTAGTATGATTTAGTAGAATACCTTATTGATGAGATGCTAAGGAAAATCAAGGATAACCCAATGCAATAGAGGCTTAGGTTTTTTGCTTTCGTTGCTCACATGCTTTTGCATGAGAACCCTAATTTCTTTAAGAAATATATGAAGTTGTTTATTTTTTATGAGTTGGGAAAAAGAAGGTATATTTCTATATGGACTCCTCTCCTTTCCACTACATACAACTATTATGCATTTTCAGATTATTTCTTAACTCTGATCTTGCAAGATTTGAAAGGGGATGATGGTTTCAACCGACTTACCAAGGAGCAGACTACATATATGCAGAACTTCACTCTCAAATGTGTCTGGTTTCTCATAGTGGATTTCACTTTAATCCAGTTGCACTGTTGCACCAGAGAACCACTTCGCCTTCTAGCATGTATCACGAATTGGGTGCTATCCCTCGAAATGTTCTAGTAACTATCCCTCATTGACTACAAATTTTGTGGAGGAAAGCCAAGAAGAGGGGATTCTTCATCTACCTGCAAACCTTCAAAGCAATGGTCATGAACAAGAAATAGACACAGGCTACTGGAAGATAAGTTGGCTCATCTAGGGTTGGTAATGATTTTTGATAACTAGTATTATAACCCTAAAAATGAAACACCAAATGAATTTTTCAAGGTAATACACCACCCGCGGCCTTACTAGGAGAAGAGGAGGAACCCACAAAAAGATTTGGATGATCTACTGGTGGATTTGATCTACATTCCAATAGAGGATAGTAGGACACCATGACATAAGTTTTACTTCTCTATAGTGGTGTATGGTGAGAAGAAAAAATGGGAGCCACATTTTTCAACAAGTTACGACAAGAGGAATGGAGTGTGCAAAGAATCAGAGCTTTCTAGGTGTACCACCAAGAAACCAAGCAGCTTAATGCCCCGTATGAAAGCGTGAAGTTAGATGAACAATTTGATAAGATGTGGGATGATGAGCATCTAGATTCTAACACAAGTGTGGAAAAGGACAATGACTCTAATGAGGAGTTTGAGGAGCCTATTGGGAAAGGAAAGGAGTAAGAAGCATAAGTGTCATCAGCCTCCACTCAACAAAAGATAAAGACAACAAAGTGGCCTAGCTATGTTCCTTCAAATGTGTGGTTGAATCTATCAAGAGCTTCGTAGACACTCACCTGTACCATAGCAAGGACAAGAACAACTCAAAAACAATTGGAAACTGTTGAGGAGGTGGACACTCTACCCACCAAACAACAACGTACAAAAGCAATCACTGGGGAAGATTTGCAAGAACCCATCGCAAGCCAGGTGCTCGGAGCAAGCCAAGAAAAAGAAGAAAGAATGTTATGGTGAGCTGGGAACCATCATCATCCAATCAATAGGTAATAGTCACCCCTTCTTCTCTTACGTCACAATATTTAGTGGCCCCTACTGTCTTTGCGACACCCATCGCTACAAGTGTAGGCCTTACCTTTTCTATCTCTACCATAATGATTGTAGGAGGTTTCAACTTTTACTCCCATATGGGGCCATTTATCTTAAAACATATGTGAGCCCTTACACCTTCCACCGCTACCCAATCTTCTCTTGCCTCTCTTTCCTCAAGTGTGGCCGCTATTAACATCCCTCTTGCTATTGCTATATCGAGCACAGCCCTGTTCACCCAACAATTGGAGTCTGCCATGGGCCCATAATCACTGGAAAACCCAATGAGCCCTCTCATCATTTTAGAGATTGATCTTTGGCATGTTCCCAATCTCTCCCCATAGACTATCAATCTCCCAAAGAAGAAAATGACCCAAGCCACTACCCTCAATTTTCCTTTCGTTGTACCTCCCAGTGCACCTTTCGTAGGTGGGCTAGTTCGATCGTCAGCCTAATTCATAGAACAGGGTGATGCTACAAAGGAAGTGCAAGCTCTCATAATGCAGAGGAAAAGGGCTAAGGATGACAAGAAGCTAGTGGAGTCGAAGGTGTATATCATCTACAATGAAGCTCAAAATGTGATCCACTTCATAACTATGCATCTGAACATCATCAAACCATAGGGGGAGATTCATCTCGATGATTACAATATGTTCACCATGGGACTTGATTTGAGCATAGCTTGACCACAAGACAAAGTTGAAGTCATGGAAGAAACGCAGTGGGTGGTGACCAAAAACTTCCTCAAGTTTGGTCACCAACTAAAAAAGAAAGAAGAGGAGTTGAAGCTTATGAAGGATAGGGTTGAGTTCCTACAAGCAAAGGAAAAAGCGATGGAGGCAAACCTTGTGCACTTATCAAAAAAAGTGCAAGCAGCAAAAATTAGAATAGACTCTAGGAGGAACTTGCAAAGTTCCAATCCATTTCAACCTCACCCTACCTAATGTGTTGTGGAAGAAGAACCAAGACTATCAGAACCACTTAACTTTGGAAAAGTAGGTGATGCAACAAAAAGATAAAGAATTTAAACAACAGTGTGCTCAATTCAAGCAAAAGTCGCAAGAGAAGGATGCTGATTTTGAGGCCTAAAAGGCCCAATTAGTAAAAGACCTTTATGAGATGAAGCTTTCTCTTGAAACAAAGTCAAAAAATAAGAGTCAGGCCAAGGAAAACTAGTCCAAGGAGCTAAGAAACATTGAGGAATAGCTTGCAATCACAAATAGGAGAATTACAAAATTGATAGAGGATGTCAATTCGAAAGATGCAGAGATTTCCCTTCTAAAGAGTGTGCCCCAAGCCCTTGCTGCCCAACCAGACCTCATTTCAATGGCTCAATAGCTATATGTTTCATACTAGGAAAAGGTCAAGGCCTTCTGCTTGACACCACAGTTGATGCTTCAATATATGTCAGAGGCGACAAAATTGAATAAGGAAGTCTATGGGGTAAATGAGTGATTCCCATAGTAGAGAAATTCCCTGAAGCAAAAGGTTTGCTAAATAAGCTATACATGGTCTTTGATGAAAACTTAACAAAGGCAGAGATCAAGGATCAAAAGTTTGTTTCCAAGATAGTGAACAAATTCATCCATTGCCACTCGACCATCCTTCGTGCTAACGTGTGCACAGCTACTTTAAACTAGAATATGGATGACATGCAAGGAAATTTCTCTTGGCTAACTGAGATGGGCTTGCCCTCCCCATTTCTTGAAGATGAGTTGGTTGCCACAACTGAGAAAATTGCAGTGAAGATTAAGTAGAAGGAATAGGACATAATGGCTTTCCAAAGTTTTAGCCAACCTCCTACCATGATAGATATTGGAGTCATTCATTTGATTGCGTGGCTACTCTTCCAATTTGAGTTTGGGGATGGTTTACCTGTTGTGCTACCTTATAAACAAATGCTTGACCTAAGTGGAGGGCAAGAGAATCTATGTGATATATCGAGACCATCTGAAGGTGACTGGTTTCCTTTGTAGGCAGCTCTTTCTAACCTCTAAAGCCATCACCCCATGGATTGGAGCTTTGGTCTATAAACCAAAGAAAATTTTGGGTTCATCATTTCACATGCAAAATGCCCTTGATAGTCACCAAAAGTTGTTAATGTAAAATTCATCAAGCTCCCTTTGGGTTTCATTTTTTGCTAAGTATCATCCAATGCCTCAACTTTTAAACATCATCGGCCCCATTTTGATGAATACCACCAGCTTCTACCACGTGTCTACTCAACGCTCTCCAAAGGGATTCTTCCCTTCACTTTTCAACCAGCCCCCACCATCCTGCCATGTGTTTACTTTATGGGCTATTCCTTGTTGCTTCCCTTCACCTTTTCATCAGGCCCCACTTGCATGCCATGTAGCTTCCATTCACGTAAACTTTTGTGGACCCCACAACCAGTGCCGATAATAAAAATTTCTACTACGTTTCTTCTCAGCACAAAATTTTAGTGAAAATGGGAAGAAATGAACCACAGGTTGCGCCTTGCTCCACCTGTCACCTTTGCAGGGACTTCATCAAAGGGAAAATGTGGAGAAAATGGTGCAGGAGCACCCAAGCACTTCAAGAAACATTTCAAGAGCTAGGAAGGTGCAGGGGTCATGAAGACTTTTCAAGCATCTCAAAGCATTAACTATGACATATTGAAGCTTATAATGGCATTTGGCATGGATAAAAATATTGAAGGAGTCAAAAGTCCTAAGGGTCCTGATAAGGACCCTAGGACCAAAATGCTTTGTAAAGGGAACAATAATGTTCTAGGAGGTTAGATAGGAGAATAATGTTTTAATTGAGTCAAATAAGTTTGAATAATGAAATGTAATAAGTTTTAGAAGGCTTTAGTTTATAGGAGTTAATAAATTTTAAGTTGGAGTATTCAAATTTTTGAAATCCACCTTTGGGCGGGAAAGTGACTTTTAGGAGTTTTACCAACTTTAATGTAATCAAACCAATACAAATCAGTTGGGACAGTTGGGGGATGATTCTATAAGGTTATTGAAGGCATTTTTATGGAGGTTTGGTTGCTAGTACGGATTTTGTACAGACTACTACAGGAAGAAGCAAAAAAACAACAATTTCTTGCATTTTCTTATGTTTTTTTGATGAATATCTGATTGTTATTGATGAAATGAACCATGGAATGATTTAGAGACTTGTATCTACATGTATTTAAGCCTTTTCATGTCTTGATACATGTTTATAATCAGTTCTTTGTATTACATTGCTGACTGTCCTAAAAAAACATAGATTTTTCACTAGTTTTTGGTGGTTTTCATGGGTGTTTGATCCATTTCATGAAGGAACACTACTGTAACCTATGAAATGGATCTATTATAACATTTATAATACAAATATAACAATATGGCATGTAGGTAAGGAAGAATACTTGGGTGTACACCATGTTTTTACAATGCAAAGTGCATGAAAATGGAGGCTAAGGTGTAGCAGAAGGAGATCTACCTAAATGAGGGGTATATTTTTGAGTTGAAGGTGTTTATTTATGTTTATTTATTGGTGAAAAGTCCAAGAAAAGGTTCTGGAAGTGTTGGGAAAGCTAATTTTCAAGAGGCCCTAGTTTTGTAGCAATTTAGTGAGTGTTTTGTGTTTGAGGGTGTCAAGGCTGTCATAGGCACATAAAAACTTGAAAATCCTTGGTTTGGGAACATTTTAAGGTACTGTTGAAAGTATTATTATCTATAGTTGAGTTTGGAATAGGGTTGCTTTGAAAAAGAGGGCTAATTTGGCCTAGTTTTTGTGGAAACAACAGGATTTGGGAAGTCTGATCCAAAATAGGTGCCATCAAGGTTTGGGTATGTTGTGTAGGGTCATAAACCACATCTAAAACAATCATTATTTTGGTAAGTACTTTGGGGAAGTTGTGAGTAAAGTTTAAAAAAACCACCGCAGGAGCCCTAGTTAGGCTGGAAGCCTAGCCAAGGTGCAAAAAGTGAGTTTGTGTTTAAGTCAGAGGTTTGGAGCTTGAAACCATTCAAGAAAAGTTTGTTTGAGTCTTTTAAAAGCTTCCCAAGGGTTTGGGTCCATAAGTGAAGGTTTAAAGTCATAAGTGTAACTTTGAGGCTTATCTCATGTAGGGTGCCTGGAAGAGGTTTGAGAGTGCTTCATTGAAATCCTTGTAATCTTTGTGTGTTTTGCCTAAAGTCCCATCCCCTCTACATCAGAAAATGCCAAGTTGTGACATGTTTCCATGTGTGGTAGCTGCCTCCACGAGGAGGCAACAATTATCTACACAAGGTATGTCAGGACCACTACCATCATTTGCAGGGGATGCATTTGGCTAGGTGACGTCTACATGCCATGGCCCGAATATTTTTTATTGCAATGGTCAAGGGGAATTTTTGCTACAGCCATCATTGCTTAGGATACTAAATCTTTTCTATTACGCTCACCAGGCAGTGGATTATTAACTATAAATATTGCTTCTCGATTCAAAAAATGGGTTCCAAGGAGACATAATTTTTAGAGGCACCGGGCCTTTTACTATTTTTAGATTATTGTAAAAAAACTCACTGACTATGCCATTGTTCAACCTTACTATTTTCTTAAGCTATTTGGTAAACTTTATACTGTGCCATTATTGTTTTGAATGGTTCATTTGCAAAACTTCTATGGTTTTAATGCAAGTTTGCTAGTTTAGATCATGTCCTTGACTCCTCTTTTTAGTAAATGTGCATGAAAAATATTTTGTCATTGGATGAATTATTCAAGCTTCTATCTTTATTTTTTGTCATTCTAGGACATAGAAGATTGTTGATCAGGCCCTTAAGTCGAATCCCAAAAGATAGATTTATCGTGCCCATATCTACTCTTTGGCACATTGCCTTAGTTAGAATTTTATTTTTATATTTGCTTCCTTTTCCAATTCCAAAACCACAATTACAAAAGAAGTCATATTCTTTAAAAATCTGGAGGTCACTCAGTTTAGCACAATTAGTCCCCCATTAACTGAGTTTCCCACAAAGGGTTGTTACCTTGCCAATTTTTGGCATCAACACCTTTCATAGACATGTATCTTTGATAAGTCAAACTACTAAACATAACACCTCATTTTATATTTAACCATAGGTACATTGGAAAAGGGATTAATTGTAAAAAATTTCTCCCAATATACTAAATATTTTGATATACCATGTGGTATGTAGAAGTAGAGACATATCAAAGATAAAAATGGTATGGGATAGTAGAGTGGCACAAGATAAATGGTACTAAAAGGTCCCAAGGCCTAGGAACTAGAGTAATAGTACCCCTTGAGAACTTCACTAGACCTTTTACGGGGAGTCTATATTAGCTAAAAAAGATAGATCACTATAAGGAACAAAATTATAGAGAGAGAGAGAGAGAGAGATTATTTGTAAACATAATAAAACTTGAGGCTTTTTACCACTCAAAAGGACATACATAGCCCTAAAATATACCTCTATGGGCATCAACTCCCAATGTACATGAGGATATTTAAATTAATAATTTTTAATATTCAAGAAAATTAGGAAAAAATGTTATGTTTGAGGTAATGTTTTGTATTCATATTACACATGTTTGGTTAAAGGCGGTTGGACTATGTCTATTGGAAACTTAGGTGGCATGATGTTAGTACCAATTTCTTTTATTTTTTAAATTAGGGGTGAAAGTTTGAAGTATTATCACCTTTTAGGCTTAATTTTAGCACACTAGAATTCAATTATCTTTGACTAAATTTTAGTTTATGTTGAAAATGTATTTTGACTAAATCCATTCTAGCTAAAATTCTTTGAGCAGCAATTTTTCTAAATAGAAGTGTTTTCTAAATAAATATGTAACACCACTTTGATCTTAATTTACAAAAATAATGATTTTCTTTTTTAAATAACGTTCCTATCATTTTTATGTGAAAATAATTTTTAAATTCAAAAATATTCTTTATGGATCTAAAATCATGGTTATAAATATAAATATTTAAATATTTTTATGATTAAATATTTTTTAGTTTCACTAAAAGTAGGTCACCAACAACTAAATATTAATTTGAATTTTATCTCAAGAAAAGATACTAAAATTTATTTTTAAAAATTATACAATATGATATAGTAAAGAAGAAATTCCATATCAAGATGATATATTTTTTTATCTCAAATAAATAATTAATGTAAAATATGGAAGCTCTAAAAATAGTTGTTTTTTGAGTGAATAAGACTTTAAATATTTATTAAAAAAATATATTTAACAAAATAAAAAATGAATGTACTAAAGTTGCAAGTTATTAATATTGAAAAATAATAAAAAATTACTATAAAAATAGAAGTCAAAAACTACATCTAAATGATTTTTAAATTTTTAAAAATAAAAAATTATAAACTACACTAAAAACAATAGATATTGTATTTGAATTAAAAATTTAGATCAATGTTGGTCATTTGTTACATAAAAAAAGCTAACATAGATATGAACTTTCACCTTGGGGTGAAATTAACTTTTAATCACTATTCCTTATAATTTTAAATTTATAATCTCTTCATTTTATTCTTCTTTCAATTTTTTAAAAGTGTGACCAATGTTATTGTGAACATACTTTTAACTTTCACCAAAATAACTCATTTATAATTTCAAATTGGACGCCCTTATTTTGAACTATGGATTTATTACCCCTTATGACATAAACAATAATTTTTGGGATATGGACCCCATTCCAATAAACAGAAATGAGGCATTGTGATACCACACAACATTTGTATCTTTGATTAGTGAAACTACTAAATGTAACACCCCCTTCTATATAACCATAAATACATTGAAAAAGTGATGGATTGTAAAAAAAATCTCCAACTACACCAAACCTTTTGATATACCAAGTGGTATGTAGAAGTAGAAACATATTAAAGATAAAAAAAGGTATGGGAGAGTAGAGTGGCACCAAGATATATGGTACTAAAATTTCTCAAGGCCTAAGAATTAGAGTAATAACACCTCTCACTTCACTAGAGTCTTAATGGGGAATCTATATTAGGTAATAATGATAGATCACTATAAGAAAAAAATTATTGAGGATATATAGACAAAATTTATAACCATAATAAAATTTTGAGACGTTTTCTTACTCCAAAGGACCTACATAGCCCTAAAATATACCTCTCTGGGATTGACTCCCAAGGTACATAAGGGTAATTTAAATTAATATTTTTTTTTGTTTCATAAGATTGTTTATATTGTATTACCAAAGAGAGAAGATACATGTGTCTACAATTCAAGTAACCATCGACTATGGAAAACCAACCCAAAGCCAACAAAAACAATAGGGCAACCTCTACCCACCAATGTATCCAAGCCCGAGACTGGAACATCAAACCCTTTTCCTTTGACAAAAAAAATAGGAAATTCATGTCGACTGAAATTTGAACAGCAAAGACCAAAAACTAGACCCTAAATTGCTAACCATACAAACAAGACTCTAACTATTTTCCAAAAATGGTTTTAAATTGTGTCTTCACAAACAACCAAAATTTACAAAAGAATTAACCAACAAACAAATACCAGATCCATACCCAACACCTTGACACTAGGAACAAAAGACACCCAGACCTCACAAGAAGCCATTTTCTTTGGAAAATTGGTCAAATTCCTTGACATATTTGAAGTTTTTCACCACCTCCACCCGAAAAATCTTCTTCAGAAAGCTGACTGCAACCGCCACGATCATTTTGTGCTTTACTAACTATGCCATAGAAAAAAGGACCCTTTGCTTGACATGGGATTAATTCATGATAAAATGGACTTAATGAGGCCTTAATTTGGTGTTGTGAGGTATTTTATGCATCCACACTAGGTCTTGGACCCTTGCAAATAGAATAACATGCTTTTAATGACATCTTGTAAAGAAGTTGTAAAGTCTTGTAAAGGACTTTCATGCTTCTCTAGACTTAATTAACCTACTTCTCCCTAATTCAACATTATAAAATATATTTAAACACATCCTCACATCAATCTAGAAGATTCTTAATGTAAACTTAATGATAAACTAGTGTTGTAATGTGTTTTGCACATTCACATTGGTTTTTGTGCTTTTCTAGGCTATGTAGACCTAATTTTAGTGTTGTAAAGTGTATTTAATTACACTTTCACATTGATTTCTATGTCCCAAGCCCTATTTGACATTTACATCATCACGAATAGGCCCTAATTAACCCATAGTGTGCATCCTGAGGTTGAAATTGATCAAACACCCAACAAGATTGCATTTTAAACCTTATTTCCTTATTCCTAGGCATCTGAGTTGTCAAAATAGCCCCCGTGGGACCCATTCCCCATGTGTGGTGAATGAGTCCCATTTGGCCCCATCTTGACCTTTGAGTGGGAAATAAAGTGAAATTTGAGTTAATTTTGCTTCATGTTGGCCTGTGATGAGGTATAATCAGGATACTAAGGAACAATTGTCTATAAATAAGTGTTTTTATCCTCATTTTACATCTAACAACTCATTTTTGCATCTCTCATCGTTAATTCATCTTCTATCTTCTCATCCAACTCAAGCAAGTTAGGGTTTCTTCATTAGAAGTCTTCAAGTTAGCTTTTTAAAGCATTCAAGGGTTAAATTTTCATGTATTGTTGCAAAATTTCAAGATAAATCATCATGTAAAGGTAATAAACTCCATTTTTTCATGTTTCATTTCTTTCTTTCATCATTTTGGTTTAAATACCTAAAAGGGGTTTGACCAAGGCAAACCCCCATGCCCTAACATTCAACATATCTCTCTTTTGTCTTGTTTGTTTGTAGATTTAGGACTCTTGGAAGCTTGGAAATAATTGGAGATCAAGTTTTAAAATCATTCAAGTCATCTCTTCATCATTCAATTCAAAGAATCAACAAAAGGTCATTTTTAGACCCGAATTTGATAGTTTTTGAAGCAAACACCTATAGAAGAAAAAAATGTAGATCTAGACCTACATAATCAAGTCCTAACTTTGAAAATTCCTATGGGAGGATGGATTCACCATGCATGGATAATTATTCCCACCTGTAGGCCTGAAAATAGATTTTTTCAAAATTCAACTCTCAGCATTCAGAAACCTGTTTCTAGAAGTTTTCACTAGAAGTAGGACTAATTTTCCATATGTGGCGAATCAATCCCAATAGCCATTAATAGAGATTTTAGGTACATTCCTTAACCCCCAAATAACAGCAATCTACCTCCAAGTGCACTCTATTCAGTATCATTAATTTTTGTTATCATTCGCTTAAGTTTCTAGTTCATTCTTGCATAACACAATGTGTTTTCAAATAAGTCTTATTTGTTAGGTTTTTCTTGTTTAATCAATCAATCTTATCAATTAGCTACACTTAGGTCACTTAATTTAACTATTATAACATCACACACATCCTAATTTGAGTGAATCATAAACATTTTTGGCCCTATCTCTCTCCTTTTAGCTTAAAAACCCTAAGAGTGCAAGAGAAGTCTAGAGGATCCCAAAAATATAAGTTTCATATTGGTGAACCTTCTATTTGAATCCCCTCTTTTCTGATTTTGGAGTCCATTGATAATCCTAGATTATCTGACATTTTATTTTGCATTAGTTAGCTTTGCATTCTAGGGTTTCATTTTTGCATGTGTAAAAAATGCATAATAGGTTGCCTTTTTGCATCTTTAATCATTAAAAAGTTCTAAAATTTTGCATTTTTCATTTAGACCCGCATCATAGCATTCTAAACACATAAAAATCAGTCAAAAATTTCTAAACATTTTGAAAAAATTCCATACTGGGACTCATTCGCCACCCTGGGCGAATCAGTCCCTTTTGACCCCTGAAACAACATTGTCCTAAACTCATAAATTTGTTTTTAGACTTCTGTTTGGTGCCTTAACTTGTATATATTAGTCAGTTACATTTCTGTAGCATGCATTTCACTAGATCTCAATTAAAATAGCTCATTTCATGCATTATTCCATTTTGTATTTACATTGTTCATGTCATTTTTTGATTGGTGCATAATGTAATAAGAACATTACCTTGTTTCATATCTAAAAATTGCATTTCCTTTTAGGTCATTTCATTGCACTTTATTTACTTTCTCATGTTAGTATGTGTTCTCTTAAATCATTCAATGTTTCTAGAATAGCAATTGGCTTGTATGATTCTATTTTTCAGGAACATAATCTAGGATAGCAAATTAAAACATTTGATATAAGCATTTTGCATACCCTCCTAGTACCTATTGGATTTGCAAGAATATAATAACACAAGAGGATGCAAGTGTAGATAATCATGACACTCATACTTTTTCTTCTCCCAATACCTCTTCGATTAGTGACAAAGGTATTTTGGTGACAGGAGCTACAAGCATTGTGAGTCTTCATTGCCCCTTTCATCTTCAACCTTTGGAAGACATTAGAAAACTAGAAGATGAAATCCTGCATACCCCCTTACCTAATCTCCATAACCAT